>JAXGGA010000414.1:0-233983 GCA_038373865.1 Uloborus plumipes | reverse complement strand
ATATTTGTTAAGAAAGCAAAGAGGCGTGCTCTTCGTCAATGCCAGACATACCCTGAAAGTGCAAAAAAAAAGAAGGAAAAATCTCTTTTGCCGGGTATTATTAAATTGTCCGGAAGTTGCTTTTAGAAAAATGAGGAGTATTAGAGATGACAAGAAATATGGAAGTGCCTCTTCCTCTTCCCTCTTGAAAGCTTCTTTTCTCTTTCGACTTACGCACCCATTTCCGACTTTCCCTTTTTCTTATTTTTCCGTTTATCGTTTACTTTGTATAGCTCGCTCAAAGGTGTTTGTTTTTGCTGCTTATTTTCAAAGAAATGTTTTCTAATTGATTTAATATTGTCCTATAAATGTAGGTTTTTTAATTTTAACCCATTAATGCCTGACATTTTTTCCCCAAAGATATTTTGTATACTGGTTACAAACAGTGTTTAATGGACAGGAAAAATAATAAAAAAAATATTACGTAAAAAATAATTTTTTTATTAAGGAAAGAAAAATCGTCTTTTAAAAATTACGATAGACCCCAGAAGGTACATACTTTTTTGCTAAAATTTTTTTCTACCTACGATATAATATTTAAAAAGACATTTCATAAGAAGAAATAAAATCAGCAATTAACATAGACTGGGAAGCTGGGAATAACTTTGAAAACTTAGCTTTTTTTCTTGAGATTGTGAACGATGTCATTTTTGATAGAGATCATATTAAAACTGCTACAGAACACACTTTACAATGGTTATGTTCTGCAATCCGTTAAGAACGAATTGAAAGAATACCAAGGTACTAATTGAACACTATTATTTGGTTGAAATGTTCATTTTAGGGAAATTCAGACCCTTTTTTGGACCGTTCCTAAAAAGGGACGCAAGGCATTAATGGGTTAAGTAATTAGTAATCTTGGAATAGTTTTGGCATGTTGGTGGAAAGGGTGACTTAATTTTTGAATTAAGGATGCATTTAAATCTTTTTCTGTTATCACGCGAAAATTTCCTTGTTCCTGTATCAAATTCTATGATTTACCACTCATTTTAAAGCTTATCGTGCCGGCTAATGCCGAAAAATAGACCCTCGAAGTATCATTCCGAATTTAAGATGCATTGGCGCGATTGAATAGAGCATCTTACTAGAAACGCAAAGATCGTGGGCTCGATCCTGCTATGGGTTTTGTCGCTTTTGTTTGACTTTTTATTTCACCGATTAACTTTGATCCAAAGTTCCAAGAATATATAATTTAAGCTCATTGTAGAATTTGAAACCACAGTTGTTCTGTTGCAATAAAACCAGGAAAAAAAGAGGGGGGGGGGGGCGGGGCGCAATAAGCGTTTATTTTAGTATGGTAATTTAGCATGAATAATCTTAACCGTGCTTTTTTTAGCTGTTTCCTTAATACATCATACAACTACAAAAGTAAACCATCAAATCATTTGCTTTTAAATAGTCGAAAAAAAACCCATTCATTTCGAAAAGTTACCGTTAAAAGAGAATCGAATTTTTGAATTACTGTTTTCAAGCGCGAATGCTCTGCACAGATCAGCTAGTTTGTGTACATTATCATGGCAACATTAAAAAAAAAAATACTTCTGTCAATTTTCGTAGTTCTTTCCCGATAACGGAGATAGAGAGAACCGCCACAATCCGTAATGTATGAAGACATTTAGTGCTTGTTCCATGCTTAAAAGAAAAATGAGTCACGCTGAATCACTACAGTCCATATTTAAAACATGATGGTTCAGTTAAAAAGTAAAAATGAGAGGGGGGGGGGGAGGGGAGGGGAGGAAGAAACAAAGATATTAAAAGCTTTTATATTCCTCTTTTTTTTCATTTTAGGTCCCTGGCAGAAATATATGAAAATAGTAAAGTATAATACATACTTAAATAAAAGAAAAAATGATCAAAAAAGCTTTGTGCTAAAATATAATTGAAATTAAAAGTCAACGTAAATAAAGCAAAAATTAGGTGGAAAGTACAACAAATAGCTATTTCTAGGCTACAATGGAGCCTCTTCCTCAGTGCAAAAAGCACAACACACAGCATTAAAGCTGTGAGAGAACTCAAAGCTTTCATGTTGTGTGCTGAGCTTTTTGCACTTAGGAAGAGGCTCCATTGTAGCCTTGAAATAGCTATTTACTGTTCTTCGTACCTAATTTGTGCTTTATTTACGTTGATTTTTAACTTCAATTATACTTAAATTAACTTGACTTCAAAATAAAAACTAGAAGACTGCGGCCAGCTGCAGCTGCCTCGCACCAACCCTCGAGAATTGCATGGCGATTGGGCCAAAATCTCAAGTACCAAAATATACCTCACCATTGGGTGAATACTTTTAACTTGTTGAATAAATGGAAAAATTTTGTGCAAAAAAATTGTTCAACAGTACTATTCTAGTGTTTTAAAATCTATTTCAAAACATAGCGTTTGATCTAATTCAGTTACGCTTCTTTACGTGATTAATTTTCAAGGATTTCATAGGCTGTTGCGACACCGTTTGTACAAAATAAATAGAAATTCACCTCTGATGAAAAAACCTTCAAAAGGATAAGAAAGAAAAATTATTCATTTATGTATAAAATATAGAAACTATAGAGTTAAACTAAATACTGTATTTTTATTTAGTTTTTTTAAATTTAGAAAATAGTTAATGCTTTCGCTAAAAAGAAATTTGTTCAATGCTGTATGTATTTGTTCAATCCTGAAACCAGACAGGTTTTCATCTTCAATCCATTTCTATAGCAGTGTTTTTTTTTTTTTTTTTTGGCTGAATTTTCGCAGTTTTAAGAAATGAGTCAGAATCTTAAAAAGGCAGAAACATGAGTGCAGCGTACTTACGTTTCCGCGCTAACTGTAGTGCTCAACACAAATATTTGAAAGCATCTGAATCACTGTGACGCAGTATAGATTTAAGTTTCTTGTTCTAGAACCTGCCCAACCTAATAACCAATCAACCGTCTGAATTAGGGTAGCTCTTAAGAGAGAAAGAAAAGATAATGGCAGTGTGGCGCCTGCAGGTTGTTTTCCGTGTATCAACACTGCTTTCGCGGAGAAACGTCTTCTACGGAGTTTCGGTTTTTCAAGCTAGGCGAGATAAAACCGGTCCCTTATTTTGCAGTTTGGAGCAGGGCCTGGTTAATAAATAGGCCTACTAGGCCGCGGCCTAGGGCCCCCACAGTTTAAGGGGCCCCAAATGGGAAAATTGCTGTAGTCAATGCATGAATTTGTTTCATCCTATGCCTAAAATTGTAAAGCCTCAGTACATGGGGCCCCCAAAAAGTATTTGGCCTAGGGCCCCGCGATTTCTTAATCGGGCCCCGGTTTGGAGGGCAACATTTTTAGATTCCAAATGAATGAAAATTTTGGAATACTTCGGTGCGGAGAGAGTTCCGAAACTACTGTGCGTCTCATCATAAAATCGAGGTGGATGACAAATCAGGCGAGGTTGAGATGTAGTTTCCGTTTGACTGCAAAGTACAGCGAAGGGTTTTAGCTGAAGCGGGCGGAACACAATTAACCCATTAATGCCTATCGTCCCTTTTTAGGGACGGTCCAAAAAAGGGTCTGAATTTTCCCAAAATGAACATTTCAACCAAATAAGTGTTTAGTACCGTGGTATTGTTTCAATTCAGATTGCAGCACATAACCATTGTAAAGTGTTTTCTGTACCAGTTTTAATATGATCTTTATCAAAAATGACATCGTTCACAATCTCAAGAAAAAAAGCTAAGTTTTCAAAGTTATTCCCAGCTTCCCAGTTTATGTTAATTGCTGATTTTATTTCTTCTTATAAAATGTCTTTTTAAATATTATATCGTAAGCAGAAAAAAAAATTAGTAAAGTATGTACCCTCTGGGGTCTATCGTAACTTTTAAGGGACGATTTTTCTTTCCTTAATAAAAAAAAATGTTTTTTACATAATATTTTTTTTTTCCTGCCCGTTAAACGCTGTTTGTAACCAGTGCACAAAATATCTTTGGGAAAAATAATGTCAAGCATTAATGGGTTAAAGAAATAACTATTTTTGCCTCCAAACATTCATTTAATACGAACAAAATCGCTCATTGAGAAATAAATCATGAAAGTGGTATAAATACTGGTGACAAAAAAGCCACTATGGTTATTTGGCTATCGGTTCTTGTGGAACTTGGAAGCTCAATATTTTTGAACATATGGCTAATGTACCATTTGTACCCATTTTAATACTGATGGGCTCTCTTTGCGCAATGTACAGTCTCGCCGGATTGTACGACAAGATCCTGTTTGTTTTAACTCCAATAAATGTTGTCATCCATCGCAATTCCGAGCTGCTGTTTCTGCTTAGTGTCCAGAACTGTAATTCGATTATGACAAAAAAAATCAATCTCGGTTAACCATTCATTTCGAGTAGTTTTTGATTTTTTTTTTCTTTTGGAAAAAAAAGAAAGAAAAGGGAAAATTAAATAAATAAAATAAAATAAAATAATTATTAGTCTGAGAATGTGGCCCCATTTAAGAAAAATTTCCAAAACATTTCATACAAAATGTATCTAGATTTGTGTATAAACGAATTTCATTGCGATTTTTTTTTCCAAATTCGTTTTTTACGAAAGCAATGCAGAGGTGTTGAATTTATTATTGTTGATGCGCGTTCTCGTTTCATGAATGCATAAAAAGAGGAACATTGTCTAAGGCCCGGGCAGAACAAAGAAAAGTTGCAGCACAAAAAATGCCGTGGGTAATTTTGTAGGCGTCGTTTATGAAAGAAGGTCTTAATGAAGACAGCAAGTGGCAAAGCTTTGTTCTTTCAGATTCTGCAGTGAATCACCTCAAAGAACATTTCCGGAACTAAATGGCTTGATAGGCTAGGAGAAAAAAAAAAGCTTCTTTGTCCCTTGCACGCACCAGCATTGTGTCAATTTTGATTAAAGTGATAGTTTTTTTTTTTTTTGGTCGTTTAACATTCCTTGTCAAAGGTTGGTTCTTCGGCATTCTGGTCATTTAATGACCCTGTGCTAAATAGCAATTTCAAGCGCTTCTTACGGCGACATAGAAGTAAAAAATAGTCTTTTCAAAACTGAAATTAAAATGTCTTGCTTTTCTTTGTGTTTTGAACTTCGACACCTTATGCAGGTGTTTGGAGTGAACAGCTACCAATACGACAGAAATATTTACTATGTCTTGTGAGAAAACAGCATGATAGCACTCTTTCTGCAAAACAGTTCTGATTTCATTTGTTTTGAATGATGCAAGAATGTCAACTTCTATTCTTTTCTCCATTACCCCCCTAATAAGGCTACTATATTGATGAGCCGACTCATCAGCTTAAGTTTGACCATTTTGGATCCTGCACGTGTCTTTTTGGTGAGTTATCGCGTTTTGATACTTTTTCACTGTGAGTAATTAAAAGCGACATGTGAATTCGGCAAAGTTTGGCAATGTCTCGAAACTCACCTTCTCAGAACGATTAGCTCACCTTTTATTTTCTCTAAGCTGGATGATGTCTCTTTTTCTGTCATCTCAAACTAAAGAAACACTAATAAACGTCAAGAAAAAGTGTGCTAAGAGCAAAATATAGACGCTAAAAGAAAAAAAAAAAGCTTTAGACTTGCAAATTTTCATTGATGTTCACAGTGTTTTAAGTTTTGATGTTATTGACAGTTAAAAAAACAACTGATAAAATCTCGTATCAAGCCACTAGAAAGGCTGTTGACTACGTTTAAGAAACCTTATTGATTAAAGAAATCTACAGTCGAGCCCGCTTAATGGAATAGCTAATTTGTGATGAAAAATTATTCTTATAAGCAGGATATTCTATTATTTGGGATCAAAATAACTCATCAGCAATTTGGTACTTTGAAATTTAAGTACATTAAGCGGGAGATTCTTATACCTCATATTCCAAATAAGCGGGCTCTACTGTATTTTCAATTTTACTGAACTAGCATGGTCTTTAGCAATCCTTTATTTGCATTTTCCGACTCATTTGCAACGATCAGGTGCTAACGGTGGATGACTCCGCCCAACCCCTACTTCTAAACGCCACATTCATCGATGCATGCATAAAAAGGCCACGGCAATAAAGGTCCCTCACCTATTCACTTTGAGGCAGCATCTCGCTTCCGTCAGACAGACTGTCGTCTGTCTCCCTGCTGTTGGGGATGATATCGCTCATTTTTCAGGGGGCACAAAACAATGGTCAAGGGGGAAGGGAGGGGGGCAAGAAATCGATACCTCCGCCGTGCGTTTGAATACTTTTTCTGAAATCGGAAGTCGGATGTGGGTATATGCCCGTGTGATGGGGGCCGGCCAGACGTGCAATTTCCGGCTCCAGCCGCGAAGATAACGACTGATGCATAAGTTCCGCCTCAAGATTGGTTGTGGCGCTTGCAGAAAAATTTCTATAGAGTTAGTAAAGGAGATATCGTTTCGTTTTTTGTGGAAAAGGTGCTTCGATTGCAATTTATTAATGCAGTGAATATTGGAAGACTCTTTAAGTGTTTTTCTTTAATGTTCGTCGAACTCTGATTTATTCGAAGTGATTGGGATCAACCGATTTCTTAGAGTAGCAATTTTTCAACAAATCCTCCCCATAATGCTTTCATTTTGATGTCGCGCACAACTACAATGTTATTTCTTTAAAATATTGTTTTAAAAAGTAAATTTAAAGTCAAATATGAGTAATGTTCAGCTGAAGTTTTTACAGATCCCCAATGGAAGGCATCGGGTGTCAATTGTAGCCTACCCGGTATTAGAAACGCACTACTCTGCTACTATTGCTCTTGAGAAAGTATGCAGACTGTTTTCTTAAATGACAAAAAAAAAAAAAAAAAAAAAAAAAAAACAGTTTTGCAAAGACAAATTATGTATTGAATTGCAGCCAGATATGTACCGTATTTTCTGCGTACAAAACACGGGTTACCTTGCACAAGTACCCTGGTACATTCTATCGGTTTATCTTAGTGTTTTTTCTTTTTTTTTTATTTGCACCTCAAACAGGGCCGAAAAAAATCTTGCTACTAGACTAGTACATTAATATTTTTATACATGCACAGGATCCGACAAATCCTGGGCGACTGAACAGAACATACGATTTTCTCGGTATAAACTGATTGATTAGTTTTTACTGCTAATTGCTCAAATTAGTAATTTTAAAAATTCAGAGAGCTCGTGTGAAAGTCACCGAAAAAAAATTCATTTCGGTCACGTCAGTCAGATTCAGTTTCTTCTTAAAATTATTATTACACAGCAATCTATTGTTTGTCGCTGATAAAAGATTGGATCTTCGAACATCTTTCTTCATTTACAATCCTCGATTGTTTATATTTATATCAAGGTTTCAAAGTTCCGATAGCTTCTTTATCTCAAAATTAAAGCCATTTTGTGATAACAGTTGATGAAAATCTAGTGTCATATCTTCTCGTGCTTGCATTAGATTCAATCTTTTGTCCATTGTAAGCATTATCTTTGGTGTGATGAAAATGGAACGTGTTCATAGCTTTTCGTTTAATACTTGTTGTAAGCAAATTTTTTGTTTCGACTCTCCTCCGCCCACTATTAAAAGAAACTAGGGTCAAGTGTTATGACGTGAAATATACAATGTACATATACCCCCCTCCACCCCACCCATAGATATTTCTAGGGTTTTTAATGGTTTTTTCAAAGTGTGAAAATACTCTTTGAATTTTTTTAGAAACATGAAATTCATTGTGGAGGAGTGAAGCATACAGAAGACCATTAATTTCAAATGAATGAAAGGTTCAATTCAGTTACAAAAACTGTCCACTAACCTAAACAGCGATTGAGGTGAGAAGGTCAGTGGTGTAAGTCGAGGGTTTCCTCTCCACTGGTTGGATCTGCAACCAGAATATTTTGTTCAGGGGAGTTCTTTTGCTTTGCAACAGTCCTTGCATGTGTTTACTTTCAATTACTGGAATTTATGTTGAAAAGACTTGCATAATTTTCATTTTGACCGCGTCAGTAATTGTGTCGTTTTGTCATTTGATATTTATCTCTGAAAGAATGAATTGCTTTACTTTCACACTGATATAAATAAAGATACAACTAAGTAACATGTAGCAAACAAATTCGCATTTAAAAATATGGAGATAAGCCACTTTTACAATGAGTGACAAAATAGATCAATATAAATACACTGCTACTCCTTACGTTGGGTGTTTTGAGATTTGTGCATCACCCCTTTCGTCGCAGAGAGGAAAATTAGATTGAGGAGGCGAGATTGGAGGGCCATTGTCTGTGATTGAAAAGGGCAAACCCCTCCGTAAACATCTCGGCGCATATTTTGTTTCGGGAATCGTCTCCCAGGGCAGGATGAAGAATTCGAATGGGATACATTTTTATTGCTGATTCCAGCACTCGGCAGCAGGAGTATTCCCAACTGATTGCATTGCTGGTTCAGGCATCCGAAAACAGAAGAATTTTCAACCTCACCCCTCTTCCCCCTATTTATTTTTCTTCATGTTATGTTTATTTTGGTGGATTTTTTGACTGCATGTAATGAAACGAAATTTCACCTGCCCCCCCCCCCCCCCCGAATTTATACTTTTAGCTCGATAGAGATGAAATTTCTATATGAAATCGAAGTAACGAGATAGAATGTCAGCAGAAATGACGTTATAAAAATTTGTTGCCAAAACGATAAGCAGGATTCCTATAAAAGTACATGTTTAACTGATGTTGAGACTCTAGTCTGTAAAACTTTTTTCGATATTGGCTTGCAGCACTGCATTAAGTGTTTTATTCTTCAAAAAAAAAAAAGAAAGAAAAACGAATAATATCTTTTACTATTCATTCGGTTTATGCAGTGGTTGGATGAAAGTTTTACTATTTTAGTACTGCTCTTTGAGAAGGGATAAAAAAAAATCCTGCTCTAAGGTATTGGTTGTGGCTAGGGATGCACCGAGTACTCGGTAACTATTCGCTACTCGGCCTACTCGGCCAATTTGCCGAGTACTCGGTACTCGGCCAAATTTGGATCAGGTACTCGGCCGATACCGAGTAGTTGTAGAAAATTGAATAGTTCAAAACACATTTTTCAATAATTAAAAATATGCAAATATATATATAATGCAATCATTTACAATTAATATATTTATAAAATATGACTGAATTCTACGTATAAATAGAGTAAATCTTTATTTTAATATCCCCAAAAGCTTTTAAAAATTATTCAAGTTTAGAGAATTAGAACTAATCAATAATAGATTAATCTAATTCCAACTTAATTGATACTTTATATTTATTCATTATGTAGTTTCATTTAAAAAATAACTTTTTTCTAAAATTTTTGACAAAATAAATAAAATATTTTAAACAATGCATAAGTTAAATTCATAAAGGGGTTTTTTGTTCTAAGAACTTTCATATAGAGGTCCATTAAAATGATCAGTTCATAAGTCAGGGTTCGAATTTACTGCTGGTCCATTGGTGCCAGACCAGTAAAACTCGCCTCGAATCACCATAAAAATTATAAACAGTCCAAAGACCAACATTTTTTTTACAGAAAAAAAATGTGGTTAATGATTTAAGGTGGACCAGTGATGTTGTCTGTTAACCAGTATACATTCCTGTTCACTGGTCGAGAAGACCAGTAAAATTTTGTAATGATTTCTAACCCTGTACCGCTGTATGTCAATGATTTTTTTAAAAAACAATTGGTACTCGGCAACTCGGCCGAGTAGTGAAAGACCGAGTACTCGGCTACTCGGCCAAAGTGCTGCTCGGTGCATCCCTAGTTGTAAGCAGTGGTCGAAAGTAGCGCGCTACAAGTAGCGAAACTACTGTAGTAGCTACATTTTTTAGTAGTTTGTAGTGTAGCGCACTACTTTTTAAAAAAAGTAGTGTAGTGAGTAGCGCGATACAAAAAAATAGTAGTTTGTAGCGATTTCTGGAATACTTTAAAAAAAAAAAAAAAAAAAAAAAAAAAAAAAGAGAAAAGGTTTAATTGACTCTGACTGGTGCGAACCTTGCACGAGTACAGCTGCGGACGCAATGAGAAATTAGAACCATAAATACATGAGCTGATCCCCTTAGATACATCATTTTGACGAAATACATTCTATCTGTTTGATGTCATTGGTTTATTTGGCATCATAATTTGTTTATTACTTCAAATAATTTTCATGTCCCTAAATATTCTATGGCAAGAAAGAGAAAAAAAATTGAAGGTTGAATTCTTTCTATTTTTCAACTTTTGAATTCTTTCTTGTGGCGAATATTCGTAAAAATTGTTAAAAAAATCTAAAACGGACAAATTTTAGCAAAAAAAAAAAAAAAAAAAGGAACAAAAAGGAAAAGTAAGAAATAAATTCAAAGATAATTCCTAGTTCTATTCCATATTCAAATGAGTTAATTTATTAATGTAAACCACTTCTCGATTTTTTTTCGGTCAATCCACAAACGTTGCATGCTTTTTATTTATTTATTATTATTTTTTTTTAAAGTAGCGAAGTAGCGATTACAATTCAAAAGTAGTTTGTAGTCGCTACATTAAAAAAAGTAGTTGTAGTTGTAGTTAACTACTTTTATAACAAAGTAGTTGTAGTTGTAGTTCGCTACAAAATAAATGTAGTTTTTCCAACCACTGGTTGTAAGCACACGAAATGGTTTGCTCTTTCGAATCGACATGGTGCGGCAAGGACCATGGCATGCAACGCCTATCCATTTCGAATCCATAGCGTTAAACATCGCTTTCCATCTATCAACATGTTATGCATGGTAAATTCTAGGGATGCACCGATAAGCAAATTGGCCGATTACCGATTAATCAGTAGTTGATAATCGGCCGATTAATTGGCTGAGCCGATTAATGATGAAGATGATTGTTTTCAATTATACCATCACTGTTTTTTCTCTCTTATACAATTCGAAGTTAGAAATAATAAGTAATTTTTTTTCCGAGAGAAGATTTTCCATTTTCGTAGTTTTCACAAAATAATTTCAATATTTTATCAAATATCTTAGAACCAATTTTCATATTTTTGTCAATAATAGTATTGACACATTGTTAGAGTTATTTTAATTGGACATAAAAATTCAAAAAAAAAGGGGGGGGGGGGAGGGAGAGTCTGTGGTGAGCAGTCAAATTTAGGAGTACTTTTAATTCATACTTTTTAACAATTAGTAGCCTTTAATTCAATACTTTTATTCTTTGAAAATTAGAGGTTATCTAAAAGCACTGTGCTAAGAGAAAACTCTCGCCACATGAAAAATATTGCAAAATTGTCTATGCATATTTATTCAAACTTTATATCAACTGTTAGGATTATTATTACTGTTAATAAAATTATTCATCATAGTTTCTTAGTAAAGGTATACTTTAAAGATTAATATTAAATTTTGAAGATTTCCGGAAACGGTATTTATATGATGGTATTTTAACCGCAATGGACAATATCTTGCGAGATATGTTCGTTACGGAGAAATTGCAATCGTTTCAATATTTTTTCTGAAAGTCTTCAAAATCTAAATGCATTATATGGTAGTAAAGACCATGTCTCCGTAATACAGAGCAAAAATTTAACGTATTTCTAGTCTTTGTAAGCTGTTTTGTGAAAAACTGATGCGTCTGTTACCAGTAGAATTACTCACTTGTAATTACAGCGAAAATTAAAAATTCATGCAAAAAAAGTAAAATTTCCTCAAGGTAGGCAACTGGCCATAAACGCTCCACTGTAACAAATTTTATTTTTTGAAGAGTTTCCTCATTTGTCAATTTCTGATGTTTCAGCAGCACATTTGATACTGTTTTGTCAAAACAAATTTTTCTTTTGGTTAGAATGAAATTTTCATGTTTGATTTCCGTCGTTATGATAATTCAATAGTCATTAAAGAAGACTCATTGTAAGCCATACAAAGCAGCTCAACAGAAACATAGACTGTGTCATCCATCTCGTACTTTGTTTTGCGCATTTACTTTTACAACAGACGTCTGTCAGGAAATGCTTTCATTAGTGCGCCGTTGACAAGATGCCTACCAAGGCCATCAGAGGATTTGAATTATCCCAGCTTGTTCGTTATCTGTGATTAGTGGACCGCATCAAACCCTTTCTGATACTGTTTGAAGGGCCTTCTCTCTGTAGTACATGAAAATGCCCTCATCTTTTGCGTTGTAATATTTCTTTTATTTCAAGTTCGCCGTCATCTTAAATTAGTCTTTTTAACAGAAAGCATATTTTTCTGTCCGTTGTGAAGATCATCCGTCTCAGGGTGGATCAACTTTTATCTTGGTATTTTTCAGTGCTTTTCTTTTTTTCTCCCTAAGAATTGAATACTATTAGGTAGTTAAATACTGCTAAATAATAGTGGTGAACCGAGTGCTCGGTAAATACTTGGTACTCGGCTAAATTTTGATCAGGTACTCGATCAATGCCTAGTAGTTGTAAAAATTGAATTATTTCCATGACAACGAGCAATTTAAAATTGCTTTGTTCACAAAATACAACTGTGTTCTATGTAGAAAAAAACTTCTAAAATCAACGCATGGTAAAAGTTAGCTATTACCTTCTTCGTTACAAATTCATGAATGTACATTTGTGTGTTTCCATATCACATGTTAGTGTGTTAAATTCGCCTTTGGCCGTGAACAGTTCAATGTGATCCCTGAGATGAAGATTCATAGCCTGACAGTAAGAAACTTTACGTTTATATTTCAATTTATTTTAAATCATTTGAAAACTTAGATTACGAATATTTTAAACCATCATTTTGCAGATTAAAGTTCTTGGTGCAGTGATAACAATATATAATAGTATAATTAAGTCATTTTTAATATTGAAGGGGCAAGTGGATAAAGGTGATATGTGACAATTTTTGAACTTTTTTACCATGGATGAAGGTCATAAGTCCCTCAGTATCATGTCCCCATAGTCGCAGAAATGGTTGGTAACTAAGAATATGTCCCCGTTTTACCCGTTAAAAAAAATCCATTAAAAAAATGACACATTTTTTTTTGAAAGCTTTTTCTGGAAATTAAAAAAATTGTCACATCACCTTTATCGACTTGCCCCTTCAATTGTAAGGAAGAGGTTGCAATTATTTTGAGTCAATCAATACTTAGGGAAAAAAATGCTTTGAAAATATTTTGGTAATAAATGTCATTGTATTATAAAATGCGGTGCAACAAGTGTCATACCGTGTACTCGGTACTCGGCTACTCTGCCAAAGTGCTACTCGGCACGCCTCTACTAAATAAGCTTAGTAACATTTTATTTATGCAGTGATATCTCATTACAGCAAAGGCCAATGCAACGAAATATCCGTTTCAGCGACATTTTGTTCAGTCCCGTTTTAATTTCTCTTACATTGCTTAAATTCGATTAAAACGAAATTCTGTGGCATCGAACAAAATGCGCGGTCCCGTAATGTTCGTTGTAACTGTTGCTTTGTTCGCAACAATATTAAATGTAAAGTGAAGAAACTATTGTAATTGTTAGATTTAGGAATATCAACCTTTGAAAAACAAATCAACGGAAATTTGTAAAAGGCAATTTAAAAATCAGTTCAATGTTCACATATGTGAGTTGTTATGTAACAAGAGTCGAATGTGAGCAAACCATATTTCTATCTATAAAACTGTTTTTCAATACTGATTCCACAAAACTGTTTTTCCTATTGGTTCAAGTATAAAACTTTTTACTGCATTAGTTCGCAACGAACCAGGAAGGGTGGGTCTTTGAAAAGTTACTCATTCCTGCTCTAATAAGTGTGTGTACTTGAAATGTTCACTCTTCGACGTATATTGCAATTTTCTTCCATTTACACATTCCATTTCGTTATTGTTACTCATTTTTAAATTTAAAAAGCCAACAGAAGCATCACTTTTTTTTTTTTTTTTTTTGAAGGGCCGGTCTCTGTTGCTGTTCTTAATGCACGGAGGGAAGTATCAAAGTGGTAATAAAAACTTCCGAAAAATAAAAAATCTCAATTGTAAAAGTTTAGAAGCGCGTATGAGACCCCCCCCCCCCCGGAGCCTATTCAGACATTTCATTTGTGTTGCAAAGCATTTTGCTAAATTATTTCATGCATGATTTAGTAAAGTTCATCCGAATATTTTAAATTTTGCGAATGTTTAGTCATATAGCTTTGAAGATTAAATATATATTTTTGATTCAGCGAATTTTTTTTTTTCATTGCTTTAGCGAAGTTCTTTGTTTATTTTTTTTTCTATAAGTACTCGCACCTTTCTACCCCCCCCCCCCCCCCGAGACCTTAGAAAAATTTCGTTTGCACTTGGATGAACTTCGCCAAATTATTTCGGGGGGGGGGGGATATGATCTTTGAGAACAAGAATAAATCTCAACGTTACCAAAACACTCAGCAGACCATTATTTTTTTCTCGTAAGAAAAACAAAAGGGCGAAAAGAAAATATGGAACCAAAATGTGACTGAGCAAACAGTGCTCGTCCTGGGGAAGTCGACGAATGACCTGGGGATGACATCATTTTGACGACACCCCGACCTCATACGACTGGATGATAATGACAAATTCGGGGACGACGGTGGATGTATTAACGAGATCGTTATTTGGCACGCGATTTCGTTCTGATTGTGTACTTGGGGTAGAGTTATGTGTTAAGTTATTTTAAGATGTCTTGTGCCCTAATTACGGAATTGTTGACGGTAATTTCAATGTTTCATTTTGGAATGTATTCGCTTAGATATAATTATTTGAATGTTTTCGGTCGGTTAACAGCAGACTTCTGTATCTAAGTAAGGATTCGTAGTTCAGCTTATATTTGTTTTAATTTATTCTTGACCGAAATCTCAAATTGTTTAATTTGAGACTTTTTTCCGAGCTGTGAAAACTCATTAGTTATAGCTTATTGGCTTTTGTCTGATTTTCAAACGATAAATCTGATTTCTATTTGAGTTTAGTAGTTTTAATGGTTTTTATTGAACTATGCGTATTAAGTATGAGTTCCTCATTGTTTTTTTTCTATTTTAGGTAAGATGGAAAGTGTGAATGTTCTTATAACGTACATGATCATTTTTGAGTTAACGCTGATTCATAGCAACGTCTTTTATGGTATGTATTCTCCGTTTAAAAGTGGTGTCAAAAATTACGTAAAATGTTCTAAATAAAAATGTGTGGGTGTTCTATAGGGGGAGAGGAGAGGCTAAGATATGTTTAGCCTTGTCTGAGAAGAAAAAATTTTATTTGCTCTAAATAACTACTTAGTAAGGGGGCTACGGGAAAAGAAACTGCATTTTGTGATAAAAGCATGAAACTTGGTAGGTTTGTAGACAATGTATAAAAAAACATTTTTAGAAGGGGAGCCAATCGGAAACGACCCCCAAACCCCTCTTAGCGGCCATTTTTGGTCCAAAACTAGAAATAGCGCTTTTTTGTAATTATTATTATTATTTTCTTCTTAAATCATTGGCTATGTCATTACATAGGCGTTTATTGTATTTTTTATCGTTTAAAGCTCCACTTAGAGACTAATTTTAAAAATAGCAACCCAAAAATGCTTTTTTTTTGGCAAATCGATATCTTTTAAGAATAAATTCGTGGAAGTGAATTCCCTCCCCCCATAAATGCATTAATGGTTTAAGAATGTAAATATACATTAGATAAATGTTTTTAAAAAGTAGGGTGCCGGTTATCCGGATCCTAATTGACCGAACCGTCCAATTATCCGGTCATGATACCTCTCATTTTTATGACTAAGCACACATCATCGAAAATGTTCCCCAAGGGTACAAAAGCACAAGAACTTGAGGGAAAAGTTAATGTCAAGATAGCATGATTCTACCAAAATACAATTTAAAGTTTCAATTTCAGAAATTTTAAAGTTTTAGTTTTAAATTTATTTTTCCTCTAATTTTTATTATTGTTGCCGTTGCTGATTTTTTTTCTTCAAATATGGTCGTTCATTAGGTGACGAATATTTTCCAGTGTGTTTATCATTGGTAACATGTGTCATTGCTTATATGTTCCCGTAAATGCTATTTATATGGATCGAGATTAGGAAAGATGCTCATATTTTTATAAGTTACGGTTTCTCATAGTCTTGTGGTTTTACATGTTCAAAAGTATTGTTTTAAATGCATTTATTTTAATTTTGTTTAAGTGTTAAAGTTTAAATGGTAAACTTCAATGGTTAAAAATTTAAATGGCATGGTTAAAGCTTTAATGGTTTAAAAGTTTAAATGGCAACCAGGGGTTATGTTTGGTAAAAACAACCCCAGGAAATGTTGTTTTTACCAAAATTATTACAACAGATATTTACTGGATTAGATTTATTTTCTGTTCGAAATTAACTCCAAAAAAATCTATTGTGCCCTGCAGCAACTTTAAATGTATCAGTCTTGTACTGAGGTTATGAAACAATGTTCGAAATTCTGTCAAAACAGGCAAAAATTAGGCAATTATCAGACTTCGTAAATTTAGGTAGATTTAAATTTGAAGAATTATTTGTATCGGAAAAATTTAATGAAAAGAGGGATAAGTGGCATAAATCTTGTATCTTGAGGTATAACAGTACAAAAGTCAGAAGAGCTGAAGAAAGAAAAAGAAAGGAAAACTTTGAAGAGTGCCACGTAAGTAAACATTTTGAAGAGGCTTCAGTTCAGCAGAAGAGAAAGAAATGCACTTCATCCTTTCCAGATTTGTGTTTCTTTTTTGATAAGCCTGGTGAAAATAGACAGGAGTTACATCTAGTTCTGACGAAATCAGTTGACAGAAAATACGAAATTGCGTGTTGGTAAAAGCAGACAGCACGCTCACTGCTGAGTTGGCGCAAGCTGACATAATAGCTCAAGAATGCAAGTACCACCGTACTTGCATTCGTAAAACTTAGGAAAATATTTATTCACGAATTGAATTAATTGCCCTACACCGAGTAATTTCTTACTTGCAAAATCTTAGAGTTAACAAAGGTGATAAGTATCCAATTTTCAGAATATTCGTTCTACTAAAATATTATTCTGAAGGAATAGAAGACTTATGCTACAACACAATTTATCAATCGAAAATAAATTTGCTAATGATGTTGACAATACCGGGCTTAGAGCAAAGATATTATCACACTTCGGACATGGACATATGCATGCAGAGAAATCAGGATTTGAATATGTTTTAGTTTGTAAAGGTAAGTGAATCAATATGTGTCTCCAGTACTAGCAGTTTCGAAGATGCTCTCGCAAGGGACATGATAGTGAATTCCACTAGGACATGCATTTGAAAGTCAACTGCCAGCGTCTAAGGCGGATTTGAAGAGTCAGCAAGAAACTGTTGATCCTTTTCTTCCGTCCTTTTAAATAACTTGTTATATGGTACTTGCAATATTGATGGTCTTCCTTCTCAACCATTACTTGCAATTTGTCAGTTGTATTTAATATGCATATATATATACTTTAAACAAATTAACAAAGCAAACTATCAAGCATCAAGTAAACAAGGAACAACCAATACCTGTTTATTTGGCCATTTAAGTACCACGAACAGACTAGAAGAAAAAGTCTTGTTGACATAATGCATATTTTGGAACTTTTCATTTATTACTCAAGGCTTCTAAAGATTTCTACTGGACTCTGCAAAGCATCAGTTAAACAAAGTGATAAATATAAAACTACATTTCCCTCACATTTCAGGATCTTTGTTTTTACACCGGCAGAGCACGATAATTTTTATTATAACTCTAGTAGTACAACAAACAAGGACTCTTTCCATATAACAAGCATTTCATTGCTTCAGCATGTGCCATTTCAGCAGCAAGGCTCAAAAATTCCTCTTGTATTTCCCGAAATACCATCTTCTAAAAAGGTCGCTCAGTTACCACATCAGGTATATCATTATTTGTAAATCCAGCATATCTTTCAGTGAAGGAACCACCACAATCTAATTTTGATGGATTAAATAAGTCAGAAATGCTTTTCATAGAAACTAAATTAACAAATGAATTCTTGAAAGAGGTGAAATCTCTTAAGCGAATTTACGTCACGCAAGTGTAAAACAAACTGCTCTCAAAAACTGTTGGTGCTTCAAAAATGGACTGTGTGCACCAATGTGTAAATTCTGCAATGGAAAATGTTGATGTCTATGTAAATTACTAGCCAGTTCAATTACGAAAAATCAGCTTGTATATAGCCATTACACATAATCATTGTATATAATTGCTTGCTCAGATTTATATTGAAATTCAGTTGTTTCTTTTGTTATAAACAGGGTGTCCGCGCACCTGGAAAGTCAGGGAAAGTCATGGATTTCATATATGATCGAAATTGGTCATGGAAAGTCATGGATTTCAGCGAAAAATGTCCAAAAGTCATGGAAACTGACTGTTTATCATGGATTTTAGCGCTCAGGATCGGTGGTTATTTCTCCCGATCTCGGAAGAACAAAAAAAACATCCATCGTCATTCTGCTTCGTTAATTCAAGGTTCCCGCGACTTTGAAAAGTCCTTGAATTTCATTTGGTCTTTCAAGAGATCTGGAAAGTCCTTGAAAATTTTAAAATGTCCTTGAAAACTCCAAAAGTATTATTTTTCGTAGAAAATGTGCCGAAAAATTGGCGATCTTCGAACGTTCACGATCGTGCTCCTGCAAAAAAAATGTGTCCATCGAAAAATCGGCAATCGTCGGGATTTCGAAATCGGGAGCCGTTTTTTCAAGACGAAAATTAAAAAAAAAAAAAAAAATCATGCCCCGAGAAGTTTTAATTTTGCGCATAATCGGCAATCGTTAAAAGTTCGCGGTTAGGCGCCGCTTTTTCGTTTCGCTTTACTTTTAAAACAATTTAGAAATAGAATAATCAGGATTGGATTTTTATACAAAAGAATATCTTTAACAAGTTAAACATGAGCTTTTCTGAAAAATACGTTTTGCTGGTATCTTAATGATTTTCTTTCAACAAAATTTAGATTTGTCTGGTGGATTAAAATTATTTTTTGAATTTTTCGCTTCCATGATCATTTTTTTTTAGAAATACCAGGGACAGAAATACGTGTGTAATGGGTTTTGTACAACTTATTTTTTATTTATTTATTTATTTTTTGGTTGACATTCTAACATTGAGCACGTGCTTCGCCGAAAATGGCGTGCCATTGTCAAGTCTTCAATCCTTTTGCATCCTGTAAATTCTTCAATTATTTTGATATTCTGAAGCTATTTTTATGTTGTGCTACGTTAAATATACTCATTGTTAATTTTATTTTAATAATTTATTTATTTTTGAACTCAAATTTTAGCTCTTCCAATTTATTGGTTTCTAATAGTTTTTAAGAAAACACCGAACTTTTAGAGACAAAGTGCTTCCTGGACTTTTCATTTGTTTATTTAATTACAAAATACAGGCACGTTTTTCCTCGAGTTCGAAAAAATCGAGTAAAAGCTGTAATTTCAAAAGAAAAAAAAATCACCATTTTTTCTTGGAGGGGGAAGAGAAAAGAATAGGGGGGGGAATAGAATACATTTTGCATGCACAGACTGGCAAAATAGGGTGATCACATTATATCCTGGTCTTATTCTGAAATTATAAATTTTCTTCATTGAAAAAAAAAAAGATTTGTTGTCTGATTGTTTTTATGCTTGAACAAATAGAAAATGTTGGTGTTTACCATTTTTACCATTCCTTTGAATTTACACTTGAATAAGCCAAAGAATTGCTTCCAATCTACCTTTCCCTAAATTTTTCTTTTTCATATTGATGAAAAATATTTCACGATTTTTAGGTTTTTCATATTAAATCTGTAAAGAATCTGTACTGTTCATCAACATTTACATCACTTTTGAAATTAATCTTGATTTTTGTGCAGACCCTTTCTTAGAAGTTAATTCCTAGAAAATTTTTAAAACCTCCTTAAAAAGTACTTGAATTTTATTTTTAAGATTGTAGGGGAAACTTGTATTGGGTGCAATCTGATTAGTCTTAATAAGAGTTTCAAACAAGTTGCATTGTGTTGACCAATCAGATGAATACTCAACGTTAAAACCCGTGAGCAGCGAATTTTCCGAAACTGTGCATGTGCGCGGACTTTGTCCCCTGACTGACAATAGAGCATGTGACGCATTTATTCAATTTGAATTTCACACTTTCATACTTCTGCTTTGGGGGATAATAAGTTGTTTTGACTTTTAAATGTTGCAAAATCCTTGTACTCATTTTTTTGTATCAATAAATTGTTGCACTTGATCTGTTTCAGATATTTAGTTAAGTTCTTTTTTTAGCTTTAGTTAAATTTATTTGCATAGCCGAAAAAAAAAGAATAGTTTCGAAAAGCAAAGGTACACTGTCTTACACCTTATATTGATATTTATGCTCTATTTTGATGTCAGCGTCAAATGAAATAGTTAAAATTGTAAGTCATGGAAAATTGTTCGCAAAAGTCATGGAAAGTCAGGGAAAGTCATGGATTTGAAAAGTCCAGGTCGAGCAGATACCCTGTATAAAGGGTTACTTTTCAATAACAGCACAATATGATAAGTAGTAGAGAAGTTGCTTAATTAACACAGCACTAAACTTTTTATTACAGCAATTTTTTTTTTCTTCTCTCATCTTTTAGAGAGAATAAACTCCTCAAATCGTAAAATGAGAAAAAAACTTGAAATTTGTTTTAAAGCTTTTTCTTTAGAATTTCGCAGTTGTATAAAAATATGATCGTGCCTCCCCCTCCCCCCTATTTTATAGGTGCAAGCGTAACTTATAATCCTGCTGAATGTGAGTGAAATTTCCATGACATTGCGTATTTTTTTTCAAAATGTTTGAAGTTTTTTTTATTACTTTTTTCGTCCATAAAGAAAACTGGTTTTATTTTAATTAATCAAAGATAAATATTCATTCTTAAGGAACAATTCAAACGTTTTTTTTTAAGTTTTGAAAAAGTACTAGTTTTGCTTATGATTTTTAATTTCTGTTTTTATTTTCAGTTTTGCAATACATTTTTATGAGTAAGTTTTAAAAAATATGCTCGGGTTTTCCAAAGTTTCGGATTTTAATGCAACTAAATTGTTTTTCTTTAATATAGTACTTTCAGATACATAGTTGGACACCCTTAAACCGGCCCCTGAAAACAATTTGGAAGATTTTGATCAATTTCAGTTTTTTAGAAAAAAACGAATTTTTAATGAGTACTATTAAAATTAATCGGTTTTAAGCTATTTTGACGGTTTTCTAATCTTTGTTTAACATAATTGAACTCTAATAAGATGATAAAAAAGGTGTTTTTTGAAAAAGAAATAAGAAAAGCAATTTCGGACTTTTTGACCAAAAATGGCCGCCGGAGGGGTTTGGGTGGGGATTTCGGAATGGCTCTCCTTCTAAAAATGTTTATAAATACATTGTCTACATACACACCAACTTTCATGCTTTTATCACAAAATGCAGTTTCCGGCTATATTTTGGATCATAGCCCCTCTACTATACTGATTTGTTTTCTGAATTTTTGAGTACCATTGTCGATTGAGAAATAGTCGGTTTTCCCTTTTTTAGAGCTCTAGGATTTTAGAATCAATTTTTCCTGAAATCTGAAACACGTATAGATTTCAACCACGGATCTAGGGTTGGATTATGGTATAACTCGAGCCAAAAAGGGCCCACCAAGAATGTCTTGAAATTGCGTTTTGGAGATTTAAGGAAGTTATCAAGAGAGAACCCCAGAAGTTATCAAGAGAGAGGTTCCCCATTTGTGATCGACTATTACATTGATTTCCCATCCGGTTTATGTACTCGTATTTTAACAAAGCCCCACCCCCTTATGAAATAAAATAAAATAAAAATAATAAAATCTGGATTCACCTTTGGTTGATTTCTTCAGCGAACAAGACACACGACCTAGCCCTAGTATACTGGTCTTCTATATTGAATAGATAGATAAGCATTTACTTATTGTTATTTGCTGCACAATGATGAAATAGTGATAATTATAAGTCACAATAAAAACCCTTAGTTCAGACCGAAGTAAATGCACACCTTCAGTCTTTTCCTCCTTAGGTCTATCACGGCAGAAAGAGGGGTAAAAAATCCTCCTAATTAATGACCCGGATTCAAAACCGCCTTCTGAATGCCGAATGTTTCGTTTCGAAGCAAGGGTGAATACATTTGGCATTCGTCATTCGACCGAGCATTAACCCGACTGGCACCGAGTGGAACAAAAGCAACCGAGTCCGCCACACCCCGCGAACGCAACGGAACATCGAAACTCGAACGTGATTCTCTGGCTTCAGAGTCGCGAGAAACACGCTGCTGTTATGACTCAGAATGACCAGAATTAATTGCGACCTCTGGGAACGTTTTCAATGGAAAACGGCTGCAAGTGCGGTTTTCGAGTTAATTATGTGTTGGGTTTTACCGGTGGTCCTCTTCGACTGTTCAAGGACAGGCCAACAGGCCTCGATTATGGGGAAACTGGCCATGTTTGGATGAATGTATTTTCGAGTTTGAATGTTAACGGCTTTTTGATTTTGCTATATTTGCAGCAAAGGGTGCAATATATCGTTTTCAACTGTAGTAATAAGGCTTCGTTCTCATTGTTGTGAAGTGTCTGTTGGTTGAGAAAATGTCGATATGTCTTGAATAGTATCACTTCAGCATTTACCCTTTCTCCATTGCGCAGTACCTCCAGGACATAGGGGCCCAGAAGAAGGGGATCATACGTACTTGCTCCTCAAATTCTGATATTAAAAGTAATGAACAAACCCCCCCCCCCCCAAAAAAAAGAACCCAACATGTTTTCTGTCGTGGAACATATATTGCTCCTTAAGACTCTTGGAAATATGTGACGTTACGTTTTTGATAATTTTTCAAACTTTCTCGTTGCAAGATCCTTTAAGTTGGCATTGTTTTCTGGTTTGCACTTCTTTTTTGAACAATCTATATTTTGCAATACACCGCCAACACGACCATTTCGATCCATGGACAGCTGTTTCGAGCTTATTCTTCTCTCATCAGCATGGAATTCGAATTTCGTATTCCATGCTGATGAGAGCAGAATAAGCTCGAAACAGCTGTCCATGGATCGAAATGGTCGAGTTGGCGGTGTATTGCATGTTTCTGCCTTAGCCCTTGCTTAGGGGCGGTTACTCACTGCTTTATAATCTATATTTTGTTTTGCTGTGCGTGACGTTTCATATTCTGTTGTTGTGACAGGCAGATATCGTTCACAAGATCAAAAGTCAGTTGTTGTGGAAGATTCAAATAAAATCATTAAAATGAAATGAAAGGAAAAGAAAAAAGACCTGAAAAATATGAAGAAAGTCTTAAATAATGCTCTCTGAAAAGAAAAAAAAATGCGAGCAAATGCATTTATCATCAACATCCTTGCCCGGAACCAAAATTCTATTATGCATCTTCTATTTTTCCTGCCTTCCTTTCTTGCTTTTCCTCTCTTAATTTTCGCAGATGTTTTGACCGTCGGTTGTCACATTTTTACTTTCTTCTATATCTAATATATAGAAGAAAGTATTGGTTTCGTGAAAATTTTCGAATGTCGAATTTTGACGGATTTGCACGTTTTGAGGTGCGCTGAGTCCATTTCGACCATTTTTGGAAAATGTCTGTCTGTCTGTGTGTCTGTGTGAGTCTGTATGTGTGTGACCAGTTTTTGTGGCCGCGCTAGAGCAAAAACTACAGAATGAAATCGAACAAAAATTTTTGCACATATGTACCACCATGTGAACTGGTGCACCTGACTTTTTTTAGCGAATTCCTCCAAGGGGGGTGGAGCAATCGCACGTGTTCTGCGCGGGGGTGATTGCTATATCTCAGGAAGTAACCGGCGGAATCAAACGAAAATTGGTCCATAGGTAGACCCTACTGAGTACAGGTGCTGATTCAATTTGTTTGTCAATATCTCGAAGGGGGGTGGAGCAATCGCACGTGTTCTGCACGAGGGTGACTGCTATATCTCAGGAAGTAACCGGCGGAATCAAACGAAAATTGGTCCATAGGTAGACCCTATTGAGTACAGGTGCTGATTCAATTTGTGTGTCAATATCTCAAATGGGGGTGGAGCAATCAAAAGTGCTTATTTTGTCATTGCACCTCCTGTATCTCGGGAAATATTGCTGCGATTTGAATGAAATTTGGAATAACACTAACCCAATATGGAAGCAAGCATCGATTAAATTTTGGCGCCAATCGCCCCAGGGGGAGGGTGGGGTGATTTTTGCGCTTAGTCAGCAATGCGAAAAATTAATTCATTAAAAAATCGCTTTCACGCTATTTAATTATCAAAACAGCTGAAAACTTTCAATGATTTGAAATTTTCAACTGTTGCCAATTTCTTTTTACTAACAAATAAAATGTTTGCAATTAATCTAAACAAGGCTTTTGCAATGATTTCCAATTTCGCTCATTGATTCTGCATTTGCAGGGTTATTACGATAATTGGGAAATTGTAGCTGTCTCCAATTACTCGGGCGAGTACGTATTTTATTTTGTAACCGGAATTCATAAGATAGATATAGAAGAAAGTTTCGTGACGGCCACGACAGCTAGTTAGATGTGATGTCATCTCCATATATTATTTCTCTAAGCCGAATCCTATACCCGGTCGAAACTCGCTCATTTCTTTATCGAATTGCATGAAAATTTATGATTTTGAAGCTTATCCCGCGGGCTATTGACGAAAATTAGACCCACCCTCTAAAAAGTGTCGGTTCGTTTTTTATTCGAACTTCAATTTTTGGGCACAAAATTGACTATCTAGCGAAATAATTGTCGTATCGTCTCCATTTTGATTTCATTCGAAAGATTAAAAAAAATGCGTTCTTTAGAACGTTTCTCCGCTAGCGCCGCGTAACGAGAATCTCGAAAATCCACGTTTAAGCGACTTATAAGCGATTGAAGTTTGAAAAAGTTAAATTTTTTGCTCAACTGTTAAAATCGTTACATTGTTGTTCAAATCAATTTTAAATGCGACATTTCAAGCCAAGGCTTAGCTCGGTAAACCTTAATTGTAACTTTTATTGTTTCAAAATACTATGGTAGTTTTGCGATAACGTTAGTATTTAGTTTAGTAGTAGCCTTGGGTATTTGATTTTAATATAGGGTATCACTTTTGTAGTAGTTGTAAAAGTGAACGTGTCTTTGGTCTCTTTGAAAAGTTGTCAGAACGACGGCAGTAAACCGCCTTAGCAGGGGAGCGAAACTAAGACTCCAAATCTAACACATCCAATCGATAACTGAAATCTTTGAACCTGAATAACTCAATTTTAAGTTTAGAGCTTTTTTTTTTTTTTTTTTTTGCGGAATTCCGCACGGGTCACCTAGTTTATCATATTATGCGTTGTTAACAATTAAAAAAAAAGCAAATACTTGAAAACGTACAATGATTTTAGTATTGATGCATACTTTAGTGGCAATTAATTTAATAACAAAGCGCAGACAGTTTCTTTTTCTTTTAAGAAGTTAAAATAAGTACGTCTTTAACAATATGTTAGATCTTATCACAGACTTGCATCGAATATGATGTATTGCAGAAAATTATACGTCTTGCATGAGTGATTTCGTCGCTGAAAGATACTCAATTAAGAAAAGAATGTTAACGATGAAATATTTTTCGTTGCTAGCTGTTGTGGTAATTTTGTATGTGCAACTTTTTTTCGTGAGAATGCGAATTCTACATGTTTCATCCTTTTGTATAAATTTTATAATTTTTGTTTGGTTTGTATTTTCTAAGTTAAAAAGTTACTTTTCGATGCGACGAAATTGATTGCTTTTGGTAAAACGACACCTAGTGAATAGGAAGTGTTCACAAAAAAAAAAAAAAATAAATAAACAACAGTTTATAGTGCTATACTACCGTGCTAAGCTATAGTGCTATACTACCGTATACTTTTTAACAAAATTGAGTTATCGCCGCCAGGTGGCTCTTTGTGACGCATTTTACCTTTATACAAAATTACATGGTCATTTGAGAACGGGAAATATTTTTTAAAAAATTCCGAAAAAGTTTGATCTGAATCAAATACATGGAGGAGTAAAACTTTAAAGATTAACATCTAAGTTTGAGCTCAACTGCAGATACCACTTTTGCGCTTAGCACGGCAGTATAGGATAACTCTTTGCCCTTGATAACGAGTGCGATTTCAGAAAACTCGGCTAGATTTTTCTAGACGAGAAAGTCCCTCTTGAAAACACGAAATAAGAATTATAATAAAAGTATTTAATTTTGCCTCAAAAACATGTCTCTAATTTTCATATCATGGCATGGAAACGCACCTGCAATCCATGTAGATGATGCAATCACTAAAAAACAATGGCTCTAAGGCATGCTTGAATTTCCCATGAATATTCTAAACAACTATGACAAACCAAGGCTGATCTAAATACTGTAAGTTATACGATCAAGTTCATCTTTGACCTGGGTCCCCGAGAGCCATGACGGGCCCCTTATCTGTTTGATCAAAGTCCCCCTCACTCCCACAAAAACTAAAAAAAGCTCATACAAGTTCAGGCTGTTTTTAACTTAACTAATTAATAACACTAATATATTGAACGGTGAATAAAAATTGCTTACGAGCGAAACTCCTTCCCCGAAAAAAAAATTCTCTGCGCGTTCTACACTCGTATCAGATGGCGGATTTCGGTGTTTTATCCTTGGACTCGTGTACAAAGATCCGTGTCACAAAAAGAACTATAAAGCTTCGTTCGAGATTTTGATTTTATTTCCTGCAGGGAATACTTTGATAAACCGCACCATCAAATATTTTGTAGTGTTCATTTTCGCCATGCATGGCGACCAGCTGCGGCACTCCTTTTTTTCTCTCTCTCTCCTCCCCTCTTATAAACGCCTTTCATCGTGCTAGTATCAGTAGCAGCTGTCCAACTCGACCATCTGCGTTGGCTAATATTTCTTTCATTTGCGTCAGAGATATTTTGTATTTATTTGTTTACATTATTTTCGAGAAAGGAAACAAAAAATCGACACCGCTCATATTGTGAATGCCCTTTGTTCTGTTTGAACGAATCGGTTGTTTAAAATTAAAATGGTTATTTATATACAAATATATCGGCTTTCGAGCGGACCGTTGCTCATTCTCCATTGTATGTAGAACTCATTGACCATTTCGTTTTATTGAGCGATTCATCATCTATGTGGGCATCAATTATTGTTTAAGAATAGCTATATTGTTCTGCTATATCTCGTTTGACGTCATAATAGACTCGCTCACTAGAACGATTGTTTACCTGAAATAGTTTTGAGTTCAGGATAATTGGATGGGTTTGAGTTGTTAAATTCTCTTTATTTTTTTTAACCTCTAATTTTAAAATGAGTTATTGTGCTTCTTAAGTAGGAAATTAGCATGACTATAAAAACATTTCTATTAGCTGCGTTTAAACACTTTGCCTCTGTACTCATTACAATAAAAATTTTAAAATTTTATTTTGCATGTTAAAAAGTCGTTACACTTCCATCTCCCCACTCCTGTAAATCGAGAGCATTCTTTGCGTGCGAGAACATCTCTTTCTTTCGGGCGTAGAATAAATTCCAGTATCAAATATTGTCAGCTGTTATTTTCTCGACCGAAGCGTTGCAAAAAATACAAAAGGGCACCCTCTCCTGGAATGTATTCCGTTAGTTGTCAATGTATGTAAATCATTTATGACTCCATTCACGACCAGAGTTCTCCCATTTAGCGATAATCCCTTTATAGCTTTCAAAGACGCAGCACTGAGGGCCCTGAAAAATAAACACATTCCCGAAATAGGTCCTTTGAATAAGTAATGGGCAATATTTTTTAAAAGGGGAAATTTGCCTCGCTTTTAGAAGTTGGAAAATGGCAACACCGTGATACTATCTCTCAGTCTGACGTCATAACAGTTCATGGCAGCTATTTAAACAGAGGGTGCATTTTTAACTCTATGGAAATATTTTTTTTCTCTTTATTCTGAACGTTTCAATCTGCGTTTTTCTTTGTTCGATGTTATTTCGTACAGAGATTGCGTGAAAAAGGATATTACGTGAGGTTTTTTTTTTTTTTAATTCAGGCAGAGAATTGATTTTTATCTGCTCTGGAATGTTTTTCGTTTGAAGTTTCACATTGATTTTTCCCTAACTTCTTCCTTAAAATGCAAATACCTGCGAACATTTCGTTTGAGATTTTTTTTTTTATGTGGAAGGGTATTTTTTTGATTTTGAATTAAGTTTTCTTTTTTACTGATTGTGACTGTCCATTTGTGCAAACAGTTTTTTTTTTTTGGAACATAGTTTTTGCCTCGTTTCTCTCCCTCAACTTCGCTAAATACTCCTCCCACGTATTGTATTGAGAGAAAATAGACGGAATTTGGATAAATTATTTGTGTCAGTCAATGGATTTCTGTAAATATTTCCTCCTTTTATGTATCGCTGTTATTTAGGTTTATCTTATTTGATGCTGTGAGAAGCAAAGGGATGAAAGTGAACTTCTTCAAATTGAGTCAACTCATATACGATCAAATCCTAATTATAGCTTGACCACGGAGAGATTGTGTGGGACCTTGAAGCGGAAACGAACCACTTTCGTTTTGAAATAGCTGGGACCAGCGAGGAAAGTGATTTTTTACTGAACTCAGCGAAGTTCTTACTGTCGGTATGTTCTCTGTAATGCTACCTATTTTTTTTAAACTGAAGCGGTCCGTTTCGGCTTCAAGGTCACCCATCATCTCGCCGTTTTCAAGCTATAGACTTTCATTGAAAAGTTTCCCCAAATCATGCTGTACGACGGAACCTGCTAAGGCTGCAGTGTACTGTAGTGCTGTAGGCAGGTGAATTGCAGTGTCTTGAAAAATGAGTGTTAAAGTTATTTGAAGAAACCATTTTTTCCCATAGACACCAGTGAAATATAAGGATTAGAAATTATTATCATGGTTTATTTTCAGTAAAAAAGCAAGAAAGCATGGTGTAAAGTAAGGTTGGTGACAAAAATACGAAAATATAAAAAACGATAAAAATTTCTTGACTAACTACAAGTACACCATCTCTTCTCCCAAAACAGAAGAGTTTCGTCTCTCATTTGCACTTAGTAATTATCTCCACCTTTTTAATTTTGGCACTTCCACCCCTTTGCTTCTAGGTGTTATATTTGTGGATAGGTGTAAAGCTTAACTTCAGAAAAAAAATATTGAAATTTTTAATTTTTTGCGGTGTCGTAACAAGTCTATGATTTTACACTAAAAACTCCTGAACAAACGATAACTTGAGATTTAATTTTGATGGAAACTCATTCACGGGAGCTGAGCTGGTTTTTTTTCTTTTGAATTTATTATTATTATTTTCTGTTCTATGTGAATTTTGCTACATTTGCATACGAGAAAACTTTTTGAAGAATGAAGAGCTCTCGCACTTCTTTCCAGTCTTTTGCTACAAATAAAGCCCTGATTTATGTTATTTACTTCAAATCCGATTGAACTTGACTGAAAAATTTAAAACGAATGCTATTAAACACAGGTTGATTGACAGAAGTGTCGATTGATGTCGGAGAACCGGGAAGACGGCAGAGAGAAAAAAAAAAAAAAAAAAAAGAGTGAATGTGGAAAGAGAGGTTGAACCGCTCCCGTTCACTTGACCCGGTTTTTAGAGCTCTCAGTCGCTCTCTCGTGACTCACGCGGTCGGTCGTGCCCTTCTCTCTCTCTATCTTTCCGTGATGAGACGATGGTCTTATAGGGTAAATATCTGACATCACGATATCGGATTTTTTTGATTTTTGATAAGTTGTGTGGCATCAAAGGCCGCGGTCGGTGTCCGTGCGCCATCCAGATGTGTTTTATGAGTGGAGGAAGACTTGTGGCCGTTGTTCCTGTTTCGGAATGTAAATATTTACGTGAAGCGCTGCTGTACGGTTCTTGTTTTGCGTGAGGGTGTTGCGTTTTTTGTAGCGGTGTGTGTGGAAAAGTTTCGTTGGATATGTCTCTTGTTTTGTGGTGATGTTATCGTGATTGGAGAGTGGTGTCTATGGATAATTGACTTTTAAAGGTAAGTTTTCATTTCTATTTAAAGATGAAACAAAGTTACGTAGCGTTCCTCTGGTTAGTTGAGCTATGAAGTAGAATGTTTTCACCTTTTTTAGTGTCGTACCGAGGACTAGGTAATTACTCGGACTCAGCTAAATTTTAATCAGGTACTCGCCCAGTACCGAGTAACTGTAAAAATTGAATATTGTTCAATACAATTAAGTTTTTAAGGAATTTTCAATTGTTTCATTCATAAAATTCAACTATTTTCTGTGCATGAGTTTTTAAAATAAGCTCATTAAAAGTAATAGAGTAAATGTTAACGATGATCAATGTCATGTCTACCATGCCAAAAGCATTTTTTGCATTTGTGTGTAACTATTCTATATCACATATGACACATATTCTATATCATATATGTAAAAATTACCTTTGGTAAGAAACAGTAAGTGATCCCAAAAAAAACCTTTAAATCATTTTCCAATTTATTTCGAATCAAATGAAAACTTAGATTGCGATTTTTTTTAAACCATGGTTTTTCAGATTCAATTTTTGGCATAGTGGTTACAATACATGAAGTAAAATGAGGTCATTTTCAAAGAAAAAGATTGTGACTACTTCGGGTAAAGAAATACTCATGTAAGAGAAAAACGAAAAATGCTTTAAAAAATTTTATTAATTAAAACATTGTATATTAAATTGTGATGCGAAATGTGAATTAAATTGTGATGCAAAATGTTGACCGAGTACCGAGAACTCGGTACTCGGTCAAAGTGCGACTCGGTACGTCTCTACTCTTTTTCGGGCAGTAGAGAAGGAAGGGTATAGACCTCTCGAGTTGAGTTGGGTTACTTTCGTAGCTGTGTTTCTAAAGCATGCCAACTCAACCCCACTCCAGTAATATGTTCCTTTTTTACCGCACTCTCTAAAAAGAGGTAAACATTGTCATGGTCATAACTCAAATAACCAGAAGAGCACCATTCCGAACTTACTCCTCATTTTGGGCAAGATCGTGTGGAGCTGTTTGAATCCCAAATGCATTGAAAATCATCTCCATACCATACTGTTAGGGATGAGGTACTGCACGCTGAATTTTTTAAAGTAAATATAAACTTTTAATCATTAAAAAAAAATTTTATGTTCATCTTTTTTTTTTGCCTCTATGTAAGGGCAAAAATCGCATCAAGCAAGATAGAAAAAAAACAGCATTGTCCCCAAAAAGTCACGAATCTTAAGTTATTGCCAATTTTTTAAAAATAACCTTCAGTGATTACGTGTGCAGAATGATGGTAAAGGATCAAGAATTTGTCATAAATAGTATATTTTAATAAACATTTACCCTGACCTAGTCTAACAATGCTAAAAGTTAGAAATTATTTGTATCGAAACAACTTGAGACAGTCGAAGTGAAATGTACAGAGAGCAGAGAGCTGTGCAAAGTGTTCTTCGATATTACTGCTTGCAGGTTTTCTGATCCTGCTCAGAGCTGCAATATTTTTTGGACAAAACGGGAGTGGTGCTTTCTCCTTTTTTGCCCTCCCCCTCCCCCCTAAAAATATTAATATTTTATATGAAGTCGTCTACAAACTAAATAATAAAAAACTTAAGTTCTCCTATTTATGCAACCTGCTATTGAAGTGGTTGGTAGTTCGAACCTTCTTCTTTTGCTTTGCTTAGACAGTTCCTGTTGTGCGAATGTGGGTCGTTCTCTCCAGTGGTTCGTGAAATGTGGTCAAAGAACCTGGAACTCTTTGACGCGAACACGAAAGAAAAAGCCTTGCCTTTTTTTTTTCTTTCTCTCCCCACTTTCTCGGGCGACCTTCTTGCGCAAACACCTTGCCTTTTGTTGACCTCACGCGATGAAGAAAGACATGCCGCGTGCTGCATTGGGTGATCGAAGCAAATATTTATGTTCTTTCGATTGGCGCTGTCGTTTCCACACTTTTGATTCGTGGTAAATTTGGTCATTATTTTTAATAGGCATAGGTACGGTATCCGTTGCAATGGGAGCACAAGTTTTCAATTTTGTTTATTTGAAAAATTTTATGCAATAAAATTCTGCTACGAAATATCCCTAAATTCTTTCTTATGTTCAGCACTGAATAACTGTTTACGTATAAAGTAATTTTATCCGATTTTGGACAGAAGTTTTTAACTCAGTCTGCTCCCCCCTCGCATTTCTTGGAATAGGAGGGGGGCGTAAGAATGCTTACGCGCTCTAAATGCCAACAAAATTCTTGGGGGCGTTTCAATTAACCTACAGAACGTCCGTACGTGTAACGTCTTCTTATTTCTGACTGAATTTTTTACTTTGAATTTCAAATTGGTTTTGAAAGAATAGTTGAGCAGTTCTATCAGGTTTTCCAATAAGTTATTTTGTGAAAAATTCTGTTAAAAAAATGGTAAACAGCAATGTCAAAAAAGCATATACGTAATTTGCAAAAATCTTTTTTATCCATTTTACCTTTTCAGTGCAAAGGTATTTATGTGATTTTTTTTTCTCTTTTTGACACCATTTTAGAAAGAAACTCTTTTCTTTTCGGAAACTTATTTTGTTTGTGAAATATTAATCATTCTATCGATAACTGTCAGCTTTGAAATATCTGTCGCAAACTCGTCCGGAAATGCTATGTAACCCCATTTTCAAAATAAAATTCCGTCGGGAGAAAAATGGATTCCATCAGTGTCATTGATTGTGTTCTCAGGTTGTCCACATTTGCAGAAGCTGATTTCTGAACGGTTTTGTCCTATTTTAAGCCGAGATCGATCTCTTCGTCGAGCTTAGACAATATTTGCTCTAATGATTTGAATTTCCCCTTTGAAGTCCCTTTCTGCAGACAGCTTCCTGTTACAAAACGTCTCGTGTCCATTTCCTGGAACATTTGTGTGTTTAACCAGCCATGCTGCTGCGTTTGGGATAAGTAACTTGATCGTTTGTCGCATCTTTTGGATTGAAACATGTGAATTGTGGGGCTGCAGATGACTTCTCGCGAACTTTACTCAAACATCAGGGAAATACATTTTCCTCAAATAAAGTTATTTTCGATTATGGACTTAGTTGAGCGTTTCTGAAAGGAAATATTTCGTTTTTTTTTTTCACTTAAGGATTACTTGATTTGACATTTATCATTTTTCGAAAAAGATTTATTTTTTGCTCTATAAATGATTTGTTTTTTTCTCGGATATTTTCCCAAACATAGTCGAAAACATCGTTCGCATTCTCTCTGGAGTTTGTGTTGTAAAATTTTTATTTGTGTTTCCGTCTAAATGTCTTCTGTGTGTTTTTATTTAGGGTTTTTCATATTTTATTCCCCTTCACCCTATCTTTTCCCGCATTATTGTGTTCAATCTTTTTTTTTTTGCTAAATTGTATGTTTTAAAATTTAAAATTTCTTTCTTTGACTTTCTTTGAATAAATTTGTTCGGAATCAGATAATTACCTTCTTCAAAAATGAATAAATAAGTTAACTCAGTTGTTCCCAAAGTGGGTGCTGCTCATCTTAGGCTGCCACAGAGAGAGAGAGAGGGGGGGGGGGGCGAGTTTGGAAACCCTTGAGTTAGCTTTAAAAAAAGGTGCACTTTGTATCAACTCACGACCGAGAAAGTGGATCCTAGTCCGTTGATGATGCATCAAGTCTGCAAATGATGAGTATAGTATGACTCTGATAAATTGGAGCTTGACCTTGACAGTGTTGGTGTTATAGGAAAGGGCAATTGGCGTTGAGTTGAATTGTGTCATTTTCGTTGTAATTTTGCTTAGGTATTCCCACTCAAATACGCCCCAACAACACTTTTATTTTTTCACTGAAATCCCCGAAATGCAGTAAACATTATGACGGTCATGCCTCAACTTCTCAGAGCTACATTCTCAGTAATGCTGGCCGCCTCGTCCAGTGGTCAGAGAAGTCTGATTTCGATGGACACGGACGTCATTTCAAGTTTTTCCAGGGGGGGGGGGGCAAAAAGGGTGCAAACACAATGTAATTTCATCGGAAAACAGCAAAAACTACGCCCCATTATATGTAAATACATTGACTTCTCAAAGCCGGGGGGGGGGGGGCAATTGACCCCCCCCCCGTCCCCCTAAATGACGGGCCTGCCGATGGAGTGGTCCCGGGTTCGAATCCCGGCTCTGCCATAAATGTACTTTTCTTCTCCTGTCCTTGCCCTCTCTTTGCGTGAGTATGTTGTGCTGTGAATGGTATTGCCTACCCTATGAACGGGGTCCCTGCGAGAATCGGACTTCACATCGAATGGCGGTACAGTTGGTAAAGGGAAGCAACGCACCCCAAATTGCCAGCCTGACCAGGGCCCGATTACTGAATAGAACGTGGCCTAGGGCCCAATAATTTAGGGGCCCCCAAATGGCTAAAATTGCTGTAGTCAATGCCTAAATTTGTTTTATTCTATGCCTAAAATTGTAAAGCCTCAGTACGGGGCGCTAAAAAAGTATTTGGTCTAGGGCCCCGTGATATCTTAATCAGGCCTTTTGAGCCTGACTGGCCCAAAAGACAGCAACCAGTAAATTTTCCTTTGTTCGAGCCGGCATTCGCAGCTGAAGGTGCCGAAACGGGATGGTAATAAGGTGTAGGAATACGTTCTATTATTTCTAAGAAACAATAAAGTGAGCGTAGTTTTTGTTCTCCATTTTCGTTTGAGAAATTGAAACAATGAAAGAGACTGGGGTCAGGTAAATGCAACTGTTGTGTTGCCGTCCGTCAAAGGCGAGAAAAATACACAATGGAATAATTTGGAAATCCAAATGCATTAAGAATCTTGACACTTATCTTCCGAAGTATGTACTCGTGTTTCTGACACGTGTGTCTGCCACACATGCGTGTAAATTTGGGAGTCAGCCACTAATCGGGCTTCGTTCTGCAAAACAATTTAACGGGTCTTCGGATATTTTTGCCTGCCCGGTTAAAGCTAAAACAATTTCCTTATTTGAGTTTAAATAAGTACCAGTTTAAAAGTTCTTTTACCGATGTCTTAAAGACAATAGATTAGAATCCACTAGATCTCAATAAAAAGTGAACACAAAATAAGAGTTTTAAGTTAAAACCTCTTCAGATCCATAGTTCCGTTTTCGGAAATGTGGATTTTGATAAATGGATTTGACTGGTTTTGATTCTAAACGACTCATTTGATACTACTACTACTAATAATAATAATTTGCCCGATATTTGTTATGTTCATTTTATTATTACTTTTTGCAATTTTCAGTGATTTTTCACAAAGGGTTATTTATTGAGGTATAACAAATGCAATAATTACTTATTTTTCATTTAAATCATGATTACAATCTTGCGAAAATGTTGAAAAACTCTGATCTTGATGATGAAAAGTGTTGACTAGGTAATTATCAGTTAATAAATTAAAATGCCGAAAATCATATGAGTATTAAGTAACTACTGTAATTTTTTTACGTTTATTATTTAATACAAAAAAATTGCAAATATGTCAAACATGTCACTCTAAAAATAAATTTATTATACCAATTATCAAACTAATACATTTTTTAAGGATGGGGGAAAAAAAAGTTTGGGCTAGCAATTAAAATGTGTAGTTATTCTAAAAACTATAACTAGACTTTTTATTTTTTGAGCATTAATTTTATTTTAAAATAAAGCAGGATATAAAATTTTAGGTATTAGAAAAATGACTTTTCCCAATAATCGATTGGTTTTCGGGCGAAATGTGCGCCTCCACACTTACCAAAGAAAAAAGCCCGAACTTGTCATAAAAAGTTCTATGAACGTGATGTCGGTGGAATCTGTCTCGTTTGTTCTTTCGGCAGAAAGTTCTTGGGAGAAGATGTCTACCTTTCTTATTAGAACTCTTAAATTGAAAAAATATGTGCAGAAAAGTTTTTTTTTTTTCATATGGTTTGAAAAATTCTCTTTCTTTCGTTCATTTGAATTTTCTTATTAGAAGCGAAATTGATTGGATCCTTTGTTCCTTGTTGCTCATGAAATAAAACAAAAATTCCGTTTTCATTTAACTTCCACATTCTTTGAAGGAAAATGCAGATAAGAAAAGGCGAAATAGTTTTTGTTTTTAATTTCGGAGGTTTTCATAGTGAGCTATTTAAGAGTACGATGGCGTACTTTTGTCTCTAAAAATTAGACTTCTGGTTTTATCTTGTAGAGAGATAAAATTAGGTAGACTGGTGGTTGCAGAGTTCGTAACTCAAATGAAATGTAATAATATGGTACTTTACAGGGGTGCCCACAAAGGGGGATTATGGCGCAAGTTGCGCCATCAAAATTTTTGGGGGGAATTTTTTCAACTAATTTATTTATTTAATTTATTTCTGTATTATTTTTTATTTATTTATTTATTGTGCGTGTGTGTGTGCTTGGAATGGGTGAAAGGGAAAAAGAGCGATTATATTCTAGGGGGCGCATAATTAGTACTTTTAAAAAATTAATATCGAAAAAAAATAATAGTTTTTGATTTAAAAAAATAAAATAATATTTAAAAAAATAAATAATATTTAAAATTATAAATAATATTAAAATTATAAATAATATTAAAATTATAAATAATATTAAAATTATAAATAATATTAAAATTATAAATAAATAAATCTTTAAAAAAATAAATAAAAAAGATGGGTAAAAATAAAAATTAAAAGCACAAGAGGGTTGTGAAGAATTTTTTTTTTTTTTTAGAGGGGGGGGGGGGGGAATTTGCGCCATTGAGCTTAGGGGGATGGGCACCCCTGGTACTTTAAAAGGAACCTGCATATACCACTAAAAAACAAAGTTCTTATTTGTGTGTAAAAATTAAGTAAATAAATTGTATCTCGCCGCTGTAGTTTTATGCACTTCTGAAACTTAGTAGCAACCTTGGAGGAAAACCAACTCTAGTATCCCTTTCCTTCCAACTCACATGCAAAAAGAAAGAAAATAAAAGTTAAATAAATTTAGAAAATGTTATAAATAAATAGCTTGTTTTAAGTATGGGTACCACAGAGAAAATTGGAGGACCGAAAGAAGAAAGTCATTAGCCTCAAGAAGTAGCCAGTATTCCAAACTGGCAAATTATTTCGTTTGTATTTAATTATACCAAAGCTGTACTCTGGAGTGACATGTAAATATTTGTGAACGAGATTTCAAGGGTTATGCATTTTCAAAAGATAAAAACTTGAACGTAAAAGCTTAAAATGCTTACAACGTTTCAAAGCACATGGTATACAATGGACAATTTTTTTTTCTCTCTGAAGCACATTTCTTTAGAGGTTCTTATATAGTGACTACAAGTAAGTAATTTCATCAGTTTTCTGTACACCACTGCAAAAGGCATTTGGTTTGCGCACTGGCGCAGTTCTTGTGAAGGCCGAGAGTCTGCATTGATAGAGTGGAGTATTGAGAGAGAGAGAAAATAAATCTTGATACGGATAATGACTATGATAGCCGTTTGACACAAAAAAAAAAAAAAAAAAAAAAAACTTGGCAATTGTCTTGAAAATAAAATTTTTGACAAGTTAATGTGTTTGAAGGTTTCAGCATTGAATTTAATCACTATCACATTTTGATTACAGTGAGCTTTATGATTGTAGAACAAAACCGCTGTAAAATCTTTGTTTCTCCTATTTCGTGGCAAAAATCTTCCAAGTTCATTTTCGAGAGTCGACTATGATTCACTGCGATCCTTCCGTTGCTTTATCTTTTCTGAAGTACCTCTCCCGTCTGGTGGTGTAAGATCTCATAAAAGTGAAGCCTCCGCTGAAATTGAAAACCCGGCAAGAAAGAAGATTCGAGAGGCAAAAGTAAACAAAGGATCTTTCAGAAGAAAGGACTTATTCCGTCGTTAGACTTGAGAAATGTGAAAGTCGTTAAATCAGACCTGTCCATGATGAGTTCCTCCTCTCTTCTGGTGGAGAGGGATGAGGATGCTTGTCCTCTTCCTCCTCCCCCCTCTCCTCTGCTCTTGAGAACTTACGACTGGCTAGGGGCCTGTTGGGGGATTGTGGTGATAAAATTAGGGAGAAACCTGAAAATGTCCCTTTTATGGTTGTTTATGCGGGAATTGTTGTTTTTTCGGCTCGAGTAAACGGAAAATGGGATTTGTAAATTGAGTGTTGTCGCAAATTGTAGGCGTTTTGACCTCGAGGAATTGTTTTATGGTGTGTGACTAATGCTTATGTCTACACTCGGTGACTTTTTCCTTTCGTCCTCAACGTTGGGAAAGAGCAGGTGACTGAAAGGAAGGAGCTGCTGCATGCCTTGTTGCTGGTTGAATTAGGGAAGACAAATCACAACCTCTCCCCTCCCCCCTTCCTGCAGTGAATTTAAATTTCGTTTTTTATAAAATAAAATTTAAAAAGAAGGCACACTGTAAAAACTTAATATTGTTTTTACAGAAAATACGATAATTTAATAGTAATAAACTGTAGGGATGCACCGATTAATTGGCAGTACCGATTAATCGGCCACTTTGTCGATGATTAATAGTCGGCAAAATCGGGCCGATTAATCGGCTAAAAACTATTTTTCAGATAAAATTCTCAAAAGTATACTTTCACTAGGAAACTATGATGAATAATTTTATTAACACTTTACCGACCGGTAGCGATTCGAACATCCTATGCCCTTTCACCGCCCTCTCAGCTGCAGATCGTCCAAGACACCGACTCGGTTTTGGCCTAGACTGACGCGCGGGGATATATGTGCATTTCTTAAACTCTGGTAAAATTGTACGCTTCGTGTTATTGTAGGGTAACAAAATTTAATAAAATCTTGTACTTTTAGAAAACTGCTGGTGGGCTGTTATCCGCCGTCTAAGGCTAGAATTTTTGCATAATACAACCTTCATATCGATGAAAAAATCCCGACTTTCCTCGCAGGAAAATCTAGTCGCACCCAGCTGCACTCGAGAAAACGACAGCTTGATTGGTGAAAAAGGTAGTCACCACAGATCGGTTCAAAGTCGATTAATCGACGCCCGGTCGGTAAGCGCTGGGAACAAAACGTCGATTAATCGACGCCCGGTCGGTAAAGTGTTAACAGTAATAATAATCCTCACATTTGATACAAAGTTTTTTTTTAATGAATTCTCCTACTTTGAATAAATATACATAGACAATGATGCAAAATTTTTCACGTGGCGATAGTTTTCTCCTTAGCACAGTGCTTTCAGATAACCTCTAATTTTCAAAGAATAAAAGTATTGAATTAAATTGCTACTGATTACTAAAATATATGAATTAAAAGTACTCCTCAATTGGAGTGTTCACCACACACTCCCCCACCCCTCCTTTTTTTATAAATTTTTATTTCCAATTAACATAACTAACAATGGAAGTTAAAAATAAAAGTTAAAGTTTTCGACTGCTTTTAAAAGTTAAAGTTTTCTTACAAATAACTAACAATGTGTTAATAATATTATTGACACTAATATGAAAATTGGTTCTAAGAAAATTGATAAAATATTGAAATTATTTTGTGAAAACTAGGAAAATGGAAAAAAATCTTCTCCCAGAAATAAATTACTTACTATTTGTAAACTTGGAATTGTATAAGAGATAAAAAACAGTGATGGTAAAATTGGTAGTAGAAAAACAATTATCCTTATCATTAATCGGCTCAGCCGATTAATCGGCCGATTATCAACAGCCGATTAATCGGGAATCGCCCAATTTGCTTATCGGTGCATCCCTAATAAACTAAAAATTTCTAATTTTACAGTACTAAACTGTAAAAGTGGTAATTTAACAGTTTATTACGGTGCATTTTACAGATTTAAACTGGAACCTCTGCTGCCAGTATTATACTGTTATTTTTATAGTATAATACAGATAAATTTTACGGTAATAAACTGGAAAATTTCTAACTTTACAGTAAGAAACTGTAAAATTGCTAGTTTTACAGTTTATTGCTGTGCATTTTACAGTTTTAAATTGGAACCTCGGCTGCCGGTATTATACTGTAAAAACAGCAGTTCATTTTTTTCAGCGCAGTGGTAACGTCGCTCTATACATTTCCAAAGAGAAACAGTGTAAAATTCTGTTTGCCTTCTGATTGGAGAAAAAGTAAAAATGAGTCATGACCGGTCAAATATTTTATTTTATCACCAAATCACCCCGTTTAGTCATCAAATGGCCAAGCTTGTGTAAGTGTAGCGTTCGAAGCTTATACTACTTATTTGATAATGTAGCTTGTGTTTCCGAATCTGTGACTATGCGACCTACTGCGCTCGGAAGTGATTTATTTATAAACGATAACACTGGTATAATACATCGAAGTCTGTGCTGTTGATGGTTTTGATAAATGGGATTAAAATAATTGTCCTCGTTAGTATTTTAATGGATATTTGTGCTGTAACAAGAGCGGATCCAGAAATGCTCCATGGGAGAGGCAAAATTGTTTTTTTTTTTCTTCTACTCGCACCCTTTTTTTACCACATATACTGGTTAACACATGTTTATTAAAAATGTTTCGGTCTTAAATTTCGAAAAAAATCCAGATCAGAGCCCCGAATCCCAACCATTTCTCATAGTATCATCGAAGATCACCTAAAACTTCCATTTTAGAACTTCAAAGTCGAAAAACTGCCGGAGAAGAGTCCCTCAGTGGAGGGGCGATCGCCCCTCCCCCCCCCCTGTATCCGCCTCTGAGATATAATGACAATCTTTCTTTTCTGCCAAATAAAGTTTTCTCCCAGTGAGTCGAATTTACCATTTGATATCCGTGTTGTTTCTGTTCTTTGTTTGTGCATATACGTATAAGAATTTCTTGCAAGTTTTTTTTTTTCGGAAAGTAATCACTCTTTGCCCAATCAGCAGATTGATTACTCTGGACGGGGAGAGGTCGAGTGCAGTCTTTGCACGTAGTCTTGTTCTCACTAGGGATTTTATCCAGTAATACACAGAAATGCCTGCAAGCGCACCTACAGATGAAACAGCAACCTTTACTTTGTGCATGATCTGGTGCATATTTAACTATCGGTGACTTTGGACAAAACTTTTATTAAGTTGGAAGTTAATTTCGAATATATTTCGAATTGTTTTTTAACGTTTAAATTGATGATTGTGCTGCAATTGCATACGTATTAATTGTTGAAACCGTTTGCGAAGAAATAGTTTTTTAGGTCTTAAAGCGCTGAGAAATAGTGGATTCTCTTTTCTGTGCCGCTTACTTTGTTTCAGTAAATTTGTTGAACATCTGGTACACTAAATGTGTTTTAATTTAATGCAAAAAACAAAACTATTTCTTTATACAATTAATTGTTCTCTGGTCCTACAGTCAGAGACCACTAAAAACATATAGATATGGACCACCATGAAGTTGCACAATATTTCGCGGGTCCAGTAGTCGATCCATTTATTTTATCATTTACAAATTTCAATAATGTAATTTATACAGTTAAACTAGTTTTGCTTTTTCACATTTAAATAAGTTTACTTTTGTGGTCAGCTCAGTTAAATATTTTGAGTATTGATAAAATTTAACAAGCTACACTTGTGGTGTCCAACCAAAGGCCCGCGAAGCTGAACCACCTGGCCCGCTATTTTATGCTCGATGTTTCGAATCTCGAAAGCTATGGTCTTTTAGTGTTGCTTAGTTTATAGATGTTCACTTGCTCCAAATAATGGTATTTTCGAGGAAGAAAAAAGAAGGGGGGGGGGGGCGATAGGTGTCAGTCAGCATCTTGAAGGGGGTGATGAGCTTGAAAAGGTTGAGAAACACTGCTCTAGATCCTACCCTTTTCCGCCAGAATACGTCCGCCCTTTTCTGCTGTTATACAGACGCAGTCTCACGGAAAATGGCAGGATCTAGAGCTTAAATTCGGATTTTGAGCGACTTTTTGGTGCTGTAGGGGGGTTTTAACGCTTTAAACTTTTAAAAATGAATGAAGAGTTGTAGGTTAGACTAAAACTATAATTGTTCTTTGTTTACTAGATGCATAAAGACCGTGAAAGCCCAGCTTTAAAGTGGAAAATCATGTTTTTATGACTAACACGTAGAAAAAAATGCATTTCTAAAAGCATAATATCTAAATTATTTCTTTCTGTAAATGGAAAATAAATTTAAATATTATATGTTTCGGTAAAAGGGTTAGTTTATACCACAAAAAACTCATCTAATATTATGAGAATAATTAATTTTGCATTATGTGATGATTTTTTGGCGTCAAAATAAATGAGATTTTTCAGTCAACTTCGCGACTCCATATCTCTAAATCTAGAACGATATCACTCATAAAAATTTTGCTACATATTTACTACTATAAGAAAGTTATCCAGTTACATTTTTACTTTCTTCTATATCTAATATATAGAAGAAAGTATTGGTTTCGTGAAAATTTTCGAATGTCGAATTTTGACGGATTTGCACGTTTTGAGGTGCGCTGAGTCCATTTCGACCATTTTTGGAAAATGTCTGTCTGTGTGTCTGTGTGTCTGTCTGTGTGTGAGTCTGTATGTGTGTGACCAGTTTTTGTGGCCGCGCTAGAGCAAAAACTACTGCATGAAATCGAACAAAAATTTTTGCACATATGTACCACTATGTGAACTGGTGCACCTGACTTTGTTTAGCGAATTCCTCTAAGGGGGGTGGAGCAATCGCACGTGTTCTGCGCGTGGGTGATTGCTATATCTCAGGAAGTAACCGGCGGAATCAAACGAAAATTGGTCCATAGGTAGACCCTATAGAGTACAGGTGCTGATTTAATTTGTGTGTCAATATCTCAAAGGGGGGTGGAGAAATCGCACGTGTTCTGCGCAGAGGTGATTGCTATATCTCAGGAAGTAACAGGCGGAATCGAACGAAAATTGGTCCATAGGTAGACCCTATTGAGTACAAGAACTGATTCAATTTGTGTGTCAATATCTCAAAGGGGGGTGGAGCAATCAAAAGTGCTTATTTTGTCATTGCACCTACTGTATCTCGAGAAATATTGCTGAGATTTGAATGAAATTTGGAATAACACTAACCCAATATGGAAGCAAGCATCGATTAAATTTTGGCGCCAATCGCCCCAGGGGTAGGGTGGGGTGATTTTTGCGCTTAGTCAACAATGCGAAAAATTAATTCATTAAAAAATCGCTTTCACGCTATTTAATTATCAAAACAGCTGAAAACTTTCAATGATTTGAAATTTTTAACTGTTGCCAGTTTCTTTTTACTAACAAATAAAATATTTGCAATTAATCTAAACAAGGCTTTTGCAATGATTTCCAATTTTGCTCATTGATTCTGCATTTGCAGGGTTATTACGATAATTGGGAAATTGGAGCTGTCTCCAATTATTCGGGCGAGTACGTATTTTATTTTGTAACTGGAATTCATGAGATAGATATAGAAGAAAGTTTCGTGACGGCCACGACAGCTAGTAGTAGATTTTCATTCAGTCCCTTTTCAGATATTAAATCTCAAAGTTAGCATTTTTTCTCCAAAATGCCAAGTTTGACAAATTATATAAAAAAAAGGACTGCCTTCAAATGTTTCACACTACTTTTGGGAATAGTCCTCTGAGATATCTATTCAAGAAAAAAAAAGTAAGGGTGAGTCTTAATTCCTTCTACTAATATTTTTATGCCAAAAATGTAAAATTTCACACAAAAAATCTTATTTTTAAGCCAATTTTACAGGAAATTTACTAATTATCAGAAAAATAACTGGTATAGAAATTTAGATCATTTTTTGCTCAATCAAGTGGTTTTTAAATCATTTTGATATATTTATAAATAAAAAAATTATAAGCATCTTCAAAAACTACTTTTTTTTTTTTTTTTTTCGTGTGCCAGCCAGGCTGGCAATTTTCACGAAAAGTCGCTTCCGCAGCTACTGAAAAGTGCTTGCCAAAAAAAATTCTGAAGGTTTAAAATTTTTTAAACCATTGTTTCATGCTCCCAATATAACAGTTACGTAATTAACAGGCAAAAAGTTTTAAAAATCAAAAATAGTGAGCAACATTGTTTAGTTTTCCTGTATGATTTCGCATGGATTGACCCAAAAGCAACGTCTAAAAGCACAAATAAGTCCAGTTTAAAAATCGGCAAACATGTTTCAAAGGCATAAAGCCTCCTTCTTCAGTGTCAAGCAAGAAATGGAAAGAACCCGAGCAAAAGCTAGTCCAATCAGGTGTCAGCGTGTGCCGAGCCCGGGTTTGGCGTTGCGTTGTCAGAAAATTTAAAAGCATGAAGTAAAATTGATAAAATAAATAAAAAATAACTCATCATGCATTGAATGGACGTGTTTTAGAATAATATCTTTTTCATCGATAGTACAGTACGTGAACTTCAATAAAATTAAATTACTCCGGATTCTGAAATGTTAGAGCATTTTTTTACTTTTTTAACAAGACCCTCTGGAGTTCTGAGTGATACCCTCAGTATCCTCGTTATCCGGGTCAAGAGAAGGAAGGAGTAATGAAGTCAGGAGCTAAAAAGAGAAAGAAAGATATTCCTTTGATGTTCGAAAGGAAATGAAGCGGCCTTAACAGTCATCTCGATTCTGAGCGACATAGTATGCTGGGAATTTCTTTTCTGTATCTGCTTTGCTCATTTCTGTAATATGTGTCTTTATCACTGGGGAGGGGGAAAGGATTGTTATTTTTTCCCGCTCTTTCCCGAAATAGAGTGCTAATGGTGAGGGAAGAATCCCCATCGCCTTGTTTCGCACCATTTGCTCTTTCACGTTGTCGAACTTGATTTGGTTTTTGTAGATTTACTGTCGAAGTATGGTGTTCATTTTGTGTTATTTTGCTCGTTCTAATGTTCTTTCGTTTTGAGTTTGAAGTTATAGTTATTGTTACTAAAATTATTGATGTCGTTATTATTATTACTGCTGTGCTTGCCCACTCCTTCAGTGGCTGCTACTTTTAGTTCTTTTCATGGATTCTGCATAATATTGATAGGCAGACCTGTCATTTAGTGGAATCAGGGAGAATGGGTTCGTTTGCCCCCCCCCCCCACCCCCGTCTTTGAGAAATCAATGTATTTACATGTAAGGGGGCGTGGTGTTTGCTGTTTTCCGATGAAATTGCATTGTGTTTGCCCCTTTTGCCTCCCCTCGCTGAAAAGCTTGAAATGACGGGCCTGTTGATAGAGTTTGTTTTTTTCTCTCCGCCAGTTTAAAAACTTTTGTTCAAGAATATTTTTTCATCTGACAATTTTGACGTAAAGCATACACATACTAATTGCTCTTCACACCTAGAAATCAGTACTGTAGTTGGGTTGGGGGGGGGGTCATTTTTCAAAATATTTGGTTCATTATTGTAAAAATAACTCATATTTAAAATAAATGAGTTTTAATGCAAGGTCAATATCTGCTTTTTGACTAATAAGAAATATTTTAGTTCTAACAAAAACTCGTCCACCATGACATCTAACTGATAAAAATAGGTAGGTTAGTACAAGGATTTTTTCTATCCTCAGCACTGCTGTTTGTTCAATAAAATTTACAAATTTAATTATTTTTACTTTTAATACTAATTACATTTTCTCGAATTATTATTCTATATTAGTCAATAATAGTTAGTTTTTATTGAGCTGCTCTAAAATTACATTTTTCTACTAAAAAAGTGCAATTTGTTTGTTAGCCCTGTTTTTACTCCAACGCCGCATTATGTAATGCCATATTTCCTACCGGTGCAGGGCTCATCTCCCCTGAGTTTCCGGAATTCTTTTCAATTTTATAAGAAATTTAGCATTTTAGTCGGAAGTTCATTTAAATGTAAAAGGAAGTTTTGTGCTCCCGCACTTTTTTGTTAGAAATGAGGCCCTTCAACGGTGTCAAGAGTTCCCCCAACTGTTTTCAACTTATAATTGCGAAATAAAACCTACATTTTACTTACTTTTGAGGTTAGTCACGCAGCCAGAAGTAAGATTTTTAAGTTTAACGCTAACACTTTGAATTCAAATTCAAAAAAAAAAAAAAAAAAAATTAAACCCATGCAAATTGATTCTTAACAGCCCTTTCAGTGCAAAAAAGAAAAAAATAAAAATAACAGGAAAAGCTAGCAAAGTAGAGCATCCGGTCGTGTATTTAATATGCAATGAAACTAGATTAGGAAATCTTAAGTGTCACTGCCTTAAGTATTGCTTTCCCTTTTTTCCTTTATTTACATGTTTGAGAAAAAATAAAAATAATTAACTACATCAAAAGTCTACCGATTATTCATTTAAAATTTATAATATTCTAACTGTATTACAAATAATATATTTTCATAATTCAATAATTTTAATTTGTATAAATTAATGGTACAGTCTACAGCAGGGGTGGCCAACCTTTTTGAGAAGAGTGCCACTATCTAGGTGAAAAAAGTTCGGCGTGCCACTTTCAATTTGTTCAACAAGCTGAAAATTTTTAAAAAGTTAAAAAAGATTATTTGCTGACTGACTCGGTGATTTTCTAGCACATTTTTAGCTAGTACAATTAACTAGTAAATTTTTTCACGTCAGTCTGAGGGGTGAAAATAATAAAACAAATGAAAAAAATCCGAGTATAAGAGATAGCGTTAAAAAAACTTTTATACGTTCAGTCAGTATAGGGTTGTGCTTAAAATATAAGCAAATAAAAAAAAATTAATTCTAAAAATCAAACGGTCAGTACTTAATATGGCTTATGGATGGGTCCCTCTTTTACCCCGTCGTTAATTTTAGAATTAGTTCTTGAGAAAGCTAACACATATCAGGGTTTTAAGTGCTATCAGTTAGCATTCAATACTATTATAATTCTTTTTATATTCATTAAAAAATATATTTGTTCACAAACATTTTTTGAACAAAATTTACGACAGCACCAGACAGCTAAAGCGTGTAAATAAAATAAAAAGTTGTTGGTACAAATTTGAAAAATTCAATGTAATTTGGATGACTGGCAGTGGAAGTAGGCTTTTATACTTGATTTCCAATGCTATAAGACGCAACATGTCGGCAATTTTAGTTTGAATTTTAGGTAGACAACAAGTAATGTCTTGCGAAGAAATAGACGAAGAATTTGAAAACATCAGTAATTTTTTGTCATCTTAAAACTTATAAAACCTATAAATTACTGAATGCATACTTCAAAACAGATGTAAATTTTTTACTATTAAACCTGAGGACATAATTAACTTTGGGTAGCTACTTCCAGTATTGATGTGAAATGTGTTAATCTTTTTTCTCCAAAGTCAAGAGAAAGAAATTGTTAGTAAGTTTTATTGTAAAGGAATGTGTATGATCTATATGGGTTTAGGAAACAATTTTTGTCCTAAAATCTTAAATTTGAATTATTTAGGCGCCAGACAATAAAGTATGAAATAGCTGAATTTAATTGATAATCTTCATTCGTAAATAACATTCTCTTATTCCTTCAAGATATTTTAAAACACATTCCCTCAAATTCTAAAACAGCATGAGTATTTTTCATTTATATAGCAATCGCACATTTCAATGAAGGAGTAACTTGTCAGCCTTTTCACCATTGTGATCGCGAAAAAAAAAATCACTCAAATTTGAGTCTAAATTTTGATTTTGCTCACCCCCGAATGAATGTTCAGTAGTTTTTTCGACCTGTCAGCACTTGCATATGTACCTACCAACATATAAGTCATCTCACTACAACCAATTAGATTTCGCGCTTACGTGCACCACTGACGTCATGCGCAGATGTTTTTTTTTTTTTTTCGGAATAGCATTTGCGCACCGGTTAAAATAATTCATAAAAAATATATAACTGTGTCAAAAAATAAAAAAAATGGTCAATTCCTATGTTTTGAAGCATGTTCTTTCAGAAAAAAACACTTTTGAAATTTCGGAAACTCCCCCATTGTGTTGGCAATGGGTATGTCAGCCTCCTGAAACATGTCAGCTCATGGTTCTATTTTTCTGGGTAAAGAGTCTTAGTTTTTGGGATTATGTTCTCAATTTTTAAAAATTTTCTACAAGTCTTCGCGTGCCACTTCAGCTGCTCTGCCGTGCCACACTGTGGCACGCGTGCCGCGGGTTGGCCACCACTGGTCTACAGTAACATCACTTGTCCTTGAAAAAAACTCTGTGTTCCACCAATTGAATGAAATGCTGTTTTAAATGTGTTTTGTTCATTTTATATTACACATTTTTAAATCAAATTTTACTGTTCATTTTGTCTTTGACTAATTGATTTTCTAGCTGTCTCTCATTTAATTTTATAAAACTGACGATGAACTGGTGTCAAACCAGATTTATAGTCATGAGGTGAATGTTAGTCTGGTTCTACGGTGCAGATTTTTTAGGAACGGTATTTTTTTATAAAGTACTTATATATATATATATATGTATATATTAAATGTTTTTTTCTGGTTCCGTGAAATTAAAATTTTCTGAATTTGGTAATCTCAACAGGGTGTCCGCGCACCTGGAAAGTCATGGAAAGTCAGGGAAAGTCAGGGAAAGTCATGGATTTCATATATGATCGAAATTGGTCATGGAAAGTCATGGATTTCAGCGAAAAATGTCCAAAAGTCATGGAAACTTACTGTTTATCATGGATTTTAGCGCTCAGGATCGGTGGTTATTTCTCCCGATCTCGGAAGAACAAAAAAACATCTATCGTCATTCTGCTTCGTTATTGCAAGGTTCCCGCGACTTTGAGAAGTCCTTGAATTTCATTTGGTCTTTCAAGAGATCAGGAAAGTCCTTGAAAATTTTAAAATGTCCTTGAAAACTCTAAAGGTATTATTTTTCGTAGAAAATGTGCCGAAAAATCGGCGATCTTCGAACGTTCACGATCGTGCTCCTGCAAAAAAATTGTGTCCATCGAAAAATCGGCAATCGTCGGGATTTCGAAATCGGGAGCCGTTTTTTCAAGACGAAAATTTAAAAAAATAAAAAAAAAAAAAAAAACATACCCCGAGAAGTTTTTTTTTTGCGCATAATCGGCAATCGTTAAAAGTTCGCGGTTAGGCGCTGCTTTTTTCGTTTCGCTTTACTTTTAAAACAATTTAGAAATAGAATAATCAGGATTGGATTTTTATACAAAAGAATATCTTTAACAAGTTAAACATGAGCTTTTCTGAAAAATACGTTTTTGCTGGTATCTTAATGATTTTCTTTCAACAAAATTTAGATTTGTCTGGTGGAAAAAAATTATTTTTCGAATTTTTTGCTTCCATGATCATTTTTTTTTAGAAATACAGGGACAGAAATACGTGTGTAGTGGGTTTTGTACAACTTATTTTTTATTTATTTATTTATTTTTGGTTGACATTCTAACATTGAGCACGTGCTTCGCCGAAAATGGCGTGCCATTGTCAAGTCTTCAATCCTTTTGCATCCTGTAAATACTTCAATTATTTTGATATTCTGAAGCTATTTTTATGTTGTGCTATGTTAAATATACTCATTGTTCATTTTATTTTAATAATTTATTTATTTTTGAACTCAAATTTTAGCTCTTCCAATTTATTGGTTTCTAATAGTTTTTAAGAAAACTGAACTTTTAAAGACAAAGTGCTTCCTTGACTTTTCATTTGTTTATTTAATTACAAAATACAGGCACGTTTTTCCTCGAGTTCGAAAAAAATCGAGTAAAAGCTGTAATTTCAAAAGAAAAAAAAATCACCATTTTTTCTTGGAGGGGGGAAGAGAAAAGAATAGGGGGGGGGGAATAGAATACATTTTGCATGCACAGACTGGCAAAATAGGGTGATCACATTATATCCTGGTCTTATTCTGAAATTATAAATTTTCTTCATTGAAAAAAAAAAAGATTTGTTGTCTGATTGTTTTTATGCTTGAACAAATAGAAAATATTGGTGTTTACCATTTTTACCATTCCTTTGAATTTACACTTGAATAAGCCAAAGAATTGCTTCCAATCTACCTTTCCCTAAAATTTTCTTTTTCATATTGATGAAAAATATTTCACGATTTTTAGGTTTTTCATATTAAATCTGTAAAGAATCTGTACTGTTCATCAACATTTACATCACTTTTGAAATTAATCTTGATTTTTGTGCAGACCCTTTCTTAGAAGTTAATTCCTGGAAAAATTTTTAAACCTCCTTAAAAAGTACTTGAATTTTATTTTTAAGATTGTAGGGGAACCTTGTATTGGGTGCAATCTGATTAGTCTTAATAAGAGTTTCAAACAAGTTGCATTGTGTTGACCAATCAGATGAATACTCAACATTAAAACCCGTGAGCGGCGAATTTTCCGAAACTGTGCATGTGCGCGGACTTTGTCCCCTGACTGACAATAGAGCATGTGATGCATTTATTCAATTTGAATTTCACACTTTCATACTTCTGCTTTGGGGGATAATAAGTTGTTTTGACTTTTAAATGTTGCTAAATCCTTGTACTCATTTTTTTGTATCAATAAATTGTTGCACATGATCTGTTTCAGATATATTTAGTTAAGTTCTTTTTTTAGCTTTGGTTAAATTTATTTGCATAGCCGAAAAAAAAAGAATAGTTTCGAAAAGCAAAGGTACACTGTCTTACACCTTATATTGATATTTATGCTCTATTTTGATGTCAGCGTCAAATGAAATAGTTAAAATTGTAAGTCATGGAAAATTGTTCGCAAAAGTCATGGAAAGTCAGGGAAAGTCATGGAATTGAAAAGTCCAGGTTGAGCAGATACCCTGTCTCAAAATCACTGTTTCAAATAATGACCCATTTATGATACTGTGATGTTCCATGTTAAAAAAATAGGTTTACGTTGGTCTGGCTCTGAGGTACAAAATTGTAGCTTAATGTTGTCCTGGATGACTGTATTCCTTTTATTTTCGAAATTAAAAGCGTCATATTAATTTCATCAGAATGAATAAGAAATCTTGCAGCCAATCTTGTACATCCCTTAGTTCACCTCAAGCCATTAATGCCTAGCGTCGCTTTTTAGGGACGGTCCAAAAAAGGGTCTGAATTTCCCCAAAATGAACATTTCAACCAAATAATAGTATTCAATTAGTACCTTGGTATTGTTTCAGTTCGTTATTAACAGATTGCAGAACATAACCATTGTAAAGTGTGTTCTGTAGCAGTTTTAATATGATCTTCATCAAAAATGACATCGTTCACAATCTCAAGAAAAAAAGCTGAGTTTTCAAAGTGATTCCCAGCCTCCCAGTCTATGTTAATTGCTGATTTTATTTCTTCACATAAAATGTCTTTTTAAATATTATATCGTAGGCAGAAAAACATTTTAGTAAAAAAAGTATGTACCCTCTGGGGTCTATCGTAACTTTTAAAGGACGATTTTTCTTACCTTAGTAAAAACATTATTTTTTACATAATATTTTTTTAATTATTTTTCCTGTCCATTAAACACTGTTTGTAACCAGAAAACAAAATATCTTTGGAAAAAAAATGTAAGGCAATGGGTTAAGCCTGAGAATGCAATTTCGTCGTTTATTTTCGTCCTCACTCAGCAACAGCACGATAATGCCAGTATCCACTTAGTGCTCCTGGCCTAAATTATTCACCGGTGAAAGGAACTTTCTCTTTCGAAAAGAGATCCCGTCTGTACAACCCAGGAAATCCTCGTTTTCTTCGTTTCCATTTTAAATGAATTCGTCTGACCTTCCATTTCCCGTGTTGACCGCTGGTTGGGAGGAAATAGGAACACGAGATTAGCAGGAAACATACGTAAAGATAAGGACGTAAGACTCCTTACTATGACATCGATTGATAAGTTCCCGGATAACACGCCTCGCTTATGAATTTAGTTTGGGTCAGAAGTTTATTGGGCGACTAAATTTAATTTTGAACTAGAACGATGCTCCCTGGCAAATTTTCCAATCAGTACCAAGTTTCGGCCTGAAACAGTTTTCTTTCCCTCCAAATTTAACTTGCTTGATAAGTATCAGCATTTCAACGTGTCTATTTTGGCAGCAGACTCGCGTTCCCAAGGACGGATACAAGAGAGAGGCGATGAGGGCGATCGCCCCTCTCTTTGGAGACTCTTCCTCGGCAGTTTTTCGGTACTGAAGTTCTAAAAATGAACTTTTATACGAGTTTTAATGGGGGAAGAAAGCTTGGGGCTCTCCCCCGGAACTGTTTCGGAATTGAAGTCTGAATTCTTTGTGAGCAATATTTGTAAACCAGTATGCACAGTAAAAAGTAAGTAAAAAAGGCTATTGTGTTAGTTAAGCACAAAATGGTATCTGTTCTGCAGTTGAGCTCAAACTGAGAAATAGCTTTTCAAAAGTTTTTCTGTCTTTGTACATTTGATTCAGCGGCCGCTTTTTTGGAATTTTTAAAAAAATATTTCCCTTTCTTAAATTGTTATTGAACATTGTATTTGGGTAAAATGCGTTACTAAGAGCCGCCTGGTGACAATAACTTAATATTGTTGTTAAGTGCAGATGAGACAGCTGTGCTTGGGATGGCAGTATAGTTGTTCTTCAGCTATTTGACAAGTTCACTTTTCCGTCAAGCGACTTACACTAGGAATTTTGCATTGTGAAGAAACGGTAAAGCTTGACCGCGGAAAGATGGTGCCGTGACCTTGAAGTGGAAACGAACCGCTTCACTTTATAATAGGTAGCATCAGAGAGATCATGCTGCTATTAAAACCTTCACTGAACTCAGTGATTAAAAAATTAAATTTCTTGCTGATCCTGCCTAATTTAAAAATAAGCAGTACATTTCCGCCTCAAGGTCCGTGGACCTCTCCGTGGTCAAACTTTACTGTGTAACAGTAAAAACTTTTTTTTCCTTCCTTAATGGGGCTGCGTTTTAGCTTCTTGCCATTTGCAGACCTTGTGCATTCCCCAAGACCGGCACCCATTATTTCATGTGGCACCACTATCGGCGAGATGTCATTACCACGAGAATTTTGACGCCCAGTTTCCCCACGAAATGGAGGCACCTGGGTTCTCTTCGATGCGAAACTGTACTTTTTTTATGAACATACACATTTATTTTAGACACTCATTGATACCTCTCAAACTGTTATAAAATATTTTGTTACTATATGTAATAGGGTTGGCATGTTTTTGCCGAAGGTTTAAAAAACAGTCCCGGTAAAAAATACCTTTTTTACCACTTTATTTACGGAAATTTTCCTAACTTTTTACTAATTTTTACTTCAAAGTTTTTTTTTATTTTACTGAAAATATTCATTGCATCATTCAACCTACTCTCTCAGAAAAAGGCTTCTTTGGTAAATACTATGAAAAGAATAATGGGTAAAAACAACTGTAAAATAGGTCACTGGCTTTGGTTTAAAAGTTTTAACAGCGACGTAGCAAAGGCAATTGGAGGTCAATGTCAAAAACCCTTTTTTTTAAAACATATATTGCCACATTTAATATTGTACTAGCTGCCAGGGCAGCTAGATTAGCTTCCTGCGGCATGCTGATGCATAACGTCCCCCCTCTCTAACTTTTACCTCATTCTGAAATTATATTAATTGATATAATTTAATGTTCATTCGATTTCAAGTCATACCACGCACGTGGCCCGGCGTTGCACGGGCACTTCGTGCCCTGAAAGTAGTGAGAAAAAAATTTTAAGAAACTTCTCCCCGCCAAGGCGGCTCGCTTACAGGCGCTTCACGCCTTTACTTTTTTCCTATATAAAAAAATCATTCGAATTATTGAGATGCTTCACGCCTTCAAGATGGTGAGGAAAGTTTCAGTAAGTTCAGGTCGCTCAAAGAAAAAAAGCAGACATAGATACTCAGTTTTTAATATAAGTAGATGGCTCTTCAGCAAATAAATGTTTCAAAATATTACCAGTAGCTAGCGATAAAAATTCTACGTAAGTGGTCCGCTTATGAGTTTCGTGTTTGATTTAGTTAAGCCTTCATTCAAAATTCTCATTATCATTGTTATCACCGTTTCATAGCAACGACGGTTTGCAAGAATGGATTTCATATTTAATCATTTATTAGGCTTAATCGCTTTAAATTTGACTACTTATTAATTGATATCTTCGCTAATTAAAATCGTATAATTATATCAATTGAAACTAAAGAAGCTTGAAAAATTACCTATCTATCGGTACCTGGTTCGACTTTCAGTTCATTGGCGTTCAGGAGAAAGAAGCGTGACATAGAAAGATAGAAAGATAGTTAGAAAGAAAGATAGTGAGAAAGATACTCAGTTTTTAATATAAGTAGATATTATATACATGTAAAGACTATTATGCACCCCCCCCCCTGGCAGGTGGATGGCCGAGTGGTTATAACTTAGAACAAATTCTTATCTTTCAGTTACTTTTTAACAGGGAAAACGTGCCAGATGTCCTAGTTATCAAGGCAAAATCAATTTATAGAGAAACACACAATAATTAAGATTTACAATATCATCTCACAGTGACAGTAGGCTAGGTTCAGACCTGCTATTTTGAAATTTTCCAGGGTGAGCGGGGGTCACAGGGTCAAGCTCAATGCAAATTATACCGAAAAGCAACCGAAGCAACTACCATTTATTTGTAAATGCATTCATTTCTCTAAATCGGGGGGGGGGGGGGGGTACAATTTTCTCCTCCTGACCCTACAATGTGATTGACCTGACTATCTTACTACTGAGTTCTGAGGCTTAAATGTCTGATTGTTGAGATGTAAGCATGGTTTAACTTTATTAAACTACAGGTAACCAATGATGAAGGGTTCATAAAATAGTAGATTCATCAAATTCAATTAAATTGTCTACACTAGAATTAGAATGCAGTTCGTTTTTTAAAAACTGATTAGCAAAAACAAGTTTTGAAACATTTTTTCCCATGTATTTCAATTTTTGAAAATAATTATTTTAAAATATTTCAATTATTCAATTAATCTCTATGAAATTCTAAATTAATTTTCTTATTTAACTCTCAATTGTGTAATGTATAAAATTATATTGTTTTATAAAAAAAATTTTGTTTCCGGAAATTTTTTCTAGTTTTTTCCATTTTTGCCGGTTTTTACCATTTTTTTTTCCAGTTTTTGCCACTGCCCTAGCAAAAATACCATTTTTCCGGCAAAATGCCCAACCTTAATATCTAACCATTTTCACATACAGAACCGAATATTTGTTTTGTATTTAAAAAAAGCTTTTCCTAAAACCAAGGGGTGGCAAACCTTCTCAGGGTTAAGAACCTTTTATTTTCCAAATGTGTTTTTTTCTCCATTTAAGAACAAGTGATAGAACACACATCGCTAATAATAATAGAAAAACAAACAAACAACACAATTGGTAATCTGCTATATATCGTGTATTTACTGTGAAATTAAATTTGTTTTTTCACGTTGAAACAGAACATGTCAACAGATTTCACGGATTGCCGTGGAATTAATTTCAAATGCACGCTGTGCCATATTAGTTTAGGAAACATTCTTGTAAATCAACCATGCTTGACTTTTCTGCTGATAACGAAATTTCTTTATATCAGCGATTGGAAACCTTTCTTAGGTTAAGAACCATTTATTTTCGAGATGTGTTTTTTTCCCCCCATTAAGATCCAAGAGTTAAACAAACATTGCTAATACTAAGGAAAAAAATGGTAATCTACTATGCATCGTGTATTTATTGTGAAAATAAAATATTTATTTTACGTTGGAAGTGGAAGAGAACATGTCAACGCATTTGATAGATTGCTGTGGAATTAATTTCAAATGTATTCAGTGTCGAAATAGTTTAGAAAAAAAATCTGGTATGGACCCCACACTACTTCCTTTTACGTGTAAATTTCTTAGTAGTTGCCTTAAGTGTTAAAAAAAGTGCTTGGAGTGAGCAAGGTAACAATTCAAATATTTACTCCCCTAATCTACCACGAAACAATGCAAAAAATATTTTACAATGGTTATTTTTCTAAATATTGCTGATTTTAATATCATTTAGTGAATTTTTCGCAAAATATCGCCAATAGCGCCAAGTTGAACCCAAATTCAAAAAATAATTTTTCTCCAAATTTGTCGCCAACTTGGCGATATGTCGCCAACTTGGCGTCAAACACTTGGCGACCAAAAGCTTGGCGACATGTCGCCAAGTGGTGGCGCCAATTCATATCACTTGAGTCTGTATTGAAATTAACATTGATTTACCCCAAAAAAGGGGTAAAAGACCCCTTTGGGAACATTCGAATGCAATCACAAGGGGAGGTGCACAACTAGACCCCCCCTCAGAGCCTACATACCAAGCTAGAAGTTTCTACGGCATATAGTTTTTGAGTTATGCGAGCCACATACATACATACATACATACATACATACATCCGCACATACGTACATACAGACGTCACGAGAAAACTCGTCGTAATTTACTCGGGGGTGGTCGAAATTGATTTTTCGGCTGTTTGTATGTTGTTAGGTACATATGCACGTGCTGACAGGTCGAAAAAACTACGCGATATTCACTCAGGGGTGAGCAAAGTCAAAATTTAGACCGAAATTTGAGTGAAATTTTTTTCGTGATCACAATACTTCCTTTACTACGTAAAAGGAAGTAAAAAAGAAAGAAAAAAGGTTGTGAACCAACCATGCGCGACTTTTCTACAGATAACGCAATTTCTTCATACTAGGGGTTTGATTGGTTTAAATATTTCTTTATTCAGGGGTAGACAACCCTTCTGAGGTTAAGAGCCATTTCTTTTCCAGATGGGATAAATTATTTTTTTAGCAGTCAAACGTTTTCACACATAGAACATAAAAATGAGTGTATGTATATATATATACTTGTTCTCTATACAAATCCACAGTTTGCGTCAGATTTTCATCAAACTTGACACAGAGGTTCCTTGATGCCCTAGAATTCTCATAGGTGGGGTCTTGAAATTTTAAAAAATCTAAAAAGCTCAAATTTAAATTTTTTGTCAAAAAATGACCCTTTTATTGGAATCTAGCCTATTTATATTGTAATCGAGATAGGCCTTTTAGCATTCAAATTGATGAAATTTAAGATTTTTAAATATTAGTATTTTCCAACAATGATTACGATTAAAGTAATGAATTTTCAATTTAAGGCTCACCTATTTCCTTTTAGCATTGAAATAAGTAAAAAACAATCATAATTCATGTGGACTTTATAAAAAGAGCCACGGATTTGAATTTCAAATTTGCAATGCGACTACAGTTGCGTCTGTAATGGAGCTAAGCCTTCAGAACGAGAAACATATTTATTTCTGAGTTATAATAATTTTTACTTTATAGGTGGGAACAGTTAATAGAGAAAAGTTAATATTTTAAATTTGGCGGGTGAAATTGATGCAATTTTTTCACTTCCATGTGCATATATTTCATGCCAGTGGACGCGGCAAAGCACAGACAACATTTATCTTTCATTTTCACCTTTTGATAAGACTATTTTTCTGTAAACTTTAACTTTCTGTAATATTTTAGTTTTTTTCAAAGTTTGTACCTAAGAGACTGATTGATGCAAATTACTTTATACCCATATGAATAGAACTCTTTCAAACTTATTTTCCCTGAATGCTATGTTGTATTAATAAGCACCCGGGCAACGCCGGGTATTAAGCTAGTTCATCATAAAGTACTGTTACGTTGCACAGATTCAATTTGTGAAGATCCAGAAAAGCCCTGCACAATAATGCTCAATAAAAGTGACTTTAACTTTTCTTTTCGGCGGAACAACTCAACTCGCCTTTTTTGTTCAGTTGTTTACGATTTTAGAATTACGAGTCCATTTATGTTTGATACGACTTCTTGTTGTGTTAAATACCAAATACGATGAAATAAAACGCTTCTTTGTTAGTCTGTGTGTAATTAAGACTGACAAATTTTGGTGCCGAAAACGCGGGAAGAAAGAAACTGAACTTAAACGAATTCCCAAGTAAGTTTGTTTTTTAATATGGCGGACGGTGACGATATAGCAGCAATAATAGCTAAGGTTACAATTCTAAAACGACGAAGGACGACAGTTCGCGGAAATATAACACGCCTTGTTAATGATGTAAATAACTGGACAAATTCTCAGCAGAGAGACGAACTGTGTTACACCTCTCAGCGTTTGGAGGACTGTTTGAAAGAGATGAAAGAATTGGATCGAAATATACACGAAAATTTTACTCACGCAGAATATAACGAAGACGTTATAAAATGTGAAGAGTACGAAGAAGTGGCTAATCGTGCGATATTTAAATCAAATAAATTATTACGCCAAGATACATTAAACTATTCTGCAACTCCTGTGCCAAATGTTACTCAGTTTTCTGACCTTGCTGTACCTTCGCCAATAACACAATCATTTACTGTCAAATTACCCGCTATAAAGCTGGAACCTTTTAGAGGTGATATAGAACAGTGGCAAAATTTTTGGGAACAATTCGAGTCATCTATTGATAAAAATTCCCAATTATCCACGATTGATAAACACGTTTTTCTTCGCGGATATTTACAAGACGAACCAAGGCGCCTAGTTGACGGCATTAGTGTTATTGCAGATACTTACGATACGACGAAGCAAATTCTCAAGGACAAATACGGCGATAAAAATCGCATAATTCAAGCACATTTGGATTTTTTAGAAAGCCTTACTCCAGTGACTAATACTTCGCCAGAAGATTTAAATATATTATATATCGAGTGTAATAGACGTTTACAAGCATTACGTGCGTTAGGCGAAGATATCGACAGTTATGGTCGAGTTTTGGTGCCAAAAATTCTACGAGCTTTTCCAACAGAAATTTGCAAACAGTGGATTCTTTATGTGAAACGTGAAAAGCTAAACGAAGGAAATATTACGAGATTGTTGCAGTTTCTTGCCGAAGAAGTTGAAAGCGCAATGACAGCACAAAAAATACAAGGTGAACAAAGATTTCTTCCGGTTATTCCTACTATGTCTTCCTTTCAAGTAAATGCTAAACCAATGAATCGATCTAAGAAACCAATGCCTTTCTGCCTCTTTTGCGAAACTTCTGGACATTGGCCGCAAAATTGTACAACTGTAACAGATGTGGATACACGAATTAAAAAACTAAAGGACTCTGGACGCTGTTTTCTTTGTACTAACCGTGGCCATAATTCGAAAAATTGTGCACGAAAAGATAAAGTGCATTGCACGAAATGTAAAGGGAAACATCACATATCGATTTGTAAAGTTTCACGAAATACGCAATTAGTCACAGCTATTCCTAGTGAAGTTAACAAAATCAATGTAGCTGAAACAAACTATACTTATTTACAAACGGCTCGAATTTATATCACGGGACCCACAGGTATAACAAAACTTACAAAATGTCTTTTAGATGGTGGCAGTCAATCCAGTTTTGTACATTCGAATTTAATTGATGATTTACAACTTGAAGTGATGCATTTAGAGACTTTAAAAGTGAATACCTTTGAATCTACAGAAACGACTAATGCACAGCGTCGAAGAGTAAAATTTAAGCTGTCAAGTTATTGGAACAAAAACACTCTTTCAGTTACCGCATTTGAGAGTCTCAATTCATACACCCCACATCCACATGCTCCAACGGACATTGCTCTTTTCGCTCAAAAGAAAAGACTTAAACTTGCAGATCCTCCTGATGATGGACTAGACCTGCCAATAGAGTTGCTGATTGGCGGAGATTTTTATTGGAATATAATAAAGGAAGAATCGCCTATTAAAGTAACTGAATCTCTCGCTCTTATTCCATCTATTTTTGGTTATATACTTTCTGGCACACGTTCTAATGTCATTTTGAAAGAAAATGCTTCCGTTAACCACGTTGCGGTCGAAAATGTATCAACCTGCTTAGATAATGATATTCGCCAGTTTTGGGACTTGGAAACAATTGGTATTAAAGATGAAGTTCGACACACGAAAATGAATGCATTGGATTCTAAAATACTAAAAGAATTTCACGATTCATATAGAATTGAAGATGGACGCAGAGTTGTAAGTCTTCCGTGGAAAAGAGACGTTACTTTGACTTGCAACAATATTGACAATGCTAAAAGTCGATTTCATACATTAACCAAGCGTTTCACATCAAACCAATCTTTCAGATGTAATTATGAAGACTGCATGAAAGGTTACATTGAAAATGATCAAGTTGAAATTGCCCCTTCTTCAAACTCAAATAACGATAAAGAGTTTTATTTACCCCATCATGCAGTTAAAAGGACTAAACAAGAATCAGAAAAATGGCGTGTTGTGTTTGATGCTTCCTCACGAATTCTTAATTCCCCTTCATTAAATGACGCATTGGAAGTAGGACCTAATTTATTACCGGACATTTTAGCTGTTCTATTACGTTTTAGACTACACGAGCAAGCTTTAACTGGTGATGGTACACAGGCATTTTTACAGCTTTCTTTGGATGAACGTGATAGAGATGCCACTCGTTTCCTTTGGTTTGCTTCAGTAACTACGCCTCAAGGTCTGGAATTTAAAAAAGATGAAATAGCAACTTATCGTTTCAAACGTCTCCCGTTCGGTCTCAGCTGTAGCCCTTTCTTGCTCTCGGCTACTTTACGCGAATTAGCAACGACTCACAAGACAGAATTCCCCCTTGCAGCATTTGAAATGCACAAAAGTTTCTACATGGACGACATTGTTTCTAGTACTCAAAATGAAGAGGATATTGTATTATTGTACAATCAGTTACAAGCTATCACGTCTCTTATTAAATTACCTATGGGTAAATGGGCTACTAACTGTACACAACTTCTCACAGTTTGGAATGATACAAATATTCCATACAACACACATACTCAAGTTTTAGGTGTATCTTGGAATTCGCACGAGGATGCACTTTCGCACGATTTCTCCCACATGAAACGGAATTTGCTTGAAAAACCACTCACGAAACGTCTACTTTTACGTTCAACAGCTAGTTGTTACGACCCCCTGGGCGTCTTTGCTCCAGTTATTGTGTACAGTAAACTGCTTTTTCAAGATACATGGCTACGTGGTATTCAGTGGGATGAAATATTGCCATTCGATATAGTGGTTAAGTGGCGTAAATGGTTTGAAGAACTGTCTCTCATCCCTTCTATTCAAGTTCCTCGCTGGATTGGATTCACTTCAGATGGTCAATATGCCATTCATGTTTTCTGTGACGCTTCTGAACGTGCATACGGTAGTGTTCTCTATTTACTTACAACTCAAGAGAAAACTACAAAAGTTCACATAGTGTGCAGCCGCAATCGACTAGCTCCAATAAAAAGGGTGACTTTACCTCGCCTAGAACTCTTATCAGCTTTGACAGGAGCTAGATTACTTGCTTATTTTTGTCGCGAAACGAACTTAAGCACCTCGTCAGCTGTGCTATGGACTGATTCAACAGTAACTTTGAGTTGGATACGTAGTGATCCTAACAAATGGAAAACATTTGTCTGCAATCGAGTCACTGAAATTCAAAGACACACTAATCCTGCACAATGGCGCCATTGCCCTGGAAAAGACAATCCGGCAGACTGTTTGTCACGAGGAGTTACGTCATCGGTGTTGAACTCATCGCACATTTGGTGGAATGGACCACCTTGGCTAGTAGGTCCACCAGAATCATGGCCGAATGACTGCTCTGTTAACAGTAAGGACGTTTCTCAAAAGCTTGAAGCTCGAAATCAAAATTTAGAAGTACTGCACATTTCTACTGTTAACCCTATTCTTGATATTTCACGATTTAGCAAGTATTTTAAGTTGTTACGAGCGACCGCTTGGATAATGCGTTTCATAACAAACTGTAGGTCACCGACAAAAAAGAAAGATGAATTAAATGCCCAAGAACTGGAAAACGCTCATCGATATTGGATTTCTATAGTTCAGCAGAAATCTTTCTCCCAGGAACTCGAACTATTGAAGCGCGGATCGGCCGTACCGGACACTTCAAAAATCGCCAAATTTAACCCATTCCTGGAAGATGGTCTTATACGACTTGGAGGACGATTACACTTTGCTCAACTTTCGGACTCTCAACGACATCCGTTATTGCTTGATGGTTCTCATCGCTTCACTACATTATTGATCCAGTATACACATGTTCGTTTACATCACCTCGGAGTTCGTATAGTTCTCTCTGAACTTCGTGACAAATATTGGATAATACGTGGTAGACAAGCCATTAAGATGGCTTTACGAAACTGCTTACCCTGCAAAATTTCACGATTATCTGGTCCATTGCAAATTGAAGCCCCTTTGCCAGCAGATAGAATACGCCCATCACCACCATTCACTGTTACTGGAATTGATTTTGCTGGCCCTCTGTATGTCCGTCAACATTTAACAACACAAAAGACCTACATTGCACTCTTCACTTGCGCAACCACCCGAGCATTGCACTTAGAAACCGTTTCAGATCTTTCGACTGATAGATTCCTTATGGCACTTCAACGATTCGTTTCCCGACGTGGGTTTCCTCATACGATTTACTCTGATAACGCAACCACATTTCACGCCACGAACAAGGAGCTCACAAATCTCTGGAATGCTCTCACCTCCTCCGAAGTTCAACAATTCTACGCTCATAACGGCATACGTTGGAAATTTATTGTACCACGAGCGGCTTGGTGGGGAGGATGGTGGGAACGAATGGTAGGATCTGTCAAAAGGTGCTTGAGGAAAATACTTGGAAGTACTTGTTTAGACGAAGAAAGCCTCCGAACGGTACTAATAGGAATAGAAGCCGCTCTTAATAGCCGACCTATTGTACAAGAGAACAGTGAAGAGGAATTTAATGAAACACTGACACCCGCTCATTTTCTCACTGGACGAAAATTAACTTCTATTCCATCTTCTCCCATGCCAATCGACAGCAATCTAACGAAAAGATGGCAGCAACAACAGGGAATACAAGACCACTTTTGGAGGAGATGGAGTAAGGAATATCTCCTCGATTTACGAAATTTTCACCAAGTGAAAAGCCGTGCAATGGGGCCTCCCGTTCGTGTTGGGGACGTGGTTCTCTTGCACGAAAACGTGCAACCAAGACATTTGTGGAAGAAGGCCGTAGTTGAAGAACTTTTCCCTGGGCGGGATGGGAAAATTAGATCCTGTATGTTAAGAAGTGCCACTCAGAAAATCAAAAGGCCTATCCAACTGGTCATCCCTCTGGAAATAGATCAGGGTGGGGAGCATCCTGATCTATGGGGTGACCAGGGTGGGGAGGATGTGAAGATCCAGAAAAGCCCTGCACAATAATGCTCAATAAAAGTGACTTTAACTTTTCTTTTCGGCGGAACAACTCAACTCGCCTTTTTTGTTCAGTTGTTTACGATTTTAGAATTACGAGTCCATTTATGTTTGATACGACTTCTTGTTGTGTTAAATACCAAATACGATGAAATAAAACGCTTCTTTGTTAGTCTGTGTGTAATTAAGACTGACACAATTATTAATGGGAGAATGAGACAAAGTGCAGTACCGCATGTACAATGTGTAGTATTAATACAATGTGCACAATGAAATGCTACCCTATAATACCATTGTATGGTAGACAGAGTAATAATAATTTCACCTAAAATGATGCAGATGATGATGATTGGAACTGTACAAGCGCTCAGATCGTTATTAGTGGGTGTTCTCTCGCCTATCGAGGATCTTCTGCTTTGAAAATATTGTTATATTGAACCCTTTACTATTATTATTATTGTTATTATTATTTTGAATTGCGGATTCCCCCCTCCTCATTTTCCAAAGACGTACAGTGGTACTCCAGCGCTCCGCGGGAAAGTTTATAAGCTACTACAAGTACTATTGCGGTTCTACTCGTCTCACACAAAATAGCTCTTCTGGGAAGGCGATTTATTCTGTGCATTTGAATACCTTAAGTAAATAGTGGTGTTTCCCTAAAGGATTAACCGAGCAGAATAATCCGATTTTAACACTCTAGACTTTGTTTGAATTCTGTCTTCCGTGAATTCGAAGTGGCACAGATTTCGCCTCAGATAAATGAACGAATTCGGCTAGATCTGCATTCCTAATGTCTGTAAAAATAATCAAATCCTGTTCGGATTGTTGACATTTCCTTCCGAATTTCACACTTTTCGTGTTTATTTCTTTTGACTTCGTCTCAGCTTAACTATGACGTCTCAGCTTAAGTATAAGTTGGCATCCTACGTGCACTCGGTTTCAATTGCAAATGAGTAAGTGGAATTTGTTGCAAAGTGTTGTATAAACTTTTATAAATCATGTGAGATAGTTTTGAGCTTGAGCCCATTGAGAAACGTTGGAAATTGTGTCGGTGTATGGAAAACTAAGCTCATTTGGTTCTTGAAGAATTTCTTACTATCGTACTTTGGTTTAAAAAAGTGACAAATAACATTTTTTTTTCGCAGTGATGACCTGAGTTTCAAGCTAGAAAACTTATTTTCATGTTTAGTTAAAAATTGGGAATAAATGCTGGCAATGATTTGTAATGGATTATATTAAATCATTCTTTCCTCTCCCCCATGGATTGGTAAACCACTTAGTTCATTAATCATTATTTTCAGCATTCGTTTCCGAAAAAAAAATGCTCATTTATTCATTATTCATTGAAAAATTATGTTGAACGACACATTAATCAAAGTAAAATAAAATTTTAAAACCAACACGAATTAATATTTAAATTCAGGACAAAAGTGGGCGGTTCATTTCTCCTTTTTTAGCTGACTGCACACAGGAACTGTGCCGGGAGTGTTGTTTGCCTGGAGTGGGTCTTTGGTTTAAAAGGCAACCTTTTGAGAACGTCGAGTACAAGGCCGTATTTAAGGGGTACGTTTTTAGGGTTCAAACCCCCTCGAAAATTTTTCAAAACTATATCTAAAAATTTTCCACTGCCCTATTTTTGCTGTAAAATATTATTTCTATTTTATTGTTGATTTTCTTATTTGCTTCTCAATATCATTTGAAAAATGAAATAATCATCATTGAATGATAGTACAATGATTTATCTGCAGTATTTACCTTTATTGTAGTTTTTGCAAGATAATTTCATACACAACAATGCACCTTTTCACTGGGGCGAAAATGTTTGTACACATCAGATTTTTTCCTTCATTGGAAAGATATGTTTTTTGTTTTATTTTTCATGGTAATGCCCCTTAAGCAACTACTGTGACAAAAACAATGGAATATAGAACATGAAATCAAATTTTATTTATCATATAGATTTCACGAGAAATGTGTTGGTAAAACCCTCCCCGAACCCGAAACTATAGTCTTGTTACGGCCCTGGTCGAGCAGGGCCGGATTACCCAAAAGGCTCGGGAAGCTTGAGCTTCTCCTCCAAATTTTTAGGGGACCCAAAAATGACTGAAAAGCTACAAAAAAATTCAAGTTCGACTTTTATATTTAGCTTTAAAGAGAGCTGGTTCAATATAATTTGTCCCAACTGTGCTATATTGTACTTTAACAGCTTTTTTTACTCTTAAATCATTTAGATTTTAAATTTGCCAAATATTTTTAGAAATTTTCCCCACAACAAGAAGCAGAGGGCCCCAAAATGAGACTGAGCTTCCCTTAACCACAGGGGTTAATCGGCCCCTGTGGTTACGTATTTTCCGACAACGTATTTTCCGACATTATTTGAAAATATTGCGAGAAAGAAAAATAAATAAAGCAGTTAAGTTTCGCCGTAAAAGGTGACCGAATATTTCTTGGCTGCGTCTAATGAGGTTTATTTTATTTAGACAACCTGTGTCTTCTGGCGGAAATTCTAGTTTTCTTTTGGAGAATAAAGAAATTGCTGTTCACTTAAACGGAAGCCATTAAGCTCTAAACGCTAACATGTCACGCTTTGCGTGGGTGTTACCTCTAATCTGATGACCGTGATTGCCGCTTAAACGGCAAATCTTGCTTTGACTTGAATGACGTTGTTAGGATTTTTTTTTTTCTTCTATAATGCCGTGATGTTATTTAACTGTTACGTAATTGTGATATATTTTGCTGTTTTATTTGTTTTTTTCGTTACAATGAACTCTCACTTATATGTACCACATCATTTAAGCGCCTTTTTCACTCATACGACGATTTTAAACGGTCCCAGCACATTCCATAGCAAAGTAATGATAGTAACGTTCGTTTATGCGTCGCTCTAAAGATAAATATTTCACTTATGCGCCGATTTTTCCGTAAAATGTAAAAAAATATATATAATTTTCTTTAAAAAATAAGCATTTTTCTTCACTTTCTTCTTTGATCTTTCGCCACGGAAGGCATTTTTTCCCGCATGAACTAGAGCTCGGAGAGGGACCATTACTTATTGTGGATCGTTTTAAAGGGAACTATTTGTAATTAGGCATGCTACAATTTTTGTTTTCTCTTTATCATTGTAGTTACGTTACAGTAATTGCCAAACCGTAAATATCTCCCTTGTCTACAGAAACATTCTTATTCATCCTCTCATTAGAACCTATGTTGCGTTTTAGTCCTTTAGTAGGCCTGTTCACTTACACGTCTCTCAATTATGCGCCTTTTTCTGTTGGTCTCTTGGGTCGGTGCATAAGTGAGAGTTCAATGTATTTACTGTTTTACGAAAATCAATTAATTATACCGTCATGTTAAATGAAAAAGCTCAGAAATTTCTTGATTATAATCTTTAAAAATGCCTGCAATATTTGCGTTGTTTTCTGAGTCTTTAGAACTGTAGCCTTTTATGCAAAGAAAAGGACAACTCTATTTTTAAAAAAATTGTTACATAAAAACAACATATATTGTTACAGAAGGGGGGGGGATTTTTAATCGTTTTTCAAACAACGTTTCATTCCTACAAGAAAACAACACGGGTCTTGTGATAGTTGACACTTCAATTTCAAAGTAATACTGCAAAAGAAGTGACGTTTTTCTTCTCTATCTCCTGAAACGTAACCTGTTGCATCTCCTTTTCTTCAACATCTTATGGTTCAAGGTTTCTTGTTCTTGTGCTGAATGAAAGATTTTTATTTTCGTATATTTCAAAGTAAAAAACAATACCAGCAGGACGTGACCTTTCTTACACCGAAGTCTTCAATTGAAGGGCGGCTTGGGATATGAAGGGGTTAAATGACAAAACAGAAATTGCGAGTAATTAAAGTTCAAAGTTTTATTGTTGGAGTTGTTGCAGCTTTTTTGTTTTCTGGTTTTGTCATTAGTGTGAGTATGAAATTGGTGTATTCACATCTACTGTTTGATGTACCAAGTTTTATTTGCTTACCTGTATCCATTGCTTACCATTGAACAGAGTGTTCATTTTTTTAAATGTAACGTAGCCCCTTTATTAACCAAGCCCTTCAATTACAAAACAGCTAAGGCTTCTGTGTTTTAAAATGTTTCTTTTACGTGCAACTATGGCTTTTGTATTATCTTTAAAAAGTAAATCTTTTAATTGAAAATAAAAAAAGAGAAAAATCACTATCAGTTAAAAGAACAGCCTTTTAGTGAAAACGCGCTCCACAAGTCTCGCTTTATCTTAATGACCTAAAGCGCGCAAACCCATCTCATTTCCATCTAATGAATGCGCTCCGGGTGCGCAAACCGTAAAGGTTAACTTTTCGAAACGAAAAAACGAACATTAATTCTTTGTTTCTTCATCCATTCAACCCGAGCGTATGTCATTGTTGTGAGCATATAGCAGTGTAATCGGCCGTGTGCTTGATGGGGCTCGTGTGCATCGCAGTGGAATTTTCGAGTGCCGCCGTCATTAAGTTGATTAATCGTGAGGAATGATAACTTTACTTGCATATTGCGCATTTGCCAGCTCGGTCGCATGCATTAAAGAAGATGGAATATACCCTGAGATGAAATTTTTGGGCTACATCAGAATTCCGTGTTTTTTTTTTTTTTTTTTAATGTTATGCAAAATACAGGGTGTTCAGCAAAGGACTCCCTACTTTCTAAATTGAATATCTCGAAAACAAATGAAGACAAATAACAAACGGTTCGAAAGTAAATGACAAACAGTGTTTATTGTGAAAACAGTAACAATTATGTGCTGAATTTTGACAAATTATACTAGATAGCAACTTAAGTTGACACTGAACGTCACTACGAGCGGAACCAAGAAGAGCTCGCAAGCAGTTAGCGATGTCCTCTAATTCGCCAAGTAGGCTGTGACGTTTTATCTAGCTCGTTTTTCATAGGCTAACGTCACGCTGACGTCACGATGTTTTTGTCAAGAAACCTTGCAGTGTAGTATAGCTACAAGAGGTGCCAACACGTGACGTTGCACGCTGTAATTGCAGTACGTGTTCCTATAAATAGTGTTTTGAGGGCTAGAGCGATCATTTCTTGCTTTGAAATGTGAACAGGAGGTTTAAACAAACTGTACTATTTAACAACAAGCATGCTTTTCCCAAGGTTATTCCAGTCCTACGTATATTGTCTTTGGAACCTTCTCCTTGTTGCCGATGGACTGTGGCATAACTGTGAAATTCTTGTAAAAAAAAACTGTGCTTGTTGTTCAATAGTATAGTTTGTTCAAACAATTCTGCTCACATTTCAACGTAGAAATGCTTGCTTCAGCTCTCAAAACACTATTTATAGGTATTCGTATAGCAATTATAGCGTGCATCGCCACCTATTGGCCTTTTGGTTGTAACTAATCTTTCAAAATGCTGCACATGAATTTTATGACTTTCACAATAAACAAACCGTTTGTTTTATTCCAAAGTCGTCATTTGTTTTCGAGATATGCAGTTTTGAAATAAGGGAGTCCTTTGCTGGGTACCCTGTTTGTAAACAAAGTTTATAAACTGTTTAGTAAAAGTTTTATCCCAAGAAAAAATTTAGAAACAAAGAAGTCCTCCGCATTTTCTAATTAGGGACCTAGATGGAAGAAGGGCTCAGCTCCGTTTCTCCGTTTTTGTGTTTTACTTTGAAATATAGTGGGCACCGGTTAATTGAATCATTGGTAATGGAATCAACCGCTATAATGAAAAAAATTGTCAAAACCATAACAATATCCAGCTTTTGAATCAAAACTGCTCAGAACAAACGTGATTCATATAAGCGGCGCCACTGAATATAGATAAAAATATTATATTTCGTTGTGCACAAGAATAAGGCATCATTTTATCATTATTATTAAAATTATTATTATTTTTTTTTTTTGACAATTCTCATTACTCGTTTCACCGCCTCTCAAGAAATTATCGCCCTTGAGGAGCAAAGTCGCCCCTTTGGAGGCAATCGCCCCTCGGCTGGGAGCCACTTGTTTAGCCTGTCCGACACCATAGAATTGAGGAAACTGTATCTATGTTAATAGATAAGAAATCAGGCGATTTTAGTTCTAGACGAACTTTTGTTAGTTCATAAACAGGTGCTGAAAAAGTTCTCAATCATAAACTGCGAAGCATTAATTAACAGCACCTTGTTGAATTGGATGCGAAACTTTTCGAAATTTCAAATTATCAAGCATTTTTAAAAGTTGAGAAAAGCGCTCCAAGTTATAGATTTGTCTCCCATTTCTTCATGCACAAAATCGATTTTTTTTCCCCGCACTCGTTTCGAAATAAGTTTTAATGATCTCTTTCTCGAACTGTAATCAGAGTCGAATTGCGGAAAGAATTTTTTTAAACGATATTTTTTACCGAATCCAACCGAACCCTTTACTTAAATTAGATCCAGAAAGTCTTAAAACTTTTTTTTTTTTTTCGTTTTGGTGATTTGTCTGTAATGCCTAAGATTTTTATCGAATCTGCTGACAGAAAAAGCATGAACATCTTCAATTTCGGAAGACTTTTAAGTAACCCGACTAAATATTCTTAAATGTCTCTCATTTTACTCAACACATAAAATGATTATAAATTGTTCTTTCAGCTCCCTGGTGCAGTTTTTTGGCTTAACTAATGCGTTTTAACGTTCCGAAACCTAAGTGTCATATATCGCATCGGGTTTTTAAATATTGTTTAGGTAGTGATTTTATTTCGAGCTTTAAATATGTAGTTTAAAATTAATGTACATTTATAAATATGAAAGTTAATTGAAATTAAGTCAATTTACATAAATTCTAAATCCTGAATATGTTTTGAGAATTTATTTGTTACATTGAGTTAAAATAGGTGTTACCACTTAATTAACCATTTATGCCCAAGTTTTTTTAAACAATTTTGTTCAATTTTTATCTGCTTAAAACTCTTACTTAGAATGGTTTACATACATTTTAGGCTTAAAACAGTTCGCCGTTCCCATATTTATTAAGTCATTTAACATCCTGTTTATGGGATATTTCGCAGATATGTGAGCAAAATACGACCTTACTTGACTTTACTTTTACAAAGTAACATTACAGAAGGAATCTGTGACCAATTTCAAGCAAATCATTTTAAAATAGTTTAATTTTCTGAAAAAAAAGTTCGCAAAAAAAAACTTACTTCCTGTGGCTACCCATGCTGGATCGTTGCTTGACTGAGTTGTCTGAAAATAGCTGTCAATAAATGAACTCTGATGTCCAAATATTGGCTCTAACTGGTTTTTTCAAGAAGGACTATTTAACTTGTGAAAAACAGCTTTAGTAAAATGATATACCCATTCTAGGTTTTTGTTTGCAGTAACTAACAAGCTTCCCGTTTTTAGGCTACTGGGCACAAATGGGTTAGCCTTTTAACAGGCCATTTGTTTCCGTAATTTGTACTGTTTACGAAATATATTTTATAAATATATTGAGAATTTACTGTATATATTTAGTAAATTCTACAATCTACTAAAGGAATTGAGTATCGGAGGTAATTATGGTATATTAGGTAAGAGAAATTATACCATGGACATTTAAAATAATTGATGAAATTGGTGGTAAGTATACATCCCGGGGGCCTTAGAAAGAGTTAATATTAAAATGCACTCGGAAAAGAATCATTTTGAAACTTCTATTCTTTTCCGTTTTGGTTTCTTTTTCTTTTTTTCAAAAGTTAGTTTTGATGAATGAATTACGATGCTCAGAACCAAGTAAATACCAATTCCTGATTCTTTCCTTGCTACTTTTGTTTTTTACATTTTATTACCTTTTTTTTTGCATCTTATCAAGGACATGTTAACTTTGTCATAGTAGTGGGCTTCCGACGTTTTTTTTTTTCGCTACCATCTGGAAAGTAAAGGAGGGAAAAAAAAGAAGCGAATGAAAAAAATACCAAGAAAAAAAGCACAAGCACATCTGACCCTAATCTAGCGTAACTGACATTTCATGTTCATTCGCCACTCCGCTACGTTTTGTTGTCGTTAGAGAACAAATGAAATGTTGCCGACTTACACCCTTTCCGTTGATTTGATTCGCCCTTTTCTTGTTCTTTTTTTTCTTTTCGTCTGCCGAGACTGTCTGAGTAGGACGTTACTTGTGTCTTTACTCTTTATTTACTTTGTTCCTTGATTTCTGTAGTAAAGAGGTGGGGAAAATCTATCTGATGTGGTGTGATGCACCGAACGTGTGAGTTATTACAAAGTCTTTATAATTCCACATTGGAAAAAAATATTCTTAAAAGGAAATGTTTACTTTACACGAAAACGATGAGATTTCATTTTCAGCAAAACATAAATGAATAAATAAACAAAAGTATATATTAGTAGTAAAAAAAACATGTAAAAATTTGAATTATGACCCCTTGAATTTAAATTACGTTTTCGCAACCACGAGCTTCGTTAAGATCCTGCTCATATTTAGATCTATTTCATCATTACTAAAGAATTCCCAAAAAGTGACACCATTTTATTTTCAACTTAAGAACACATATTTTTTCCATTTCCAAAAACAAATTTAAGCTCCGTTAACATGAGAGCTCGTCACTTATAATTGCGCCTAGCGGCTACGAAAACAATAAAAGTCTTAACTAGGTTTATTTTGTTATTGAATATCGTGTTTTCGAGACTCAGAATCAGAATTCTTTTTACACATTCTCTTTATTTATTGTACTTCCTTTACTCTGAAAAAAGAAACGAACGGCAACTACGGTCGAGTGAGAAAAAATAGCAATCATGACTGCCCAGTAATAACGATAATAAAGTTTGTAATGTGTAACAAATGTGAAATAAATATTAATAAACAAGTTGTGTAAATGATTATAATGATGACAAGAAATAAATACCATTTTGAAACTTCGTTGTCTCCCTAAAAAGAGCAAAATGAACTCGGGCGGAAAGCAACCCTGTAAAGTTGCTTTCCTTGTATCAGTAGTATTGTTACAGTGCTGCTAACTTGTAGTAACTTCTGTCGAGGAGATTTTTCTGTGAACCAAGTAAAACAGCAATTGATCAATTCGATTCCTCAAATTAATAAATTTTATTTGAAAAAAAATAAAAGTAAAGTATTAGTTGTATTGACATTCTATTGCCATGTAAAGTTCTATTGACATGCCTTGTGTTGTTTTAAGATATGTTAAAACGTTTATCGCTAATCTTCTTGATTTGTTTTGAAAGTATTTTTGTTACTTGTATGTCGCTCACCACTAGTGCAAAATAAACTTAGTCGAAAACCTAAGTATGCGTTCGATATTTATTTGATCATAAAAAAACTTGAATTATAAAATAATTTAAAATTTTAGGCAATCAAAAGTTAAGAGAATTTTCTAAAATTAAAAAAAATCTTGAATCTGGCGAGTTTTTGATGCTTTTCTTTCTCTTTTTTTGCTTCTTTATTTTTTCTTCGTAAGGTGTGTAACCAAAAGTCTTATCAAAATATGTTGCTCAAAATTATGGGTGCAGCTAAATGGAATCAAAATTAGGAAATTAATTGCATAATCTATTACGAGGCCAGTCAAACGCTCCGTGAAACGGCTTACTGCTATTGCTCAATATTGTTCGATAAAAACCGTATTTTATTTTAATCCGAAATGATTTCTGTGAGTGTGTAAAGTGCGTATTTTTTGTTTACATGGTAGATGCTTTAACTAATTTTGTACGCATTCATTTTTTAAAATTTAATTTTGAGTTTTGCTCGTGTGTAACTAAATTTTATTCTTGTAAGTATTAACTTAATTACTGAACTCGTTTTTGCATAGCTTAGTTTTTATTTCGGAATTTTATTAATGATATCTTTATCGATATATTCCTGCTGTCTGAAATAACTCAAAAGCTTCCTTAAATACGCTGTCACGGAATAGGCAGCTGTATAGGTGAGGTCCTTTGTGTGGCTAAATTTATCAGAACCACAAACCAACGAATATTTGCTTTCGGAGTATTTTCCTCGTCTACCGCTGCCATTAATCAATGAAAAATTCAAGTTCAAGGGAAAAAAAATGATTTATCAAGTGAGAGCGTGAGTTATTATGCAGCTGAAGTTATTAATAGTGCCTGTAGCAGCAAATTCCATAGTTATTCGCCTGAATTTTTTTCTGCTTGCACGAAAGAAAAGATAGAGCTTTTCCGCTTAGACATTCTTTCATTGATCAGAGATCAAACCATATTAAAGTTTTTTTTCTTTAATTTAAGCATTTTCCTAAAAATGAATGCTAGAACAATGTAATGCAAAATTTTTATTTCTCAAGAAAATGCGTTTTTTTCCCAGCGCGCCAGTTGTTTTTAGAAATTTTCAGAAAAGGGAAGAAAAGGGGGAATTTTCACGAAACTTTCGTATTGGAAGAAGAAACTTGTAAAATAAATCCTAACAAAACAAAAATGTGTAAAAGGAGCCAAGTTCGGTCGAAATGAGGTTCGGGGTAGTCAGTGAGTCAGTGTAACCGACAAAAATTTGAGATCTAATAAAACGAGTACCAAGTGGTTCTGTTTGATATTCTTAGGTAAAACCTTCCGCGCATTTACGCATGTGTCTTCTATGATATTACCAAAATAGGGGTGATAGGTAAGATAACAATGAGGGGAAAAATAATAAGAAACATTTTGAGCCGTATCAATTAACGTGGAACGATGCTAATTTCAAATGAATAGTATAGTTGAATATGTCAAAAGGATGCAGCAAATGCAAGTTTTAAATTGAAAACTTCGGAATATTATCACCCACAACCCATCTACCTTTTTTTAAAAGGAACTGTTCCCGAGTGATAGGCGCGGTTTTCATGGACAGACAGTATTCTAACTGGATTGTTTTGACTCCAATTCCGTTTTATATCTGCTACTAAATAAAATGTCTTATGTACAAAATATTTTTTCAAATCCAAAAATTTCTTTTAATCTCAATTAAAAGTAATGAAAATACACAAAATCAAAATTTACGAATAAAATAAAATATTTACATTTTAAGGAAAGGTAAAGTTCATTCTACGATGCTACAGAGATGGAGGGAAATTTTTCATAAACTCATTAGTTGTTTCAGTCAACAAATATATTTGAAGAGAATGCTAATGATTGATCCCATAAAAGAAACTGCAGCTGTTAACGTAAACATTTACTTGAAAAGAGATTTTTGTTCAATTCCTTTTCCCAACTTTTAGAGGTATGATAGGCATACTTAAGGCTTAACCACAAAAACGATCGATTGTGCAACCTTCTTGAGTCAATCAGGGCCGAAAACAAATCAGTGTCTGTGTTCATTGAGGCTTATCGGTGTACCAATTTCCGCTTGAATCCTTGCTTTGCTTTTTTAAATATAGCAGTCCCGCTCAAGAAGGAAAACTTTCTTCTGTGCCAAACCTCTCTTAAAACAATAGATGCCAAAAACTAAATCAGTCCCCCTGTATGCGTGCCTAATTTGATTCTACTGTCTGTTTGCGTATTGTGCGTCTGGCAGTCATGAACGCTTCCATTTAAAAAAAGGGAGATAGGTTTAGGATGCGCACTTCCCGATGCCATCAGCTTTTATTCGCTTGCTACTTCTTCGTTGCATTTCCCCCCTATTTCGAGAAAGTCAGAAAAGACTTGGCGCTTACGCAGATTCGACGGAGGTCTCGCGAAAAAATGTTAGACAGTACTCCTTGCTTTATCTTTTGAGGCACCAAAAATCGTTGACACGCAAACAGAATGGCAAATAGTTTCCTAAAATGGTCAAAATGTATTCAGTACACCTTCACCCCTTATGTCCTGAATTAATTTCTAAATGAATGTTTGTTTTCTTTTTCCTTAATTGAAAAGACATGAACTAACATCTATACAGAGTATGAAAATTTTGACAATCACTAGGTCTTAGGCCCCAGAATCGGTACTAGACGCTGAGAAAACCATTTCCGATCGCAGGTATCATCCGTCGGCCTTTCAGCCAAGTACAAGGAATGGCAATTTCAAGTACCAGCAGGATTTCAGCCGTATTGGGTTCATAATACTTAATTAATATAAGCGGTACTTCTGAGTATTGTCAGGGCATAAAGGCGTAAAGTCCCCAAATTCCTCAAAATTCGAAAATTGGAAACTTTTATGTAGGGATGCACCGATAAACAAATTGACCGATTACCGATTAATCGGCTATTGATCGTCGGCCGATTAATCGGCTGAGCCGATTAATGATAAGGATAATTGTTTTTCTACTACTAATTTTACCATCACTGTTTTTTATCTCTTATATAATTCCAAGTTTAGAAATAGGAGGTAATTTATTTCTAGGAGAAGATTTTTTTTTCCATTTCCCTAGTTTTCACAAAATAATTTCAATATTTCATCAAATTTCTTAAAACCGATTTTCATATTAGTGTCAATTATATTATTAACACATTGTTAATTATGTTAATTGGAAATAAAAATTTATAAAAAAAGGAGGGGAGGGGAAGTGTGTGGTGAACACTCCAATTTAGGAGTACTTTTAGTTCATGTATTTTAGTAATTAGTAGCAATTTAATTCAATACTTTTACTCTTTGAAAATTAGAGGTTATCTGAAAGCACTGTGCTAAGGAGAAAACTATCACCACATGAAAAGTGTTGCATCATTGTCTATGCATATTTATTCAAAGTAGGAGAATTAATTAAAAAAAAAACTTTATATTAACTATGAGGATTATTATTACTGTTAATAAAATTATTCATCATAGTTTCCTAGTGAAAGTATGCTTAAAAGAAGAATATTTGAAAAATATTTTTTCGGCCGATTAATCGGCCCGATTTTGCCGATTATTAATCATCGGCAAAGTGGCCGATTGTGGCCGATTAATCGGTACTGCCGATTAATCGGTGCATCCCTACTTTTATGAACTATATACTTTTTTTCGGCATATTTGCTGTTATGGAATTGAAAAATGTCTTTCTGACTTAGAGTTCAGAAATATTTTTTCTAGAAAGAGTTGAATTGAACATAATTGCTAAGTGCCATCTCCGACCCATTGAGGAAGCAAAAATATGCATATAAATGAAATGGGACATGCTCCTATATGGAAGATAAAGATAAAGAGAAGCGAGCATGTCACGTGGCGATCAGTTTGATTTATCGTTCGTCTTTCTCTGCTTCCTCGTTTGGCGGAGATCGAAAAGGAAGTGCATGAATATTTCTTCTCGTTTTTTGAGAAAAAAAGCAATTTTGAAATAGTATGCTAATGCACTCTCCCCGGTTAAGAACATAGGCCATGTGAAGGTGACGTTTGCAAAGAGTGGTGACGAATATATATCTTTTCCGCTTTTGTTTTTCCAGTGAAACGAAACGTTCTTTGCTCGGTTTTGTTTGTTTATTCATTTTTCCATTTTGTGCGATATGAATAATGAAGGGCCTGCTGTTATTTGGTTTGAATCGATAATGATGCTAGCAAGGAGGATTATCGACTTTTTTTTTCTTGATTTAATTAAGTTTGTCGTTAGATTTGGAGTATTTATTTATCGGGAAGGAAATGGATTGTTTCGTGGTAAGATTGGTACAATTTGTTATGTTGAGAGATGGGATCTGTTTTGGTTTCTCCTATTTCCTTCTCTTTTGTTTCCAATAAGGGAAATCAAAGCGACTTGTTTGCGCGTAATGCATTAAATACTGTTATAATGTTGATCAAAACATAATTTGTCTGATTTTCAAAATGAATGCTCATGTTTTATTCAATGATAGCGTCTTTTGGTGTCTTATTTTTTTTTCCCATGGTATTATATTTTAATTGAATACGTAAGTGATGCAATATTGTACGTTCGCAAACAAATGTTATTAAGATGTCGTAATTTCTTGTACAGAGTGGTCCAGGAGTAGCGTACCCCCGCTTTATTTTCAGTATAACATAATGCAGGAACGTTACGTAACAGTATTTTTTCTTGGAATGTTTTTTGTTATGCACAGTCACCCTGAAATCTTAAGAGTCTTAAACATCGGTAGGACACCATTCATATCATAACACAGCTGAATTTAGTACATGTTGCAGTTTTAGACACCTACATCTCCTGAATAAGCTAGAAATATTTTTTCACTTTTTATTTCGGCAGAGATGCAGCGTTGTCCCATTTCTCCTGCTGTCCCATTCCTACCGACTCTCCCCTGCTGTTCTCAGAAATTTCTTTTACGAAGAAATCATCTTGATGATGTTTTCGTTGTAGATGGGATTTTCAAAAATAAGTTGTGGCTTTATCCTCATGGGTTTACCTTCCGGCGCAAAGTTCACAGTTGAACCGGGGTTAAACTGCAAAAAAGTTGCTCCGTATCCGCAGATATGGACAGGAATGATCCGTATATACATTATCAACGATTCGGTCCATTATTAAAGCTTAACCACGGATACATGGTGGTTGACCTTGAATCGAAAAAGGTCCGCATTATTTTATATTCGGTATCATTAGAGATATCATGCCGGCAGTAAAAACTCAAATAAACTAAGTAAGTAAAAAGTTATTTTTTTCGCCGATTCGACCGATTTTAAAATTAAGGGGTTGGTTTCCGTCTCAAGGTCACGTGCCATCTCCCCGTAATCAAGCTTTAGTTTCGACTTGGATAGGGTTTTGACGATGTTTATGACTTTTAGACTTCAATTTAACTCTGGGTCATTAACATTCAACCATACTTAAAATAATGTTGAAAATGTCAGGACCATTCTGTACAGCGTTACCAACTTTTTTTTTTTTTTACAAACTAAATTAAAAAAAAACAAAAAAAAAACCTGATGCTATGACTTTACCAGTACAGCACAGCATCGTACCATCGTGAACAGTTTCAGCTGAAGTTTTAAAGATAAGTCTTAATACTTAAGAATACGAAGTGATACAAAGTCCGCCCTCCCTTCTGTAAGTCATCCTAAATGACTGTGCTGCTTTTGCTCCCTCCCATTGTTAGCGATCCATATCCACAAATATGAAGATGTTCCCATTTTCTCGTCTGCATCGATCCACAGGCGAGGACAATCCCTTCTAGTCCGAAGAGTTTTGAGAGCTTTGGACGGCTGCCCAGGAATCTTCCGGTCTAGGCTCTTTCATGGTGGAAATTCTTTTAGAAGCCCCGTTCGCTTTCGAGTGGAAGAGACTCGAGGGCAATTATGGGGCTGGATGATTAAGGTCTTTTTTTATTTTTATTGTTACGTCATTTGCATTGTGTTTCTTTGTCCTGTGCACTAAGCTGTTCTGGAAGAAATGATTTTTCGAGTGGTATTAAAAAAGAGACTACAAATCTATTTGTATCGGACTCTGCAGGGCAAGGGCGGATCCAGAAAATGTTTACTGATTTGCAATAATTGATCACAAATGTTTCAGACTTCAATTCCGAAACATTCTTGAAGGATGTGCGATAAACCTCCCTTTCTCTAACATCATTAAAACAAGTCTAAAATTGCGTTTTTTGAACTTCAATCTCGAAAACTTACCGGTGGAGAGGCTTTCAAGGGAGAAGCGATCGCCCTTTCCTTGTATCCATACCTGCTGCAAGATTAAAATGTAATGTAGTGAATTGTTTCGTTTTGGACTTTTTGGTAACCAGAAAATTTTTCCAAAACAAGGCATGGCTCATTTTAATGGCTTAGATCAGTGATTTCCAACCTGGGGGTGATATCCCCCTCCCCCGAAGGGGCGAATTGGCTGCCCAAGGGGGCGATAAACTCATGAGCGGCGATTGGAGGGCGATGAGTACTTAAAAGATAAAATAATAACAATAAAATGATAGCGAATGTGGAAATTTATAAGAAACCTATTGTTTAGAACTCAACATTCAATGAAACTGAACAGAAAAGATCCATCTTATAACTCGCAACTTTCTTTGAACTCGGGAGATTTTTCCGTTCCACTTTCTGCTGGGACAGACTATTACAGTTCGTAAACCAAACTGATGTTTATTTTCCTGTAATTATATTCTGTAAATATCTTAAGTTCAGTATAGATAATTTTAGTATATGCTTAGTATTCTTTTCGTATTATATTTCAATCATTCACCTACAAACAATACTAATATTTTTTTTTTTTTTTTTTACTAATACAATACTGGTGATTAAAAGTTAGAACTTTCTGTCTTGCAGCAGCCCTTTAAATTTGAAGTTACGGGGGGTTCAGATTCTGGAAATTTCGGAGAGGACTCTTAGAATGAAAAATCCAATTTAAAAAATGAATTAAATAAACTTGCAATCCATTAGACAGACCCCATTAAACCTTGTTCGTTCAGCATTAACAAACGTACAAAAGATCACAAGAGAAAAGTAAGAACGGACAAATCTCGTTTAAGTTAGTACGAAAAAGCAATGGAGAATTTGAAGCTGAAAAGCTGAATCGCAGTCTTTCACTCGAATCGGGAAAAAGTGTTGTAACAAGGAAAAGTTCCTTTTATTGAGAAAAAAGAGCAAATGCTGTCATGAAACTTTTTTACTCGTGTTTCAAAGCAAAATAAACAGTAGGACATCTGGAAATGATCCAAAAAGCTGTTGCCAGCGAGAAAGAAATTGAATTATTGCTCTCTTCTACTAAGAGGCTTCTTTTTTAATGGCAAGGATCACGTTTCGACCACAATGGCGCTCATTTAAATGAAGTAACGTTTTTGACAATGAAGTGAACATTCGAACTTTACATATTCTCTGAATTTTATTTTCTTTTATTCCTTTATGATCAGTCTTCTGAACGATGTTTCAAAAGAAAATTGGGACGAATATTTGTTAGAAATTTTTTATTTGACAGAAGTTTTTTTCTCTTCATAAAGCGTAAAATGATGAATCACTTCATTTGTTGTCCGATAAAAGCTAAAATGAAATTTTGTTATGTTAAATTTCTTCGTTTCGCAGGCAGTGTTTGTTCAATCTGATATTTGTTTATTTCAAACTAGATTAAAAGACCGTCTATAACAAATAAAGTCTCCACACATTAACATTATTTTATAGCACCTTCGCTGACTACACAGATTTTGTTATTTTCGTACTTTATTACACCATGCAGACTTTTATTGATAAAAATGTTTTTTTTTTAAATCAAGTGTCGCATTTTTTTTTTTTTTTTTTTTGTAAAATAAGTTCCATGTAATTTCTTAATGTTATCAAATTTTTAGTTTCTTAGTTAGTCATCACATTTCAATAAATTGTTAAGATTTTATGAATTTTGCGTTTTCTCAAAGTAATCCTGTTTAATGATTCTGGAATTCTTTAAAAAATTTCTTTGCTGAATAAAGTAGTAAATTTTGAAAGAAAAAATTTTATAGAAAGTTGTTCAATAAAACCCAAGTTCACATTTTTTTTTTTTTTTTCATTTCTTATGAAGCTCGTTATGTATGTTATGTTATTTAAAATTGCTCAATGTGCGAATTTTCAGTCGGCTAGAGAAATCGTTGAAAACGCGATTCGTGGTAAAATATTTCTGTACACAAATAAGTTTAGTATAAATAATATAAATACTTTGTGAACGTACTGTGGCATAGAGAGACAAAATACGGGAATCATTTGAGCTTAAAACTGTGTAAAGAATTTTCTTTCAAAAAAAAAAAAATCAGTGACCAAATATCTCGACAACCGAGCTACATTTAAACTGCAAGTGTAGGTTGTTTCAATGAAAATAAAACAAAAGCTACTCTTGGCTGAATTTTGGTCGTAATGTAGTAAATACCTTAAAAGCACTAACTCTGGGATTTTTTTTTTTTTTTTGAAAAATGTTGATGCGGCTTGAACAAGTCTCGAAAGTATAAAAATATGTATTTTCATTGAATCAAGTTACACCCTATCCCGAAGATGTATCTTGCAATTTGTTTTGGAAAAGGGTCATTATTGAAATATGAGAATACAAATCGGAAAAGAGTGACAAACGTGTAATATTCGGACTCAAATAGGTGGTTTTATGCTTTCTCTGGGCGATGTAGGAAAAATTTTAAGTTCACAAAATTTAGCTTGACAATGGTTACGTGAATTGGGGGATCTTGCCCCCGACCCTCTCCCTTGATTTGCCATTGAGGTAATTTGCCGTTAACAGGGAGCGAGCGAAAAATCGCCAAATAATGTAGAATTCCGCCAAGCAAGTGCTTGGCGACATTGCCGATTTTCGACAAACTATTTTATTTTATTGTCTAAAATCGCCTAAAAATATAAAATTCCGCAAAGCAAGCGCTTGGCAACATTGGCGTTTTTTTGCTTACGTCCAACCAACTGAAAAGTACCTTTCGGACCCTGCTCCACATCAGCAGAAAACGCGACTGAAACCGAAGGCAGAAACCGAAAATCCGAGTACTTTGCATAGGAACACTATTTAATCCCTTTTACGTTTCTGCTTTACGTCAATGTGGAACTTGGCCCTTAATCTCTAGCTTACAAACTTAAGTCGTCAGAGGAAAATTTAGTCTATGAAGATTTTGCATGTGATCTGAAAATTCCGAAATGTTCTGATTATTCCCTTTATGAGATATTGGTTGAACATTAAAAGACAGTCCCCTCGTCTTGATATATATATCATTTATCCAAATTCATTTTTAGTTTTTGACGATTGAAATTGAACCGACAGCATCTAATACGTTGATCAAGTTATGAAATGTGATTATGCCTTGAATGTTTGTCATGAACACGATTCTTTGTTCTTCACTCATTCGAACTACGGAAATGATTATGAATGGAACAACATTCATCAAGGCTGGAATAACAATTTTCGTTTTCGAGTGTTGCCACTCGAGTAAGCTGTTATAAAGTATCGCGTTGATGGTTGCCACTTCATTAACAAAGTCGGCCTCTATTGTTGTCGTCACATTAAGTCTCTCCTTCGATTGCTTCGAGTCATTATTTATACACTTTCATTGCAACACTTATTTTCTGTAGCAGAAACTTTTTTTGATGTCTGTTTTTTGCACTGTTGCTTTTGTTTCCTATTTGAAAAGAACATTGATAGATGAGAAATATTGCCTGTCATGACTAGCGTTAAGTGTTTTTAAAGTATTTCTTGGGAAATGTGAGTAAAGCAGAAACCACAGAGTTCTTTAGAATTGCTTAATGAAGTATGAGTCTTTCTGTTGAAAATTTTACTCACAGAAACTACTTTTAACTTCTTCTTTCTTACTTTAACTCATATTTTCGTATACACTTAAACAGGTTCAGTTATTTTCAAAAATCGATGAAGAGCTTTGAGTTAGACATTAATTTTTACCCCTTTATAATAAAAATACATCCTTTTCAACCCTTTTTTCATGAATTTAAGAATGTTGCTTTAAAAATTGTCCACTTAAGTTCTAAAAATGAAGACAAAATTAGAAGGTGCTTGAATGGGAAATGTTTTTCATTCCAAATATGGCACATTTAAAAGCTTTCTTCGTGTAAAAAGAACTAAAGTTAGTTATTTTGATAGGAAAACAAATTTCATAGCACTACCAACTCTTACGTAAGGAAATTTTAAGTAACAATATTATTGGCATTGTTTGTATTGGAGTTTCTTAATTATAATAGGGTATACTTTTTACAGGGTTTGACATTTTTGAACAGTTTAAGTTTTGTACAATAAAAATCACTTTTTCTCTCCAAAACGCCACCCTGCCTAAGCATATACAGGGTGTCCACTCCAGTCGTGGCCCAATAGCTAATTTCTAAACCGTTAGAGATAAGCATATAGTTTAGGAGCGATCTCTCGATGACGTCATGAAATAATGCAAAATCTTGATTTTTCAAAACGTCATAACCCGATCAATTTTTGTGTTAGAAGAGTGATTTTTTTTTTCGTTTTAAACGTTACAGTGTCAAGAATGTTTTACTAAATATGATTGATAGGACTGGGGGGCTGTATAAAAATTTAAGTTTCGTAACTCTTTCAAAATTTGATTTTTTGAAAAACATTGAATAGACCCAAAATTTCTTTCGTAATTTGGAGATTTTTTCCTAAATAAACTATATGCGGTTTATGAGTTAGAGTATGCTATAAACTCTAACGGTTTAGAAATTAGCTATTGGGCCACGATTGGAGTGGACACCCTGTATATGAAGTTAACTCAATGAAATGCATTTTTTTAATGAATCGATGTTTTCTGAGATTTAAGATCATTGAAAATTTTCAATGGAATCCTGTGAAACTTGGGTGAATTTTTTTCATTTGCAAAACTTTATCGAACTAAATGTGAAAATTTTCTTTTCCTTACTGACAAACAACTAAAATTTCGAATCTGTTTCTCAAATCCAAACTATAAGGATCGCCATTTAAGAAGCTTTTATATGATGGATAGACCGATGTCGCGTTCCCAAGTGTACTCCTCCAAGGTCAAAATTCCAATTATCCTTTTGGAAATGAGACGCACTTCTCGCCATCTGTCAATGCTCGTTTTGAATGGGGATGAGTGTGGAGATAAAATCCGAGAAACATTCGACACCGGAGATTACTTCTACGTTCCATTGTCCTCGGGGCCCTCGTGGAATTCGTCGCTCTTTTGGAACATGTATCTGTCGCTAATAGCATCGCTTGGAATTCTCAGATACCCGCCCGTGAGGTCACATACTTCGATTTTTTCGCCTCCTCCTTCTTTTTTTTTTTTTTTTTCGTTATCTAGTTTGCAATTAGATGTAGTACATGTTTTGTGTTCAGATATTTTGATATGTTTTAGTGTTGGACGCATTATTGGACGAATATTTCTTGAAAAAATGGGTTTTTGAACAATTTTTCTTAGATGAATCGGCAATAGACACATCTTTCTACACATTTCTAAAAAGAAAATGGCTAGAAAATTCTGCGTTTGTGTTTTGTTTGGGGTGTTCATTCACTGGGGGAACCCCAAAGAACCTGATCCAGAACCATAAAAATTAGCGCAAAATTTTAAAAAATAATTACATATATCATCTAAAGTGTTTTTACTGTCATGTGACGAATACTACAATTTTTAATGATGCTATTAGTTTTTGAAAACGAAATTTCGCTTAGGTGTTCATACACTGGTCGGTATACCCTATCTTTGTTTTCAAAGTATTTTAATTGCATTTATTTGGGTTAGGGTTGCTTATAAATTCTGAGTGATCTTCGACTTTTTTAACATCAGTTCGTTTAACAAATGTTCGGGTGCTTTCTTTTTTCTTTACTTTGTCGACACTAATTTTATTTCTATTTTATTCCTTTTTATTGTTCGATCTTTTACTAATATTTTAACAATGCTTGCGTAGATATTTAAAAATTCTAATGCTTTTAAATGTGGTTTTGATTTTAGTATTTTAAGTGAAAAAGAAAATAGCTTAAAATGTGTTCACAAAGAGAATTTTTTTCTGTAAACCGTGAACCGATTCGAGTTCTACTGTAAAATAATATGTAAGTGAATTCGGAATTGCTTAGACTTTGTATTTTTCAAAATCAGTATCTCCATGGTTTGAAAATAATTCACTAAAAAAATGAATAAAGATCGTGCTTCAGAGTTTTTTTTTTTTTTAAGACGCCCCCCCCCCCCCCACACACACACACACAAAATCCCCTTTTTTTTTGCATAATAAGTCAAATAATTTGCCTCTTAAAAGGTGCGATAAAGATCAACGTCACTTTGCCCCCACCCCCCTTATTTAACATAATTAATTAATAGGAGGAAACAGAAGTTGGTTGATCCATGTACCTTTCGTGGTAATGCTTCGACAATGAGAAACAATTGTGATACACGTCTTTGTTTACAACAGTGTCTTCAAATTTTTGGCAATTGGCAGACCTCTCAGAAAATAAACTAGAAGATATTTTTTTGGAAACCCATTCCCATTCATAATCAAATTAAACTTAAAATGATTTTAAAGTAGAAAAATACGTGGCATTTACTTTACGCTAAATTTCATAATCACAGTCAATTTATCCTTTATCTTGTGACATTTATCTCTGTTTGACGCAAAGTTTTGTATTTTACTCGTTTTTTGATGTCCCAACGAACTGAGGTGCAGCCGATTGATGGGCACTGCCTACTTTTGATTCTCCCTACTCCCAATAAGAGAAATATCGTCCATCTCTGACCTGTCTCAAACGCCAATGGGGAATGGGAACTCTCTTTCGTGCCATTCCCCAATGTAGAGAACAGTCAAAAAAAAAAAAAAAGGTGACGCTTGAGGAACGATTACGAGCGAGAGTGATTAATCGTCATCGGACTGAGCACGAGTGTCGCATCAAGCGGGGAGCTCATTATGCTCAAAAAAGCAGTCCGCCTGTTACGCTGTTAATTATGATGGAGTGAGCGCCCAATTAATCACTGGACTCTGCCGTGGGAAAGTTCGGCGCTCATAAATTATTTCTCGGTACATCGGTCATTAATGACACTGCGCTGCGGTTTTTCTTTTAAAGAGGAGAAATTAACAGAAAAATATATTTTTTTCTTATGATTCTGGAAAAAAATGAAAAGTTGGAGTTTTGGCATTCATTCGTGACTCGTTTTGGATCGTGACTGGAATAAAAACTGTTTAGTCAAGCTTCGAAACGAAGATCAAGATTGAAAAAAAAAAAAAAAAAATCAAGCTTTATTTTCAAAAAAAAAAAATCTGTAATTTAAAAAGAATAAATAGCTCCAGTACTCCAGTTATTCTTTTTTTGTAAGTCGGTGTTTACAAACAGTGCTCAAAGTAAGTGCGCCGGCAGAAATAGTTAATCATTAATTTCTATTAGAATGGCATCAAGAGGTTCCAAAAGATGGTCACTTCCTTCATTGTCATGTGAGAAGTCTTAGTACTCCCTCGGCTCTCTAACTCTTTGGCAATCACCGGTTATTATTAGTTAGTTTATCATGAACTCAACAACTTGCCGAAAAAGCGACTTATAGCGTTCTGACCCCATTAAAATATGGCTCAGAAGTGGATTGTCACGTGGCTATCAAACAAAAACAAGTTTCCTGATGGCTGGTGGGAAGCAATCCTGTGTCTTTTCCGTTATTTCATTAATAGATGCCTGCACTGAATTTGCATGCAAGAACATGAGGAGGGAGGGAGGGTGGTGGAACCTATGAAAAACGCAAAATCGCTAATGTATTAACTTGACGATACATGTATGTTTTACACAATGACTTGCAAGCGAATATACTAGTAAATAATGATGCTATATGCTGCGCAAGTTTTAGACAATGTATTTATGTAAAATTCAAGCATTTGAAATATTGATAAAAGCTTCTGCAATACTTATCATACTCATTTATTTGTATCTTTAGATTCTTCTTTTTAAAAAAATTACATGTACTTTTTTGAATTAAAAATAGCCCAAGTGATTTGCAGTCTTTCATCTCTTACAACTTATCGTTCATTAAATATTCCTTACTAATATGCTTGCTCTCAAAAGTACAGGAGTTTTTATAATATTGTTCTACTAATAAGTTCTTTTTCTTTTTAGGTAAGTGGATATTTAGTGCACTTATTTAATACTGGCTTTGGAAAAGTTACACTGTAAAATCTAAAGGTAATGGTTATGCTCTTTTTATTTTTTATTCCTCCTCCTGTTTAACTTGGTATAAAAGAATGCATAAAGAGAAAGAATGCATAAAAACTTTATGAATTGACGTTTACTATGCATAATAAGCAGCTACGCAAAATATTCTCGCTTGAATGTTGAGCCATTAACGATGAAATTCTTTCTATCAAACAAAATCCTGTAAAAAAGGAGAACTAATAAAAGAGATTGCGTTCACAGCCATTCTAATATAATTAATATTTTTTCATCTCAAGCGGTTTACCTTTTTTTTTTCTTTTTGCTTCCAGTTTTCACTTTTTATTTTCGTGCGGCGGAAATTTTATCGTATATTGAGGCGCTAGATTATTTTCATAACCCCACATATTTAAAGAACTAAATCAAGTTTCTATGTGTATAAGAATAAAAATAGGCGAAAGTTGTGGCCGTGTTTTGACCTGCTAAATAAAATGTATGAACGAAAAAAAAAAAATCAAACTATTTTCTTTTTGCAATAATTCTTTTAGACCATCAGCCACCGTGAAATTGCGTCGATTTTTATTACCTAAAACGTCTGGTAAAACATTCAAATATTTCGATTTCTACTCCTAATATTATGAAAATATTATGAATGCCTATGTAAAAACGCTTTAATAAAAGTAGGGGGAAAAGGTCTGTTAATTTCATTTTCTCTAAATGATGTATTGCTAAGCTTTCAAATTTGGGTCAAAATTGAGATGCCTAATCGATTTTCAATTTGCCGATAGTTGTCTCCAAGCTACTGTAGAAATATGCATTTAACCACGTTGATGTATCTATCGAAAATCTCTGTAAAACGGGCTTTTCTGTATCTCTTCACGGCACTGCAGGAAAAACACTAGGCAGAGTTGTTGCGCTACAAGTTATTTCTGTCCAATTTAGTTGATCATTAATGGATTAATGATGGTATTTAAAAAAAATAATTCCTGTTTCAGTATTTTGTTCTTAAATTTTCCCTTAAAACTAATTGTATAATAATTGTTCATGCTTTAACATATACCAACGCTATTTTAAATATAGATATGAGGCATTTTTGTTATTTTTTACGACGAAAACGACGTTGGTGTGCGAAGGAAACAGGCTGGTTTGGTACTTGATGTAACTTTTTGTTTATTTATTTTCATTTATTTATGTTATTATTTTTATTTTTTATTTATTTACTTTTTTTTCTTTTTTTAAGAAAGAATTAAAAATTTCACTGTCAAAAGAAAAAACCCTATGCAATAGTTTTTCCTTCTTTTTTTTTTTTTTTTTTTTTGTTTGCGAACTGCTACCTACATTACAATTCTGCTATACCCACCCTTTTTTTGCATGACTTTTTACTCCAAAACTATTAGAACTAAAATTGATCTACCCAAAACATGCTCATGTTCACAAAGTCATATTCCGAATGTAACCCAATGTGAATACAATTAACTGGAATACATTTAAATTCATAATATCGAAACTCCTTGAAAAAAGTTTTCTAACTCCAATTTTCGTCGCATCATTGGAGTTTCTGAAGAACATTTAAAATAATCACTGTAACTGTCAACGCATTCGCGAAACCGATAACGTACTGATAAAAACGAAAATCTCTACTCAACTTTTGGAACAAATAGACACGTTCCATTACTGAAATTTTTTGATTATACTTTCCCATCCAACTTCACGCTCTGAGAACTCAAAATCGTTCCAAGACGAGCAATTCCCAGCTGTGGCACGAGACACCTAGTAATAATTTGTATCTTGGAAGTTTTAAAAACACCTAAACCCCGTCGCTCGCAGACTTTCTCTCTGGGACTGGCAACTTAATATCTTAATCGATATCGCTGCCGTTAAAGTAAAATCACCTCTTCGAGATTAATGTGTGTATCAGCTCGCGTGTGACGCTCTGTTAACGGCTTCAACTTTCCGTTAATTATAGGTGTTTATTTTTAAAAGGATTAGTTTTTTTTTTTTTTTTTTTCTCTTCCTGTTGCTTCTGTCGGAAAGAGAAATTGAATGGATTGCTTTTCACTTTCATCAAGTACTTTTTTTTTTTTCGTTTTGAGAATTAAGTTTTCTTTTTGGCAAATGGTAGAGAAAGTCATTCCACAGCTGATTAAAGTAAGTGGAAAATATCATCAGAAACTTGGTGTTAGATGTTTAAAGTGAGGTTTTTTTTCTTGCACGATTAAGTAGTTTTTTTCATGGGCTGTACGTTTACAGTGTAGAATCTCAGAAGTTAAATTAGGTGAAACGGTTCTGGGGGGTACAAAATCGTCTCTTATTATTTGTTTTTCGAAAGCAATTGGTGTATATTTAAATGGAAGTGATAAAATCGTATTTTTTTCGCATGCTTTCGAAATGTAGCAACATTTGTATACAGTCTTTAAAAATTACTTAATTCTATCGGGAAAAGAATAAAGTGCTTGATTGCTGTTAAATTTTGCTGAAATGCAAAAAAGATCTCAGTTGTGCTGTTTTTATCTTTTAAAAGATCGATTGAAACAGATTACGCTGATAAGCCTTCTTGGTAATCTTCTTAGCAACTAACCAAGCTTTCAAAAAGAAAAGTTGAGCGAAACAAAAACGATTATAATCGAAGAAAAAGGTGAGGGCTTTAGAATCTTGAGATTTTAAAATTCATTTAAAGATATTCAGAGACAACTTCTTTCGCATTTTCTGCTCGTGTATCAAAAAGAAATGAATCATTGATTATATGGACGACAAGCAAACTATTAAATCGAGGAAACTCTAAAAGCTGTGAACGACATTCAAGAATTTTGTGAAAGCCAATTTTGGGACTCCAAAATTCGTCAAGGTACTTATTTTCAAGCACGAATACAAGGGAGGGACTATCACCTCCCTTGAGGGACTCACCACTGGTAAATATTCAATATTGAAGTTCAAAAAAGCACTTTTTGGTATACTACACTGCAACGTTTCTTGACAAAAACATCGTGACGTCAGCATGACGTTTGCGTGACGTTAGCCTATGAAAAACGAGCTGGATAAAACGTCACAGCCTACTTGGCGAGAGGAGATCGCTGACTGCTTGTGAGCTCTTATTGGCTCCGCCCGTCATGACGTTCAGTGTCAAGTTAAGTTTTTGTCTAGTTTAGCAGGCGTTTCGCGATTGACGTCCAATACAAAAAAGGTCAACATTTGTAAACCAAAGAAGTGCAGCAAAGGATACGCAACAAAATCAATTGCTTCTTCCTTGAAACATTTCTAGATCCACCCGTGGTTATTTTTCAAGTTTTTAACGATAAATACTGTTTTAAATACTTACAACCAAGGTGATAATACTCGTTTTTTATACTTTTAAGAAAAGAACGAAAAAAATCTACAAAGCAGGAGACGAGTTTGTTTTACCAATGCCTTTAAGTAGCGTAGAACCTACGCTGCTAGTTAAAAAAAATTCTCCTTATTTATTATCACTTAAAAAACCTCCAAGTCTTTCTTACTTATACCTTCTCTATTTCTTACTTCATTCCATTCTTCTTACTGGCTAGAGAGCCAACCACTTCAGAGCTCAAGTATTCACTCGGAAAATGTAGCTTTTCTTCGAGTGGCATGCCAGATATCTAAATATTGATGGCATATCAAACTATCTATTGCTGTCAACGTCGGACCTATAAAAATCCCGGTCACGAACCATTAAAAATATTCGCTAAAGTGCATCGGGAAGGAAGGAGAGGAAAGTCAATAAAAATCCCGCCCCCTCCCCCCTCTTCCCATGGTTCTGTTATCTGGGGTATGCATGGCTCTTCGAAAGTAGGACGTATGCACCTTTTTTTTTATGTGTCGTCTGCCGGATTGATAACCACTCTCCTGACTGCAAGAATGTGATCTCTCCACTCTCCCCGACCTCCTCTTTATAAGAACAGATCTCGTTATAAATCGGTTTTTCATATCGTCTTTTGTTTCTATTTGCGATTTTCTTTTTCACGTCAATCATATGTTATTCTCTCCGTCCGCATGATGAAAGACTTATTTAACTTGTCTTCTTCAAGCGTGTCTTTTTTTGCGTGTGTGTTTTGTTTACATGTGGTATTCATCATGTTTTCACACTTCCTTTTAACGTTGCAGTTTGTCTGAAATCAAATATTATCACCTATTTTCACATTAATACAGCGTTTATTTTTTATAGTTTTCGTTTTTCTTTCTCTTTCTTTTCTTTTTTTTTGAATTGAATTTATTCTTATTATTACATGTTCATTTATGGGGACTATTTTTGGATAATATTTAAATGTAAAGTTAAGCAATTGTTTTAACTGAATAAAAGTTACAGATAAGTCAGAAAATTACGAAAGATAATTAAAAAATAACGTGAAAAGGTGGGAAAATTGGTTTCAAATGTTGTATTATCTTTGAATTATGCTTTACTGATTTATTTATAAATCGGGGACGGATAAAAAATTCCGAGGTCAGGTCGAAATTTCTATGAACTGGTGCCAATTGTCCCGACGAGCAGTTTCAAATTCCTGATTCTGGATACTCCAAACACTTCAAATCCCTATTTTTCGGAAATTTCCATAGCAGATGGGGGGCTAATTTTCCTTTTAACGCAGGAAATATTTTTGGCTATTCTGAATATATCTACTTTGACCCCCCTGCAGTGTCTGGTGAGTATTCCGCACTCGCCACTTGGGCCAATTAAGAGAGTAAGTGATGCGGAAGAGACGACCGGATGCAGGAGTACTGTGCGCTTCGATCCATCAGTGGTAGTTCGTTTATACTCGCTCCGTTTCAAATTAGTCAGTACAGTTAGGTTCGAAAATTTTCCCCAAATTAGTGGCGACAGTTGAATACTTCTGTGCTAAATGTTGAAACTTATAATTTTGTACTTTTATTTAAATATTTTTAACTCCTTGAGTCATTATGAAATTAGTTTTAGAAATCCAGTGTTCGCACAATTTTAAGCCACGTCCCGTTTTGCATGGACGTCTCTTCCCCCAGTCGTCGCGTAAAACTAACTTCTAGCCAATGAATCGTGAATTCATCGGAGAGATAACTGATCTTTCTAGTATGCTGGTGGTACAGTGACTTATAAACTGGGGCGTGACGGAACAGTGCGCGAAGTCAAGATTTTCAAACTTAATCTGGTATTGATTTAAGGATGGAATGTTGGGTGGGTAAATGCTGTTAATTGACAGCACAGCCCTCTGAATTCTCTAAAAGATGTTCAAACAAAATTAAAATCATCGATATTAATAATCAGTTACAATAATTTATTACAAGAATTAGTATTATTTTCTTTATATCTAATATGGTATACTGTTATGATTTATGTAACTAACTACATGCTCTGTTCTCAGTTTGTGGTATCGTATTTAATAAATAGTGTTAATTGCTTAAAATTTTGATTAGTATTAGAGCACTGAGCTCAAGCGAAATCCTGGGGGCCCTACTGAAAAGACCAGAGAGCCCTAAATTTTGCAATAAATTACTTAGTGATTTCTTTAGTAATCCATTTTTAACTTATAGAAACCTAGTATTCGAAGTACTGGCAATCAGGATCTACCATGTTAAGCCATATTTCAGTCAGTTCTTCGATGTTCGGAGAAGATAAAACTTTATTGCAGGGACGTCATTTCAAGTTTTTCCAGGGGGGGGGGGGCAAAGGGTCCAAACGCCGTGCAGTTTCATCGGAAAACATAAAAAACCACTCTCACTTATGTGTATACATTGATTTCTCAAAGTCGGGGGGGGGGGGCAATTGACCCCCCCCCTGCCCCCTTAAAAACACGGGCCTGCTTTATTGTGATTATTGGTATGATAATATCAACCTTATGATGAAGGGACGTTGGACTCAACTTTTTGACCCACATGTTGCCAAACAATTTATTTACTTCATCAAAACAGAAAACAAAAATTGAATAAAAACTGTATGAAAAATAATGATCGCCGTTGCGTGATCACTCTTCTACTTGAGAGTTGACAACTAAAGTGTCCAATGTGACAACTGCTTTCTTACTACGTTATCATTTCTTAATGTCACCAGATATAGTGACATCTGTTACATTTCCATAATAATTATGAATATTTTTTCCGTAATAACCTTATTGTAGTGATATGGTCTACAAAACTCACCTTTAGCTTAGCATTTGTTTTCCATTTGAGTTGGGTGCATTATGACCTTACTTGAACTCATAAAGCATAAGTTTTGCTATAATCTTGGTTTTGCCGCTCATTTTTAATACGTCCTCTTTACATGTCTCGTACCAGAAGTCAATGATATTATGTAATGAGCAAACCATATACCGGCGTTTTTTAATGGTCATCTTCTGCAGTTGAACAATACGTTGGGGAAATTCACATGAAACATTGCAAAACTTATGACTAACTGCAACAGTGAGGGCTGCGTTTCTAGGAACTGGGGTAGGTGCAAATGTGCTCGAAATTTCTCTTTTGCATGTCCGCCAGTGTAATAAAAGGATAGTGTTCTCATAAAGCCATCTTCCAAAAAGCAGTTGGAAGAAACCCGTTAGAAAGAGAACCTTCCCCAACTCCATGTTCTCGAATAAATCAAGGTCTTTAAGCAAATCAGCTTCATTTTGGCGCCGTGCTGTATGTTCAATGAAGATTAGCGTCCTTCTCGTGGAAGCAGTCGCGCTCGAGTGGCTGCTCCTATTCCTTGATGAGCCCCGGCAAGCAAACATTTTTAGTGTGGTGTTGCGTGTAATGATCGTTTGCGTAACATGGGGGCGGACCCACGGCTGTTCCGAGTGCGTGCCGATGCGTGACTCACTCCCGATTGATAGGATGGTGGGCGGTTTTTCGTCTGTGAAATCTATGTAGGTTGCTCGTAATCGCTAAGATTTCGCGGGATTTTTCAGTCTTTCGTTCTAGAAATCGAGAGTGTTTTCGCCCGCTGATTGTGGTCGTCAGCTGAATTGATCAAAGGCTATTGGTGGTGAAATTGTTCCAATAAAAATAGTTTGAGTTGGTTTGTTTGTTTTGTGTTTGACGGCTCAAGGCCTTAGTAGTCTGCTAATTGTTTATTTCGTTAGTTCTTTCGGAGCACCTTGGAGGGGTCCTCCAAGGTGCTCCGAAAGACCCGGCTCAGAAAAATACCCGACCCGAAAGACCCGGCTCAGATTAATGCATGGACACACAAGCCAGCCAACTTGTCTAGTGGTCAGAAAAATCTGACACATGAGTAGGTTTCGGGTTCGAATCCCGTCTCGGGCATGGATGTACTTCCTCTCCCCTGTCCTTGTCCCTTCCTTACGTGAATGTTTTGTTGCGCTGTGAATGGTTGTCTACTCTATTAACATGTCTCTGTGGCATGTGCGTACCATGGAAGTCGGACTTCACACCAAATGAAGGTACTGTTGGAAAAGTGAAGCAGCGCACCCCTAACTGCCAGACTGGCTGGCACAAGACAACAACAAGATTTTGGGCTTCATTTCTTTTCAGAGTTTAATCACACGCATTAAAATTTGTATTTTTAAGGCTTTTAATACACGGTACTTTAAAAATAATGGCAGTGCTTCAAACGCGGATATTTCTTATAAAGTGGAATAAAAACATTTTTTACAAACTTCAATTTATTCTAAAGATATTATATGTGCTCTCTTTATGACGCCTGAAGTATATCACCATTGTGGTGCTCAAACTCCTCCATACATTTTTAGCATGCATGCAGTCTCTGAAGTAATTGCCGCTACGATCCAATTTTTCAGTTCGTAATCATTAGCAGGTAAGGTTTGTGTGAATACAGTACCTTTTACATATCCCCACAGTAACAAATCACATCGTGCCAGTTATCCCAAATTTTTTTTTAAAAAAAGCCACTTCCACTGCATGTTTATACATTGATTTCCCGAAGTCAGAGGGGAGGCAATTGAAACCTCTCTTTACCCCCCCCCCCCCCTCCTAAATGGCGGGCTTGACTATGTCTAAGGATGGGTGTTTTATATTTGCCTTTTGAATTAGAAAAATTCATATTGGCCAGCTCGATGCAAGTATTTGCTCCTCACAAAAATATACGTAATCTCTTACGATAACCCTACCTTTGCTTGAGCAAAGTGCTTAAAAAATTGTTGACATCTTTAACAATTTCGATGAAACCCAATAGGACAATGGAACAAATTGTTATTGCTTGTTGCGGGTTCTTATTATAAAAATGGCACGTGTAAAAATCCCAAAATGGCTTGTATCCTGCGAAGATCTGCATTATCTTCGTGACACAATCCTGTTATAAACATTCTGCTATCGGAAGTCAAGTGGGCAAAGTTCCCATTAAATGCAGACGATTCCTTCAGAATCGTTCCATGAAACGGAAGACATTTGAGTCATTGAACTTCCGGTCACCAAAGACGCTGTTTGTGCTCGCATGACACGGAAATGTCGCCTCTTTCCATTGTAAAGGACATACTGATAGAATTTATGTATTCATTATCGTAATCATATATATTTTGTTGGCTGTTTATTTTTTGAAGTGAAGCAAAACGTTTGCGCACTTCCTCTTCTGTCGAAAACGAAAGTAATCTTAATTGCAAGATTTTTCAAATGCGTATCATTCTGAAAGAAAGAGGCTGAACATTCCTCCCTCCCCCCCCGATTAAATTTGTATCAAGTCTTTAAATACCTAACTAAAATAACATCCAGTCACCTATAGTAGAACTTTCTGAGTTAGCCATCAAAGGTCGTAGGTGTAGTAAGTAAATAATTTGGTAGGACTTTGTGAAGTTGCAACATGACTTTTCGGCAGCACAATTTTTTTAATAGTTCCACGGGAGAATTGACGAAACTTATAAGTCCTACTAGAAAAAATTACGGGTGCTGACATGAGAGTAATAAGTGCGAAATTAAGAGCATGTTCTTAATATTACAGATTTAACTAGCGCGACGTCACTCAGAATGTTTTTTCCATTATGCGGAGTACTACTATTTTGTATAAAGATGCAGTTGTGTTTTCTATCGATCTTATCAGGTAGCACAAATAACCTTTAAACGTTTTTAAGCGATTGTTACAACGTCAATAACCATTTTACAACCTTTAAAAAACGAAGCGTGCTACTTGGGTAAATTCGTTTAAATCTTGCGTCCATTTGCAAGGACTAACTTGCTAACTTGATTCGTAATGAAACAGAAAAGCTGTTTTTTATGCAATTGTGGAAAGCATGTTATGCTGTCCATAGGAGTAGATTCCCTTCATCTCTGTTGTTTACTGCCGGATTTCTTTTACTTCCTCATTCTCAATGAACTTTCTGTTTGGGAGAATTTTAAATTTGTTTTACTGAAATAAAAATTAGCTCAGTTGTTCCTTGTTCATGCTACTATAAACTTTTAAGTTTGTGCCCGATTATCAATTATTGTGCTCAGACCTTCATTTCTACAATCCAGACTACTTGAGCCCTACACTGTTAAAACTACAGGTTGCACAAGGCATCTTTAAGAGTGAAACGTTGTAGCACAAGCGGCACCTTCTGAGGGGTGCCACTTGACTTTCTATGTCACACTTGAAGGTGCCATTTGGCACAATGTGACACCTTAAGGGTGTTTTATGGCACCCCAAAGGGTGACCCATGTAACCCTAAGTAGCCAAATGGCAACTTCAGTATTTCCATAGGGAGTCAAGTGACACCTTTCAGGGGGTGCCGCTGGTGCTACAAAGTTTAACCCTTAAAGGTGTCTTGTGCAACCTGTAGTTTCAACAGTGTTCCATCTTCAGTCTATTTGCTTATGAGACTGATTTCTGTCTAATATGTAAAAATTTACAGACATTTCCGAAGAAGTGTAATAGTAAGGGGGCTACGGGAAAAGAAACTGCATTTTGTGATAAAAGCATGAAATTTGGTAGGTTTGTAGACAATGTATAAAAAAACATTTTTAGAAGGGGAGCCAATCGGAAATCCCCCCCAAACCCCTCTTAGCGGCCATTTTTGGTCCAAAACTAGAAATAGCGCTTTTTTGTAATTATTATTATTATTTTCTTCTTAAATCATTGGCTATGTCATTACATAGGCGTTTATTGTATTTTTGTCGTTTAAAGCTCCACTTAGAGACTAATTTTAAAAAGAACAACCCAAAAATGCTTTTTTTTTGGCAAATCGATATTTTTTAAGAATAAATTCGTGGAAGTGAATTCCCTCCCCCCATAAATGCATTAATGGTTTAAGAATGTAAATATACATTAAATAAATGTTTTAAAAAAGTAGGGTGCCGGTTATCCGGATCCTAATTGACCGAACCGTCCAATTATCCGGTCATGATACCTCTCATTTTTATGACTAAGCACACATCATCGAAAATGTTCCCCAAGGGTACAAAAGCACAAGAACTAGAGGGAAAAGTTAATGTCAAAATAGCATGATTCTACCAAAATACAATTTAAAGTTTCAATTTCAGAAATTTTAAAGTTTTAGTTTTAAATTTATTTTTCCTCTAATTTTTATTATTGTTGCCGTTGCTGATTTTTTTTCTTCAAATATGGTCGTTCATTTGGTGACGAATATTTTTCAGTGTGTTTATCATTGGTAACATGCGTCATTGTTCATATGTTCCCGTAAATGCTATTTATATGGATCGAGATTAGGAAAGATGCTCATATTTTTATAAGTTACGGTTTCTCATAGTCTTGTGGTTTTACATGTTCAAAAGTATTGTTTTAAATGCATTTATTTTAATTTTGTTTAAGTGTTAAAGTTTAAATGGTAAACTTTAATGGTTAAAAATTTAAATGGCATGGTTAAAGATTTAATGGTTTAAAAGTTTAAATGGCAACCAGGGGTTATGTTTGGTAAAAACAACCCCAGGAAATGTTGTTTTTACCAAAATTATTACAACAGATATTTACTGGATAAGATTTATTTTCTGTTCGAAATTAACTCCAAAAAAAATCTATTGTGCCCTGCAGCAACTTTAAATGTATCAGTCTTGTACTGAGGTTATGAAACAATGTTCGAAATTCTGTCAAAACAGGCAAAATTAGGCAATTATCAGACTTCGTAAATGTAGGTAGATTTAAATTTGAAGAATTATTTGCATCGGAAAAATTTAATGAAAAGAGGGATAAGTGGCATAAATCTTGTATCTTGAGGTATAACAGCACAAAAGTCAGAAGAGCTGAAGAAAGAAAAAGAAAGGAAAACTTTGAAGAGTGCCACGTAAGTAAACATTTTGAGGCGGCTTCAGTTCAGCAGAAGAGAAAGAAATGCACTTCATCCTTTCCAGATTTGTGTTTCTTTTTTGATAAGCCTGGTGAAAATAGACAGGAGTTACATCTAGTTCTGACGAAATCAGTTGACAGAAAATACGAAATTGCGTGTTGGTAAAAGCAGACAGTACGCTCACTGCTGAGTTGGCGCAAGCTGACATAATAGCTCAAGAATGCAAGTACCACCGTACTTGCATTCGTAAAACTTTGCTTGTAAAACTTTATCACTCATGAAGGACAGCAAATGATTGTTTTGAGGAAAATATTTATTCACGAATTGAATTAATTGCCCTACACCGAGTAATTTCTTACTTGCAAAATCTTAGAGTTAACAAAGGAAATAAGTATCCAATTTTCAGCATATTTGTTCTACTAAAATATTATTCTGAAGGAATAGAAGACTTATGCTACAACACAATTTATCAATCGAAAATAAATCTGCTAATGATGTTGACAATACCGGGCTTAGAGCAAAGATATTATCACACTTCGGACATGGACATATGCATGCAGAGAAATCAGGCTTTGAATATGTTTTAGTTTGTAAAGGTAAGTGAATCAATATGTGTCTCCAGTACTAGCAGTTTCGAAGATGCTCTCGCAAGTGACATGATAGTGAATTCCACTAGGACATGCATTTGAAAGTCAACTGCCAGCGTTGAAGGCGGATTTGAAGAGTCAGCAAGAAACTGTTGATCCTCTTCTTCCGTCCTTTTAAATAACTTGTTATATGGTACTTGCAATATTGATGGTCTTCCTTCTCAACCATTACTTGCAATTTGTCAGTTGTATTTAATATGCATATATATATATATATACTTCAAACAAATTAACAAAGCAAACTATCAAGCATCAAGTAAACAAGGAACAACCAATACCTGTTTATTTGGCCATTAAAGTACACGAACAGACTAGAAGAAAAAGTCTTGTTGACATAATGCATATTTTGGAACTTTTCATTTCTTACTCAAGGCTTCTAAAGATTTCTACTGGACTCTGCAAAGCATCAGTTAAACAAATTGATAAATCAGCAGCAAGGCTCGAAAATTCCTCTTGTATTTCCCGAAATACCATCTTCTAAAAAGGTCGCTCAGTTACCACATCAGGTATATCATTCTTTGTAAATCCAGCATATCTTTCAGTGAAGGAATCACCACAATCTAATTTTGATGGATTAAATAAGTCAGAAATGCTTTTCATAGAAACTAAATTAACAAATGAATTCTTGAAAGAGGTGAAATGTCTTAAGCGAATTTACGTCAAGCAAGTGTAAAACAAACTGCTCTCAAAAACTTGTTGGTGCTTCAAAAATGGACTGTGTGCACCAATGTGTAAATTCTGCAATGGAAAATGTTGTATATCTCTGTAAATTACTAGCCAGTTCAATTACGAAAAATCAGCTTGTATATATAGCCATTACACATAATCATTGTATATAATTGCTTGCTCAGATTTATATTGAAATTCAGTTGTTTCTTTTGTTATAAAGGGTTACTTTTCAATAACAGCACAATATGATAAGTAGTAGAGAAGTTCTTAATTAACACAGCACTAAACTTTTTATTACAGCAATTTTTTTTCCCTTCTCTCATCTTTTAGAGAGAACAAACTTCTCAAATCGTTTAATGAGAAAAAAACTTCAAATTTGTTTTAAAGCTTTTTCTTTAGAATTTCGCAGTTGTATAAAAATATGATCGTGCCTTCCCCTCCCCCCTATTTTATAGGTGCAAGCGTAACTTATAATCCTACTGAATGTGAGTGAAATTTCCATGACATTGCGTATTTTTTTTCAAAATGTTTGACGTTTTTTTTATTACTTTTTTCGTCTATAAAGAAAACTGGTTTTATTTTAATTAATCAAAGATAAATATTCATTCTTAAGGAACAATTCAAATGGTTTTTTAAGTTTTGAAAAAGTACTAGTTTTGCTTATGATTTTTAATTTCTGTTTTTATTTTCAGTTTTGCAATACATTTTTATGAGTAAGTTTTAAAAAATATGCTCGGGTTTTCCAAAGTTTCGGATTTTTGGGGTTCGGATTGCTGGGATTTTAATGCAACTAAATTGTTTTTCTTTAATATAGTGCTTTCAGATACATAGTTGGACACCCTTAAACCGGCCCCTGAAAACAATTTGGAAGATTTTGATCAATTTCAGTTTTTTAGAAAAAAACGAATTTTTAATGAGTACTATTAAAATTAATCGGTTTTAAGCTATTTTGACGGTTTTCTAATCTTTGTTTAACATAATTGAACTCTAATAAGATGATAAAAAAGGTGTTTTTTGAAAAAGAAATAAGAAAAGCAATTTCGGACTTTTTGACCAAAAATGGCCGCCGGAGGAGTTTGGGAGGGGATTTCGGAATGGCTCCCCTTCTAAAAATGTTTATAAATACATTGTCTACACACACACCAACTTTCATGCTTTTATCACAAAATGCAGTTTCCGGCTATATTTTGGACCACAGCCCCTCTACTATAAGAGGTGAGCTTGCATGCAAATATTAAACCCTGGTGGGGCGGCTTAAATGATTTTGTCAGATCTCAAACAAATTGCTCTTAACTTGTATTAAAAACAACACAATGTTTTCGAACCACTCCTCTGTCTGTCGATTAATTACCCTTGTAGTTGTCCTGCCGAGCTCTTCTTCTCGAACCACACTCGTACATGTTTACTTGCCTTACTCTCATTATGGTTTAAGAAGTTAAGAAGGGGTCAGGAGAAAGTGCCCTTGGTCCGTGATCTTGAAATATTTGTTTTTACAACAGGGGTTATACTCAATGCAGTACAGTTGAAAAAACTCCCCTTGAGGTTTGGAGGGACTCGCTAGAGAAAATAAGGCTTACGACCAATTTATATTCGACTTTCGTTGTTTTTATAATGCAATCAAAAGAAGCGAATATTTGTGAATAAAGCGTCCCCATCTCTCAACTGCAGCATTTGTTTTACCAGTTATTTCTCTGGAATATATATCTTACTAATTCTTCGGAAATTTCTAGCGGTAGCACGATTCATCAATGAAGCTTCAAATCTTGATTTTTGAGAAAAAAAAAAGAATGAAATCCTGTTGACCTTAATGCAGTACTAGTCCAATCTCTAATGGTTCAGGCCGTTATTAGCTTATTAGTATATGTTAAACTGGTACACATGAGCTGTCTTTTGATTAATGGTAGAGTGATAGCCAACTATTCTGTTTGTTTCGTTCCAGCGACATCATAATCTTGGATCTTACTGTGTTGCATAAACATAAGCTATTCCAACTTCTTAAGTTGGATGTAAATGACATCATTAGCAGTGACAGCATCTTCATGCATAAAGTCTTTTCTCACATCAGGGCTACCTATCGCGTGTCCAACGCTCTAATGGCCATGACGTAATTCCTCGGACTGTAAATTACCCTGATCCTTATTGGGGTTTAGCGGCGGCCGAAGATCTAATCCGTGGTTACCTGCGTGGTGACATTTTATCGATTGGGAAAGTTTGACTACATTTCTTGCTCCAGAAACGGAAAGATATTTATTGGCATAACCATTTTCTTTTGTTTAATCCGCTCAACTAGTAGAGCTTATCGCGGCTTAGTAGTCTTTTTATGACCTCTTATTCGAACTTAAGTTACCTCGGTTGAGAAAGTATGTGTTTGTATTTTTTACCACCCGGCAGCGCTCTTTGATTTCTGAAGAGGAGAGATTTCTTATCCAAGGAAAAGGGACCATAAATTTTCGATTAAAAGCAGCAGTGGAACGTTTTTATCAACATTCTGAACTCTTTATATTGGTTTTCAGTTGTGATAAAGTAACTTATACTTTGAAGTATTTTATTTCTTTTCAGGTATTTTAACAGCTTAGTGTTTCACAGACTTTTATAACCTCTTCAATGGATATTTTAATATTTTTTAAAGAATTTCTATTGCATGTGATTTTAAATGTATAGTTTTCTTAGTTTCTTCTTTGAGAATGATGCATTTGTACTCCTAGTAATATTGAGAATAGAGTTTACCTTAAACAAATTTTACTGACAATTTTTTTCGTTATTGAAGATCATGAAACAAAGAGCATTAAATATCGCAGAGAAAAACTTTAATGGTTGAATATTTTGCAATATGTAGATAGGTCAAATTTTACTAAATATAAGAAACCGGAGACCGTATAAAACGTAAAGCTTAGTAATTCGTACAAAATAATTTCTTTAATCGAAGATCCCAGTGTGGTTTTTGAACTCTCGTTTAAGATCTGTATAATTGGAAAAATAAATCTGCGTCGCACGCTTACTAAAATAAAGCTCAGTAATTACTTCCCTTCTATATCCTTGTACATACGAAAAAAAAAATGTAACGACTTGAGCACTCAGATGAAATGAGACCCATTAAAATTTGTACGTCACCTTGTCACAATTAGCTGGGGCCGTGGCGGCCCGATCAAAGATCCACCGTGTTGACTTATGGTGGCTAAGACACGTTAAATAAGTTTTCCAAGTTGACACTCCAAATCCAATACCACCTCTATTGGTACTGGACCCGGTGTTGCTAGGCTCCTAGTCAGGATCAAAAAACATCGCTCTTCCGTGTTCCACCCGACCAGTTCAACCTCGTGCAGGCAGCACAGCTCTTAAAAATTTATATATTTATCTTTCTAAGGCCGTTGGAAATATACCTGGTATTAACTGTTGAATGTCCATGGTTAACAATCTCATGGATTAGATGGTACCTTTCTAAAGACTAAGGGAAATATACTTGCTATCGTATTCACCTATTTTTAAATACTAGAAGTTCAATTCACCCACTCCCCCCCCCCCTGCTTTGGTTCAAAAGATTAGTTTTGTTTCATGATTTTTTGTTCTTAATCTGAAAGTGTTTCAGTGTACCACTAAGCTTCCTTTAATATTAAGGTTAACACTATGACTTACATCAAGACATCTCGGGACGTTAACCCTTCCCCCCGGTGCTCCCTTGATCCTTAACCGTAGTAAATCACTTGTTTTATTGAGTTAATGTGCCTTCTCTCTACCCATTGCAGAAGACTTAAAAAGATACGGTTCCAATTTCTCACGTTCCAACCTCTCTAGTAACAACCTGTGGTTTTCTTCCTTCCAAATTGCCTCGTTGAAGAGGTGCTGTCAATGCTTGACTGACTACCTCCGGGTGCCAGCTGTCACACCACAGTTTGCTTAGCAGGTTGAGAATTCAATAATTGTCACCTCCCTGACCCATTTCGGCTCTGAATTTCGCATTTTGAGATCTTTCGGACGGCAACAATGGGCGAAAATACGTTTTTGATTGCGAGAATGCGTTTGTTTCCAAGCTATTGTTCCGTGAAGCTTGCTTATCCCTGGAGAAGGACGTCGCGTTTCAGAAGTGGCGTTTCGAAACGCTTCGTTCTCAAGTGATATTGCCGAACAACGCGAGTTGTCTTGTCATTTTAAGCTTCTGTGCAAGTTTTAACGTGGGTTATTTCTAATAAACCAGGTTGTGATGACAGTTGACATTTGAATTTGCTGATGTGCCTTGTAAAATTTATTGCGCTCAATTTATTACCTTCTTGCGATCTTGCGAAGTACAGTAAGCTGAGCTGTGTTTGAGGGGAAGAGAAAAGTTTCAAATGCTTTTTCTTTCATTTTTATTATAAATCTTTGTACTCTCAGGCAGGGGTGCCCACCCCCCACCCCACAACTCAATGGCGCAAATCCCCCCCCCCCCCCCATTTTTTACAAGCCTCTTGGGCTTTTTATTTTTCTTTTTTTTTTATTTATTTTTTTAAATCTTATTTATTCATTTTTTTAAATATTATTTATTCATTTTTTTAAATATTATTTATTTATTTTTTCTAATTATAACTATTATTTTTTATTTTTTATTATTTTTTTTAAAAGTTCGAATTATGTGTTGAATATAATCGCTTTTTTTTCCTTTCCAGACATTCGAAGCACACACGCACGCACACAAGAAAAAAATAATAATAAAATAATAATAAAAAAGTAAAAGAAGTAATTTAAAGAAAAAATAAATTAATAGATAATTTGAATAAATAAATAAGTTTAAAAAATCCCCCCCCCCCAAAAATTTTGATGGCGCAACTTGCGCCATAATCCCCCCCCCCCCCCCTGTGGGCACTCCTGCTCTCAAAAACACATGCTCAAATCTCGTGAAATTTTCGTCGTATTTGACTAAATGGCTTGATGAAAAATATTTCTAGTAAACTTCTTGTAAAATTGTCTTGAGATTAGAGCATGAGTTTCTGCCCCAAAAAGAAAATAATTGTAGTTATTGAGGAAATTTGCCTTACAGTTAAAGGATCCTTGAAAGTCAGTTATTCATTTCTCTCCTGCCAAGTTCTCAAAACTGAAGTCCTGTTACGATGTGAATGAATCAACAAACACTTAGTTGAAAACATATTAGTAATTGTTTATAAAAGTGGACAAAACACATAAAAAGTCTAGGAGATTGTTTTAAATTACATTTTGAAGCCTGTAAATCCGGCAAGAAATACTACATTGAATGCTAATCATGGGATAATAAAGAAATACTCTATTTTTCAGTGTTATGTTTCGTATTGTTTTTATGCGATTTTTCAGAGTGTCAAGAGAAAAGTAACTTTCGTGTTTCATTCAACAAATGCAAGTCTCGACTCAAACCTGTTGCACGAAAATTAGTCTGCGTAAATGTACATCTGGTTTAGAGGACACGGAGAGCATAGGGGGATAGCATTATGAACTCAAAATTGGAGGGTTCCAGTTTCGGACCCCGATGCCACCAAATACCCGCCAAGAACATGCGGAATTCGTGCTCGTAACATACGCGGGTTCTATAGTTTCTGGGTGCAAGAGACTTGCCTCGTATTATGGAGATCTCAGCGACCAACTTGCACGGCCCTCCGCGGTATTTAAGCCCGATTATCCAACTAAATTGGTACAGTGTCACTGGAATGCGAAATGTATGTGAACATGCCGTCAGAATCAATCCCTTTCATCTCCGAGTATGTATTAACAATACTGGTCTATTTCTGCTGCTTTATTTCAAGATGATCAGTATTTTCATATAACTAGTTTCACCAACCGCATGTTGATGCATTGATCAGGTAATAAGGAGTGATTGGTTGGATCATATTGTAAAAAATTCCACTTACGTCACTCCGATTCATTGAACACTTGCTTTCTCTCTCTCTCTCTCTCTGACAATATTCGATGAGAACGGTAGTCACGTCCCGCATTCCATCGATAAAATAATATTTTTTCGGAACACCTGCATCTTCCAAAGATGCAAATTCAATACTTCTATTCAATCACTGCAGGGAATGGATAGCAAACATTGAATAGTCATGAAGGGAAGTCATGTAATCTTTTTTGGGTTCAAGGTCAACAACTCGCAGCAAATGGTTGGGAGGAATAAATTGTTAGTTCCAAGTGTCTGTAGTAGAAATCGATTATGCAAATGTCCTTGTTTCATTTTGGAAGGCTCTAATGTGAAAAGGTTATATTTTGAAACATTAACGGTTTCAGGTTTTGACGCTTAGTTACTTTAATATATGGAAGCTTGTTCCGTATTTAGCTAAAAGCAGTACTCGGTAGTTTGGCTAAATTTAAGAATTTTATTCCACGAAAACCACACGACTTCGGGAAGCAACTTCTAATCAAATAACATAGGATTATGGTGCAGTTCCCACTCCAATGGGAACAGGTACAGGAATAAATATATTCGCGAAAAATTTCCATTCAAATTTCGATCTACATTTCCTCTTTACTTCAATTTACTCACTCCCGGATGATTGTTGAGTATCTGTTTCGACCCGTCCGCAAAACTTCCATATTCATTTTGACGATTCCTGAATTCATCCTCACTATTTTTCTCGTAACGTCTGCATGAGAGTCCGTATGTATACCCGCACTACGTACCGTACACTGTATGTTCGTACTTTTGTTTCTTGCGAACTCGAAAATGGTATGCCAAAGAAGGTTGAAGTTTTGAATGTAAACTGTGTGTGAGACCTAGTTGTACACTTCCCCTTTTGGTTGCACTCGGATGTGCCAAAAGGGGAGTTTACATGTTTTTGTGGGACAAATGGGTGTTAATTTCAATGCAGACTGAAGTAATGTCATAAATTGGTGACATGTAACTCGAAACTGAATTCAAAATTTTCAGTTTCGAGAGAATATTAATATGCCTAATATAAATGAAGCAAAGAAAAAGATCTTCAGGTATTTAGTTTTTGAAGCCAAATTATCGTAATTTTTATAAACAAATTTGAAAATGAGAAAATTTATTAATATGGTTGAAGCTATTATTTTAATGACTCCTTAGTAGTTATTTATTTTGTATTATAAAATTTTGCTTTTGTCCCTTGCCTCCCTTTTAATGTCAACTCTTCAGTCAAACGATTGAATAGCACTAAGGTATAACCATTTCAATAATTTAATTATTTATTTTAATTAATCTAAAACTCGTAAAATTCATACTCTTGCATCAAAAATTATGTTTCAAAAATATATCCCTTTGAAATTGCCTTTTCGTCAGTGAGTAAACTTAACACTTCATTGGAGAGTAAGTCCGTTTTTCCACATTGCCCTTCAATAGTAAGACATTTTCCGTTATGGATAATTTGTACATTACTAGCTCAAAAGTAACTCATTACAATTACTCATTTACAATTTAATTAAATGCATGCACAATATTTTGACTAAAAACTATTTCAATATATGAAATGCGTCTTGTTTGTTTATGAAAGGCGATTATTATATATGTATAATTATAAAATTAGGTTTGCTTAAGTAATAGGGACTGTGGTTTAAAAAAAATCCCCCCCCCCCCACACACACACACATTTTCTCTTTAAAGCTTTCAGGTATTTTTTTAATGAACTCACAGTCACCCCTGGAAGTAAGTCCGTTTTTCCACATAGCCCTTCAATAGTAAGACATTTTCCATTATGGATCTAATAATCCGGCACATCCCTGTAAAGCTCATCCGTTTTCGTGAATAAGAAAACGTAATTATATGTGGGAGTGTGTGTGTGCGGGTTTCTTACGTCCTATTTGAAGAGGAATCGGGTCGCCAAAGAATGCAAATTATGAAAGAGAGAGAGAGAGATATCTTTTGTGTTGGTGCTCCTCGTATCGCCACCCGACCCACACTCAAATGCTCTTCATTGAATTGTTGTGTCCTTTGAAATGACATTGAATCCGTGAACTGAAAAACCTGCAATTCTGGCCCGGTGGGCGTAGTAGAGGGGTTTTGTGTTTGTTAATAAATAAAACCTGTGGCTTTATTTCGTCGAAGGTGACCTTGTGCAGCCTTTTCAGTCGTTGGCTTATTAGTTTGATCTTTCGGGGAAAGTTGTTGTATTGAGCTAGCTTTTGTCAAAACTTATGTCTTTTGAAATGTTCGGGACAAGGGCGCAACATTTTGTTGGAAAATCGAAAATCCCCTCCTCCCAAAAATTGAAGTTCGGGGCGCCCCTGCTCTTAAGTATATCAATGCAATACTGTGTACACTGTACATGCAGCGACTTTTAGAGTGTACAAAAAAAGTTTAAATTCATAGAATCCCAATTTATTGCATACCGGATCCAAAGAAGGTTTTTTGCGGAGACTTATTTTTCTAGTATCGCAGATTTTGAAGTTGATTCTTTTGAAATTTTGCAAAATTATTTCGATGAACTGCCCAGAGTTTAAAATTTCATTTTTGTCTCCTAATTCGTCGTCGGTCAACTTGTCGATAAATCTCTAAGCAGGAGAAAAAGAACTTGGTGATCGAAAGCTTGTCGACATAGCGCCAAGTGATCGCCTTTGACTGTTTCAGTGTGCATCGAAATTAACACCAATTCGCCACCTTTTGGAACATCCAAATGCAACCAAAAGGTGAAGTACAAAACTGGACTCCATGTAGACTCTCAATTTTCTACTCGCGGCATTCCGTTTTTGAGTGATGTGAACGAAGAACATTCAACAAGCGTACCATACAGGCGTCACGAAAAACTTATATCATAATGCACTCGGGGAGAGTGAAAATGGATGTTTCGATTATCCATATGTTCCTCTATCCCAGGGGTTCCTAAAGTGGTCCACGGTGACCCCCAGGGGTCCCTCGTAGTTTGCAAGGGGTCTATACAAACGAAAGAGAAATTTGGGGTTCCATGAGCCAAGATCATTAGCAATAAATCTGAGCAACCGCCTGCATTAATTGCTACAATTTGTAACAAATGCAATAAACACAAAATTCGTAATAATACATAACACTGTACATTATTTGCAGTTTGAAGAAAATGATGAGAACTTCAGTAAATTACTTTTTCACTTTGAAGTATACCATGTGCACTTCAAAGTACACTGGATGTTAAAAAGATCATGTGCTTGACAAGATTATTATTATTATTATTTTAAAAAATTTTTTGACTCTGATGTTTTAGTGGATTATCAATATTTTTGAGGACATTGAAAAATCGATATTTTACAGGAAGTGTTTATTGGAATAAGCACTAATGAAGAACTTGAGATAGAGTTTAGGAAAGGGTATCAATATTTCTGTCTCCAGAAAGACATATCTATAACGTATCCTATCTCTGGAATATCACAAGAAAATTTCTGTAAGTTTTTGCATCTTCATACCTCGTGCAAACAACTTTCAGTTCAATCACTGATTTTCTTTCAAAAATAAGAAACAGACTGGTAGTCCCTGATCGGAGAGATTACGATTAAGTTATTCCTCACAAATCTAAAGTCAATTACTAAAAATTTGCTGTCGATACACCAAATTCACACCTCCCACTAAAAAGTCTCCTTTTTTTTCCCTTGCATACCTATTACCTATTCTATATAAGAAGATGTGTATCTGGTTTAAGTTTTGTGCCATTATTATTATGAAAGTATGAATAAAAATGTTACGTTTTTCTCTTCATCCATTTTCTTTTAATTTTAACTTTTTTTCCTGTAGTAAAACTGTCAAACTGAATTTTTAGAAAGTTTTCAAGTATTTAAGGAGTTTTTGATTGTTTAAAAAATCAATATTAAAAGAGCTCTGATACTGTTGGGTAAATTTCTGATTAATCTTGTTATATTTACATATCTTGCTTTCATTTGGTTGTTTTGGAACATCTGTCATGGAACTTAACCATGTAATTTGCGGTTTAAGAACGCTTCAGTTTTATTTTTTCAGTGCCTGACTAGTTTTGGAACGACCCTTAGGAATGGGGTCCACGAGAAACTGGAAAACTCGGCAAGGGGTCCACGGACCAAAAAAGTTTGTGAACCCCTGATCTATCCGAAAAACTACTCAACCTTTATTCGAGGGTTAGTAAAATGGAAATTTTGGCCGAAATTTGAGTGAAATTTTCTTAGCGAATTCATTATTTTACATATAGAAGTAAAAAGAAAAAAATGTGCGCTATTTGATCGCCCAAGAACTTTGATGCCGAAGTCAACGGGCGTGTGGGGTTGTGCATTTAATCAGGCCATGATCGCCCTTAAGACACCATACAAAATTGAGAAGAATCTCACAAAACTATGAAAGTACTTCCGAAATTAGCTTTAAAAATATTGTAAAAAATGTCATGATTATATTTATTTTTTGTGTTAGTTTTTGTTGTTATTGGGAGAAAGTACTGTGTAAAAAAAATAGTCAAATTATTTCGCATACTAGGGGCTCGTTTGCCGGACCAGCGGTTGAGAATTTCTAGTTTTTATCAAACTCATTATTGATTACGAAAAATACTTATCTTTTCCAAGAGCCGTGAAACATAAGCAATGCTGATGAAAGGTGACAGCTTTAAGATACATAAATTGAGAAAATCTTTTTTATTTTTTATCCCATCATAAATAAATAATGAACGCGATCTTTATGATCGCTCAAGATAAGGAATTATTTTTATTCATGGCCACTTCATCAAATAAAAAAATAATAATAATCCACTTTCATTAACTTCGTTCTCATTTTCCATAAGCTGTCGCGAACTTTGTTTGGGCAAGAACGTCAAGAATGTGTTTGAGCGCCACTCGATAAACCAACAGTTAATGACCCTTGTTAATTAAGTTGCTACACAGTCAATCACTTGGGAAACCGGTTGCAGTGACCAAACTTTGCTTCCTCTCCAAGATGGATTTTGAAGAGCTGTTTAATAATTTTTTGCCTTGTCCAATATTTAATACTTTTGGAAAGTAATTAGCTTTTTAATTATGTTTTAGCATCTTACATTGCATCATCGATGTAGTTGGGTTCCATTAATAATATTGATGTAAGTTTTCTAGTCTTTGCATTTTTATTGATTCAATTAGGTATTTTTTACTATTTTCGTCTCAAAAACTTGTTTGATCAGAAAAATGAACGTAACAGGATAGCTTGTATTTTTAGTTTATATGTTTATAAATTAGGGATGCTCACATAAGAGGTGTGGGGTCACGGCGCAAACTGCTCCATCGAAATGTTTACGGGGTTGTTAGTAGGACCTTAGAAAGCAAGTCTAGAGTCCTGGGTTGTTAGTGGTATTTTCTCTTTTCGAGGGCGCCCTCGCCCTCGGGGGTGGTTTTATGTTATAAGTTCTTGTTAATACATTTGTTGACACAGGGTCCTTGTAAAGCTCCATTTTAAAATGGTCGCGTATGGAAAACTAGATAAGAGGATAATATGAAATTCAATTGGTGTTCAGACAAAAATCCCCAAATTACCATGAGTGCATACTATAGCTTTCTGTGATGAACTGTTACTTGTGAAGAAAACAGATATTATTTATTTTATTGTCATGAAAACTTTAAATGTAAAATGTAAAAAGTGGGTTGCATAAGATAGTTGCATAATATCTGGAACAGGTGGTTGAAACCTTAGGAAAACTTTGAACATTCGGTTTCTTATGCTGTTATGGAGCTTCTGGCACTTTCTATGTTACATGCTCTCTCATTTGATCCCTTAATTCATTCTTACATGGGAAGTAGGCTGTTACAGAACAAGATTTAGCTTTTTTGCTTGTGTTTGAATGCTTTTTTACGAAAAGAAGTGTGTGGGTAGGACAAAACTTACTGACGTGGACATATTAGAAACAATCGCATCAAAGCTCTTGAAAGAGCAGAGTAACGTCATGTGCTGAGAAATACCTGATGTTCCATAATGGCCGACATCATCTTGGAAAATGAATCTGTAAACTTATGCAGAAAACAATGTCAGCTGAAAACTACCGCAGTATAACAAAATGCAGTTCTTTTGGTATCTAGTGTGATTAATATCAATGTTCAAGTCCTATGTGTACTACTAGATTTAAATCTTGGAATTGTTGCTTTGTAGGATCTCTTGAAAATCACAAAGCAAACTTTGTCCTCTCGCGAGTGGTGGAACTACAACAAACGGTCAAATATCACTGCACTGTATCATGGTTGTCCGTTTTGAATAGTTCATGACATTATCACGAGATATCGGCACCAAAAAGAGACAAAACCTCGATATTCCATATTTGCCTGACTATTTCATAATACCCTCCTCTCCTCTACTGAAGTAAATACCGTAAAACTCAAGTATTAATTTAGAGGAAATTGAGGAATTGTATTTTCAGTATAAAAAATTGATAAGTGAATAACTAATAGAACCGGTGAAAACATCGATTTAATACGTTTTTAATGGTTTGTAGTTGTCCTCAATGCTTTTAATTGCCCTCATTTTCCTACCACGCTAAGGGCATTTGTTCAGAATCAAGAAATGCGATTGCTACAAAAAACACGCTTGTAGAAATTTAGAGATGGTGGACGTTTCGTTGAACAAGAATATGCTTTGTATTGTAACACGTTAATAAAATTTTGTTTCTTCCTGGAAAGCTACAATTCAGGACAAGATGGCAGGATTCTCGCCGTAAATTTTCACGCCCCGGCTTAAAATTAGTCTGGGCAGCTGAAGATTCGAGGGAAGAAAAAGACAAAAATCCGTTTTTCTTTCTTCCTCCCTTTCTCTCTCTTTCTCTTTAAAACTACTGTGTTAAGCTACTGATATTTCAGCATTTCCTATGGGTTGAACTGTTTTGGATATTGTTATCGATGATCGGTCTGTCTAAATGGTATCAGGCAAAAGAGATGTTCTACTTCTATTCAAATCCATCATTAGGCACATTCAAATTCAAAGAATAGTAATTGATGTATTGTCGATTGTGCTGAACAATATCTTGGTATCAAAAAAATAATAATAATAACTAAAAAATTATGTTGCATGTTATGTCAGAAAGAGACTTATACTTACTGCTTTTTCTTTTCATTTTACTAACTTAAGTTGATTGCTAACCGATGCGTACAACAATTCGTCTGCAACGAGAAAAATCCGCTATCTTCTGATCTGTGACAGCGTCAAACGGTTAAACAAAATAAAAAATTCAGTGACCCATCTTATCCCGTAATTTGATTTCGCCATTTGTGTTTCCGACGTGGTCCGTTGGTTTTTCGAGTTTGTGAAGAGATTTCTTTTTCTAAACGCTGCTGATTTACGGAGGTGATATATAATGTTTTCTGGCCTCGACCATTCTTTGTTGTCCTTTTCGATTTGTGCCAGCGTTTTTTAAATGTTTTATTGCCCCATTCATCCATTTATTATTCGTGACTCTTTGTATTCTGTACTTTTTTTCCCTTCCCGCTCTTTGCTTTTACCTACAATATTTTTCACCTTAATGTAGCTGTTTTTTGGGTCTTTTGAGGTGGTTCAAGCGAACGTTTGGGAATTTCTTTGAGTCATGTGCAACTCTAGAATTTATTCTTCTTCTGAAAGATATATACGGAGGGTAAATTCTCTAGGCGCCTCGTAAAAATTTTAGGCGCCAATCATATGACAAGTCATTCATCAATCATTTCAGAGGTAATCACTTCCAGCGGAAAATTCGGTGTAGTAGTCGTGTTCACTCTTCATTTGGCGTCAGAAAACTTCACTTTTCAGTTGAAAAAACTCCTGACCTTAAAATGTTCAAAAGATACACAGATACATTTCTTCTGAATTAAAAAAAAAAAGCTATTTAGTAGGGATGCACCGATAAGCAAATTGGCCGATTACCGATTACCGATTAATCGGTTGTTGATAATCGGCCGATTAATCGGCTGAGCCGATTAATGACAAAGATAATTGTTTTTCTACTACCAATTTTACCATTACTATTTTTTATCTCTTATACAATTCCAAGTTTAGAAATAGTAAGTAATTTATTTCTGGGAGAAGATTTTTTTCCATTCTCCTAGTTTTCACAAAATAATTTCAATATTTTATCAAATTTCTTAGAACCAATTTTCATATTAGTGTCAATAATATTATTAACACATTGTTAGTTATGTTGATTGGAAATAAAAATTAATAAAAAAAGGGGGGGGGGTGAACAGTTCAATTTAGGAGTACTTTTAATTCTTAATATTTTAGTAATTCTTATATTTTAGTAATCAGTAGCAATTTAATTCAATACTTTTATTCTTTGAAAATTAGAGGTTATCTGAAAGCACTGTGCTAAGGAGAAAACTATCGCCACATGAAAAATGTTGCATCATTGTCTATGTATATTTATTCAAAGTAGGAGAATTCATTAAAAAAAAACTTTATATCAACTGTGAGGATTATTATTACTGTTAATAAAAAGAGTAAGAGATAAGGTGGGAACATCAATTATCAGCAAACTAAAACAACTCTCCACTTCGCACATTATTCACCTACAATGGATTCCCTCACACGTAAATCTAGAGGGCAACGAGATCGCAGATATTTTGGCAAAAGCAGGTGCTTGTGAGCCCACTGCGCAGTCAGCACCGCTAACCTATAGTGAGATTTTCTCAAAGATTAAACACCAAAATGGGATTACTTGGAATGTCCCCCCAGAGCACCACTGGTATCAGAGTCCTCGTCCTGGAGGTTCCCTGGCTCAAGAATTCAATAGACAGGAGCAAACCACTCTTGCCCGCCTTCGTAGTGGTCATCTTAAAACTATGAAATTCATTGGGGGTGCTAAGAGATTTCAAACATGTACCAACTGTTCTGTTCAAGAGGCATCTCCTCTCCACATCCTTGAGTGCCTGGGACTTACTAGACAGGATTTGGCGGACGATCCTTTGCTGGTGTTAGATTTCCTTAGGGTGTACAACATCATGGACCTGGTCTAGCACCGCTGACCAACGGGGGCATGCAACAACAACATAAAATTATTCATCATAGTTTCCTAGTGAAAGTATACTTTAAAGAATAATATCTGAAAAATATTTTTCAGCCGATTAATCGGTCCAATTTTGCCGATTATTAATAATCGGCAAAGTGGCCGATTATGGCCGATTAATCGGTACCGCCGATTAATCGGTGCATCCCTACTATTTAGTATAAATTTCAATGACATTTTTCTTGTTTAGGTTGTATGCTTTGAAAGTTATAATACTCGATGCTTAATTTCTAACAAAGAAAAAGTGCGAGAACTCCGTTCTTAAAATGACTTTAATGCTTACATAGCCTGTATTCCGTCAAATATACGAAGTTACGTTGAATTGAAAATTGCAGGGAACTGAGCGATTACTAGAGCTCTTTTGAGCATCCAAACAAATTAAGCCCTAAATATAATACTACCACGGAGTAGAAAGAAGGAGAGAAATGTTCTACGGATGCGCTTGTTTGAAAGTGGCAACGAATTCTCACCGCCGCCAGGGGAAAAGCTCCCTACTTCCTACGGGAGTCAATGTAAATGATACTGAATCTGTCATCTTTTTAAATGCTGCTATGGGAAAGAAAAAAATTTTTTTCAACTGGATTTTGGTGTAAACCATCGATTAACATTATGAACTAAATATGACTTTGATCCCACTGAAATTTTGCCGTATTTTTTAAGAAAGATGTTTAATCGACCGCTACTTGCCAAATTTGACATATATGCGACTGTATGTGACATTTTCTTTGCATTGTACGATATAATTTTTGCTGAGAATCAGTTCTCTAAATTGTTGATAAATTAAGCATGAGGCAAAAAATTAATTTTGTCAGTATTTAATTTTGTTATTAATTAAATATATTTAGTAGACAAAATAATTATTAGTTTAAATATATTTATTAAATATATTTAGCTCTTAATGTTAATCGATGGTTTGAGCAAAATTTCAATTTAAATAGAAATATTCTTGCCAACAGCAGTCTTTAAAAAATGAGATTCTGTCAGATTTGGCAAGTTGGTAAGTGCATTCGATTAAACCTATTTCTCAAAGAATACGGCACCTATTTTCGTGGGATGAAAATCATATTTAATTCATAATGTCAATCGAAGATTTGCACCAAAATCCAGTTGAAAAAATTTTTTTTTCTTTCCCATATCAGCATTTAAAAAGATGACAGATTCAGTATCCTTTACATTGACTCCCGTAGGAAGTAGGGAGCTTTTCCCCTGGCGGCGGTGAGAATTCGTTGCCACTTTTAGATAGCAGAGATTTAGCTCCTCCTTGAATACTACGCTGCCGTGCAAAGGTAAAGGGCAGAAACCACAAATGCTTTTTACATTTTTCCCCTTTTGTCATGTGTTGTAATTTGGCTTCATTGCACAAGCTTGTTTATTTGGTTTACGCTAAAAATAAAGCACGGTAAATTCCAGCATTTCTTAAACGGAAGTATGAAATCCAAAACGTTTTTCTTCAAATATCTCATAGCTTTATTTCTGCAGATACTGTCCTTTACCTTCCCACGACAGTATACACGAACGTTGGTGATGTGTTTTTCGAAAGAAAAGAGTAAATTGCTGATTGAAAAATCTTAACTTTGCTTGTAATGCATCACTTTTTGCTTGTAAATTTGAATTCAAAATAGAGAAAAAAATTTGCATTCTATTAAAAATTATGTTCCTAATGTGTGTGTGTGTGTGTTTTTTTTTTACAACTATTCATTAAGGAATTATTTTTAGTCGGCGAGGACTTGTTGCCCAGGATTTGTTGAACCTTGAACCTTGTATATCAAATGGCAAACTAATAACACCCTGTGCTTGACTCCAGGGCAGTGGTACCAAAAAGGATGTTAGAGATGTTTTGTTAGATATTTTGTGCTAATATTTTTCTCAGCGCCCTGGTCCGGTTGATTTCTAAGTATTGACAAAATTCTCTGGTATTTATCAGTCAAATGAAGAACCGTTTCACATAATTGAATGAAGGAAAACCAAAGTGGTATAAGTGTTTTTTTTTTTTTTTTTTTTTCCCCAGAAATATTTCGGTTTATTTTTAGCGTTTATTCCCGAAACGAAATACAAATACATGCTTTAAGAAGGTATAACATATCCGCCTGTTTGGGTGAACGAAACCAATAAATATGACTTCTTTAAAAAAATAAATAATTACAATGTTGCACACTTGTACTTAACTTTTACCTTTTCAATTAACAGCAGCATGAATACTGCACCAATCGAAAATAGGACTTTTTAAGTTGTAAATGTTACCAACTTCTGATTTCAGTTGCATTCTGAAGCCTCTGACTGGCATCAGCCAGAAGACATTATTCAATCTTGATGTTTAACATTGATGTAATTAATTGTTGGGAACACAATTTAACAAGGTATCGTATTATATTTCTCCTACCGTGGTATTTCGAATGAACCAGTTGTAAGAAAAACACTTCACTAAAATCAACATGTTTAGTTGAAACGACTGTTTTGGCAGGTGCGTTCCGGGCTTCCAATTGTATTCGTTAATGCTTTACTCTCAACAAGTTTTCTTTTAATTTTAATAAAATATTTTCTCAAGCGCTTTGACATTGGGAACACTTTGTCTTGATTCATCGCATTGAAAAATAAACTTTCATCATTAAAAAAATGTTTTGATAAATTATAACCTGTAATTTTTCCATGACTAAGCATTGGACAGTTAACTATAAGTAAATACAGATGAGATGCCAGTAGTTTGAAATTAGAACCGAGCTGTATCCGAAAGAACGAGAACGTTTCCTTTTGGTTGAAATAAATTAATGAATCTGATTTATACTGCATTTGAAATAAATAATTGCAATGCGCACATTTTAAATATTGAACTTTATTTTGAGTGGCATTTTGCATTTTTGGCTGATAGAAAATACTTTTATTTTCAGTTAATTAGTGGAGTTGCTCATGACTTAGATTTGATGCTCCAGGACTTATTTCCTGATGCCATTCCGTCGCCTTTGAGAGAAGAATATGGACTTACGGACGACATCGCTTTGGACCACGAATCCTTTGCAAAGTAAGTGCAAGTACAAGTACAGTTTTCAAAAGAAAGTACAGTCGAGTTCACAGATAACTTGAAACCTTACAATACAAATGTTCCTTTGTCTCAAAGTTTTCGTTGGGTCCAAATTTTTCAGAATGCTGTGGGAACTTGCTATAACTTGAACCAAGGGCGTAGCCAGGACTCACGTTAGGGGGGTGCCAGCAGTGGCACCCCGATAGGAGGTCACTGTGACCTCCCAAAAAGTTCTTATCCGATACAAATTGGCTGATGAAATTTGAAAACAGTGAGACAGTATTGCAAGAATGAACTTCTTTATTTTTTCCCCTTAATTAATTTATTTATTTTCGTGATGCCTCACGTATTTTTTGGTAGACATAGATAAGTATGCATTCTTTTATTTTATTTATTTATTTTTCAATCATTCAGTAAAATTGAGTTTCATTCGGTAAATTAAAAATTTTCTCCTCAAAAACAGGTAAGCTTACTATCATTTTCTGAAAAGTAATCAATACTAGATATAATAACGCAGTTTATATAAAGTTCCCAAAAATTAGCATAAAAGTCAAATTTTTCAATAAAAACAGAAAGAAAAAAGCAAGAAAGAAAGAGAAAGAAGTGCTTGAAATTCTATTTGCACAAAAAAATGAAGAAATTATGAACTCAAAGAAACTATACTTTATTCAGTCATGCACACCTTAAACCTATGGATGATATAAAATATTTCTAAAAGAACAAAACAGTAGTTTTTTAAAAATGATTTTACCATAATGCAAAACGTAATACAGAAAATTAGATAAAAATCTGAGTGATATGTTTTTAAAAGCTGTGTTTAACGTAAACAAAGAAATGGGCAAAAAAGAAAAACAATATCCTTATTTAGAATGAAATGATACGGTTTACTTTAAATGTTTTATGAATTAAAGTACTTAAAATAAATTATGTACACAAATAAAAAGCAAATGCACATCCAAAATTAATACACAAATAAATTCGGCAAAATCATCAGTTACCAAAGAAGTTAAAATTAATCAATAAAGCTTATATCAAAACAATACTGAATATGAAAAGCATGAAAGGGGACAAAATCGTTTGTCAAAAAAATAAATAAAATTGGAGGTCACAGTGACCTCCCATTGGCTCTGATCTAGGGAGGTGCAGCTGCATCCACCTGCACCCCCCTAGCTACGCCCTTGACTTGAACTACCAAAAGCTCGAAGCTTTTAACCATTTCCTTGGGACTTCGAGTTGTCAAGGCTTGACTGTAGTTGAAGGAAATCGCTGCTGATTGAGAGATTAAGATTCTAGATGTTTTTAATCTTTCAACACCTTGTATTAAAAATTCTCTTTTGGTAAAATCAACAGTTAACAACCACTGGTGGCTGGTGCACCAAAAGTTGGAAAGTCTGAGGAGATGCAGGGTGGGGATGTGTTAGGTGGGCGTTGCCCCTAAGGCAGACTTTTTTTTGGAAAATTCCACTATATAATTGGATTTTAACCTCAATACTTGAATGACTTTCTCTGAAGAATTCGGGAAATTGCTCCAAGAATCGGGACAAACAGCATACAACTCCCCTCTACCAATTCAATGTTCTATTTAAGTTTTCTGAAATAATATTATGAGTAAAATAGAAAACACGCAATTATTAAATCCATTCTTTTTTTCAAATCGTTCAATAGTATGGTTTTCAATCGATCATTAATTTTCACCTTAAAAAAAACAACACCGTGAAGAGCCATGGCTTCTTTGCCTTTGGAAGTGAGGGCAAGGGCGGATACAAAAGGGAGGGGCGAGGGGGCGATCGCCTCTTCCTTGGAGAACTTTTCAACGGTAATTTTTCGACATTTAAGTTCTAAAAATGCAATTTTATACGAGTTTTAATAAGGTTGGGGCAATGAGTTTTGAAGCTCTCCCCCGGAAGTATTTTGAAATTGAAGTCCGAAACTTTTGCGATTAATATGTGTTTTCCAGTATGGATAGTAAAAAGTAACAAAGATCAATCGCCCCTCCCTTGAAAAGTTTCTGGATCCGCCCTTGAGTGAGGGGACGATTAAACCCGTTCCTCTTGTACAAGCAGCCTATGTACATAAAGTTCAAAAGATCATGCTGAAAGTAGCGCTCATATTGTTGGCAATATTTCAAGTCAATCCTTTGTTAGATCATTAACTAAATACTAAGCAATTAAATTCCCCAAGCTCCATTATTGGGATCAGACAAAAAGTCAAAAGTGTATGTGCTTAGAATTCCGTTTAGTGCGAAGATTTCGAGCTGCAAGCCCCTTCCATTCGAGCGTTTTGTCACCGATGATGCGACATCTAGCAGCTTTTTTTGTAGGTGAAAGAGGAATTTGAAATTTCATTCGTTCTATTGATTGTTTGTTCCCTAAAAACATCTCAAAAAGCCAAAAGTATCTGTCTACGGATTTGCCAATAAGAAACGATTTTTTTTTTTTTTTTTTTGCGGCATATTTAGTTTATAACTTTACTAATTAACTTTTGTGAACAAAAAATCTTCATGGGGGGGGGGGAGCGAACGGAAGCAAGAAAGGAGGTTTCCAGCTGATAAGCCAACGTCAAGCAATCAAGGATAAAAATAAAAACAGCGAATTTGAATATTTATCATGTCATCAAACCTGCAGCAGTTTTCATCGCCCTTCAAGAAATGTTCTAGTTAAGAAGTATTTTGTTTATGTTTAATAGATAAGCTCTTATCTCTGTAATGGACATTGTGGTAGTCTGGCTTCCAAGTAACACCAACAAAAATGGGAAACACACCCTTAACTTTACGCTTGGTGTGGAGGATGTTGCGTTCGGTACGTGAAATAAATTTTAAAGTATGATTTAGTTACTCAGAGCCCTTTTCTGACATGGGATGCTTAAAAAAGGTTTTCTGGTGTTGCGGTAAGTGAGCACTTTAATGTTGTAAGTTTTTTAAAAAAAGAGAAGCTTTTAAAAAGAACTATGATTGGTCGAAGCATTTTATTATTTTACAAAAATTCTCCACAGTGTTAGGTGTCAGTTTGGAAAGCTTTCTTTAAAAAGTTAGCAATCCTCTTTTTATTTATTTTACTTATATTTATTTATTTTTACTTGAAGTTAAACATGCTATTTTAAAAGAAATATTTTTTGGGCGCAGCAATTTTTAATCAATAACTATCTCATCTGATACTATGGTATGGAACCGTAAACACTTGTACAGATAAATCTTTGCTTGTTTGGGTGCGAATATCGTGAGCCCAACGTTTTTCACCCCAAAGACCGCATTCCATAGAATTACGCGGAATAGAATCTATATGACATGAATTTTTTTTTTCTGTATTACATGCGAAAACACGAAAAAGGAAAGAAAATTACATTCCAATAATTGATACAATTATTACTACATGCTTATTTTAGGGGGCTACCCTTCCCCTGCTCGCTTGACGCTAAGATATTTTGGTTCAGCTTCATCACTATCACAGACAGACTCGAGTATTAGTCATAAAAAAGGGAATAAAAACATAACAAAGTTCATAATTAAGCTGTATTTCAAAAATAGTGTTATTCAGTTGGTGAATCATCTCAATTAGCTATACACTGGTTTAGACTAATTTAAAGTTAGTATGAGGACTTTCCCCTTAGTCTACGTACAGGATAATTTCGGTAACTGGAACGCTTGGCTACTTTCCCTGTTGTTGACTTTTTTTTTCCACACCAAAGATTTGCAGCTGATGTATTTTGGCTCAACTGATATTAAAAGAAGAAAACAATTGATGTTGAAAATTTGGCTTCTGTAATGAAATCTTTCAATTCAATTCTCCCCCACTTCCTGTGCTCGAGTTCTTTAAAAAAAAATGCGACTTCATATTGTTTGCGTATTGTGCGCCTGGGAGCCACGGACGCTTCCATCTGAAAAAGGGGTGATAGGTTTAGGATGCGCACTACCCGATGCCTTCAGCATTTGTTCGCGTTCTACTTCCTCGTTGCTTTTCCCCCTATTTCGAGAAAGTCCGAAGAGACTTCGCGCAGGCGCAGATGCGGAGGAGGTCGCACGAAAAAATTTTAGACAGTAGTAACGATTTAATATTTTGTAATCAGATTAACTAATCAGCACCTAATAATTTGAATTTTAAACATTTGCCCATTAATTCTCCAAAATGTGGGTGAAAAAATTATGTACACAGTAATATTACACATTAATGGTATGTCCTGATTTGTCGGCATGCGAGGAAATCTATGCGGAATTTTCAAGGTAATTAGAGCGCGAATTATAATTGTTTTAAACTAAATTCAAGGCATAATATTGGTGATCTTTCAATTAGAAACGGCACACTATTGTTATAAACTCAGTCATTTTTAAACAATACTTCTATTCTTCCGCTCGACGTTTCATCGATTCGATTGGCTATTGCTACGCCATCATTAGATTTTCATAATGTACGATGGCAAAATGCGTCAGTATTTATTTCTTTAGTGCTTTGTTAGAGGGATTGAAACTAATAAAATAAAAAATAAAAGGCCAGCGTTTTTAGCGTTGTCTTAGAAAAGTTTTCAGAAGTTTTGGGTCTCACTCACATATCGCACACCGAGAATGAAAGGGGCACTTTTTCAATTGGATGATCGTTAAAATGTGCCCCTTTCGTTCTCAGTGTGCGATATGTTGATCCACCAAATTTTAGCACCCTTTTTGTGTTCTAAATTGTTCAACTTGCGCTAATATATGCGGTAATTATTTCATTGGAAGAAAGTAAACTTTCTAAAGCCATTGAGGGACTATGGGCCGATGCATTTGCATCAGTCGTTTTGGAATTTTCGGTAGCGAACCAAAATTCGACGAATTCGAAAAAAATCGCCCCAGACCTTCTATTTGAGTCTTAAGATTGCTCTTCGCCTACTTCCTTTCCGATAATGACCCCCCTCCCCTCAAAAAAAAATCTGGATCCGCCCTGGATTTGTACTGTTTCTTTGGTTAAAGCCTGAACATTTAAAAATCAACAATAAAATGGTGTGTAGCAATCAAGGGCGGATCCAGAAATGCCCCAAGGGAGGGGCGATTGCTTTTTTTCTACTTGCCCCCCCTCCTTTTTTTAACCATATTTTCTGGTTTAACACATGCTTATTACAAATGTTTCGGTTTTTAATTTCGTAAAAAATCCAGATCAGAACTCTGAATACCAACCATTTCTCATAGTATCATTAGCAATCATCTAAAATTGCCTTTTTAGAACTTCAAAGTTGAAAAACTGCCGGAGAAGAGTCCCTCAAGAGAGGAGCGATCGCCCCTCCCTTGTATCCACCCCTGATAGCAATGACTTTTACTACTGAAACTCATTTATTAAGTGTTTGTTTTCTAAATTTTTAACAATTGATCCATTGGTGGCTCTTTAGCTTGTTGCATACTACCCAGTGTTTCTTTCAGGCATCTCTCCGGGGGGGGGGGCACTGCCCTCTCGGAGAAAGTCAACTGCCCCCCCCCCCTCGGAGAAAAGTGCAGTTTGCACTATCACGCATAGAAAATGAATAAAAAAGAAGTAAAAATATTAAATGAGCAAATAAGTAAAAATTAAAGAAATAAAAAAGTAAATATTTAATAAATTAATATTAAAATAAAAGAAAATTTTACAATATTTTGAGAGGTGACATCAAAGATATCCTACAATTACATTTTAGGATATCTATTTCGAAAACATATCGGGGAGACTTTGTGAAATTCATCCTTTTTCTCTTGGCATCATCAAATACGTCTAACCGTTTTTTTTTTTTTTTTTTTTTGGGGGGGGGGGAGGCAGTTAATTTCAAAACACTTATGGGGAGAGTTATGAACAGTATCAATTTTCATAATTTTGTAAAAGATAATCTACAAATATGTTTTTAGGACCTCATTTTTAAAAATTCAGAGAAATTATTCGTGAACATCATGCCTTCACTTAACATCGGTAACGATGGCCTGAAATTGACATACAGACTTTAATTTCGAAAATGTTTCAGAAGAGAATACCAAATCGCATTCCTTTTCCTCTACTGTCATCAAAAATGGTCAATAACTGCATTTTAATGATTTGAACTTCAAAGCTTTCCAGGAGGGAAGGAGCCCTGAACTTAAAGCTTATAAATGCATTTTTAGAACCTCAATTTTTGAAAGTTCTCTGGGGACATACATTCTACAGAGAGTCTGTGGACATACATTCTCTCAACGTTTAAAAGGGGGCTTACTATTGTTCTTCCACAACTTCAATTTGGAAGAATTTTAAGAGGAAAAGCCTAAAACCCATTGCTTTCTCAAACGACATCAAAACGCACTACAATTGTTTACCAAGATTTTAATTTCAAAAACTTTTCCGATGTAAAGCTCCGTTCCACAATAATAAACTCATTAGAGACGTCGCACATTTGTGTTTTTAGAATATTAATTTCGAAAAAATTCTAAAAGAGTGGCACGAACCATATTTCTCTCCCCAACTTCCTCAAAGATAGTTTACAATTGCGTATTTAAGACTTTAATTTCGATTTTGCTTTTCTGAAGAGAGTTCCAAACCTTGTCCCTTTCTCTGAAGTCATCAGAGATGACCAACAGTGGCGTTTTTAGGCCTTCAATTTCAGAAAAACTCTGGGAGAGAGTTCGTGATCCCCTTACATATCAAAAATGACCTACAACTGCATATTTAGAGCTCCAATTCCGAGGGTTTGAATTGCATCATTTACTGTAAAGGCCTTTAATTTCGCGGGCCGTAATTTTCGCGAAAATGAATATATCGGTGATTTCGCGGGCCGAAAATTTCGCGAATTTTGCATGTACAGAACCGAAAGTTGAAAAAGTCCAAAGTAAAAAAAAATTCGCGAGGCCTAAATTTTCGCGATTACGAAGGGCTCGCGAAAATCGCGAAAATTAAGGCCTCGCGAATAAAAAGGCCTTTACAGTACTTAACGTCAATAAAGATAGTCGACATTTGCACATTTTAGGCTTCAATTTGGACATTTTTCCTTAGCAGTGCCTCTGAACTCAACGTTCTTAAAAATTCTACAAAAATTTCGTTTTTTCCCTGAAATCATTAGTGATAGATAAAGATATTGGAGGACCCTAGTCCAAACACTTTTTGGAGCCCCACAGTCAAATCTTATAAGCACATGCATTCACTGAAATGAGTAACGACTTCAATAATGATGCAGTGCTTATAAGCACTCAAAACATTTGAGGACAGAAACATCTCGTACTTTAAATAAGCAAATTAAAGGGGGAATGAATTTTGGAGATCTTAATCTGATTTCTTTATCTTAAATAATAAACTTGAACGGAAACAATTTTAGCCGTTCGTGGGGGGAGGGGAGGGGGCTTAGCCGTGGTGGGTTTCGTTGACCTTTGCATGGAAATTGTTCGAATTTTCAAACCTTTTGAGGGTGGGGGGAGGGGGATCTCTCCAACTGCCCCCTGTGTAGCCTCTACTTCATCTAAACAGGGTTGTGAAGAGCTAATGCTGGCTCTGAGTCGGTCTTTGGTCAACCCCTCCCCCTCCTCTCCAAATAAAACTCCTAAAATTTATGATACTCCGATTCCATACTGGGTCCTCTGGAGGATGGGGCATCTAATTTCCGACCAAGCTAACATCACCTCTTGTCGACCCTGCATCTAAATGGAAAAGAATGCAGTTGAACCTTATTAATTCAAATATGCTTAAAACGTATTACCACTAAGACAATCTATATTGCCAGCCACCTTGTCTAGTGGTCAGAGAAGTCCTGGGTTCGAATCCCGGCCCAGGCATGGATGTACTTTCCATCTCCTGTCCTTGTCCCTTTTGTGTGAATGTGTTGTGATATGAAAAGTTGGCCTACTCTATAAATGGGTTCAAATGGCACTTGTGTACTGTGGAAGTCGGACTTCACACCAAAGGAGGGTACAGTTGGAAAAGTGAAGCATCGCACCTCAAATTGCCAATCTTTCTGCCACAGGACATCAACAACGATGAACCATATTTTGATCCCCTTCCTATTGTTTGTATGGATTGTTTGCCTACTAAGACGTGAACTAGTTTGTTTTAATGAGGTTCAACTGTATTTCTTCAAACTAAACAGACTTCTTTCCGGGAAGGATCCTGGTTTAAAATTTAGTGCCTTTTTAAAAATGCATGTGCTTGTAAAATGTCAATATATTTGTCAATGTTTTAACGTTTTCTTTTTCTTTCTTTCAGCCATGCCTCCCTGCTGGAGCAGTTCATGCGAGGCGCTGGACCGTCGGACGCCTCCTTCCTCGCTGACCACCAGGGGGCGTGCGGCGAGTACCGAAGCAGTAAGTCCCTGTTTGCGGAGACCCCCACCTCCGACAGCTGCGACGGTAGGACCACCCCCACCAGCACCTCCTCCGCCTCCCCTCCCCCTCCGGCCCCTCCCCCCAGGCCCCCCCTCGCTCCCCCCGCCGCTCTACACTACTCTGCCGACTATTCTGCGCACCTCCAGGCGGCCTCCTCCTCCGTCGGGGCTCAGGTATCTTTGCTCTGTCTCTCTCTCTCTGTCTTGGTGGAGGGCATAATGGGGAGATTTGCATTCGATTTCTGAAATCACTTGATTGCTGATTATCTATTCATTCGATTTTCCGTTAGGAGGTCATGAAAGGTCACTGTGACCCCCTCCATCCCTCAAAAAATGTCTTATTTGCCAAATTTTGCTTGTTGACCGGCAAATTGTGAGACATTCCTCAGTTTCTAGTATATTATTTGTGGCAACGTATAAAACCCAGGTCCCAGGGATGCCGACTGTGCGGATGCTGAAGGGCTCCAGTACCCTCCAAAAGTATTCGTGGGGGTGATCAGCACCCACACGAATATTTTTTAGCACATTTTTCGTTAACATTTGCCTTAATTTAACCCTCTCCCCCTCTACTTTCAGGGTTGCCACAGGATACTTAAATGCTACTTTTTGCTACTTTTTTAGACACAAGGCGACTTTAGCTACTTTTTTATGCAAAAACAGGCCAAAAAGCTACTTTTCTTCACTGAATCTGCTTTTTTGGAGACTTTTCCCTCCTGACATAAGTTTTCTTTTTAAACACCTGGAGATTTTCTTTCACCCATGGTTTTAAATAATTTCCATTTCAAGAATAAAACCTTTCCTAAATAGACGTTATGGGCTGCATCGATCCACTGCATCCAATCAACAAGTTGGGCGTGGCTTATGTGATGCGAAAACGAAAGTCAATCCTGTATGGAACTAATTTGTATACTTCTTACATTACTGATATCTACGCTTTTCCAAAAGCTGAAACCTTATACAGTGCGATGCAAAATAGTAGACAAAATGCAAATATATGAATAAAAAGAAAACTATTCAGCGAAATGCATTCGAATTTCTGCTGTAGGTAGACGATATTGTCCCAAATATGTGTGTGGAGTTTTTAAAGAAATAACCGAAACAAAATTCGGAAATTACAAAAAACATTTTTTTTGCTGTTGCAAAAGTTTAGACAAAAGTCAGATTTTATGAAAGTATCTTTTGAAAGGAAATTGTTGGAGGAAAGGTGGGACTTTTTGCTTCGACTTTAAGGTGCAGAGATCAAACTTCCATATCTCTGTAGTTGTCATGTAAAGAAGAAGAGAAAGTTTGGAAGCCGAAATTTGGAAAGGAATCCACTTTGCTGATTTTTCGTCTTTTAAATTGGCCCTAGTATGATAGTACGTTGTTTTTACTTCGTGGAGAGCAAATTCAGACATGTGCATTGATCAAAAAGGCCTAGAAATATTATATTTCTTAAGGATGAAGGAATTGTAAAAACGGCTAAAACTGGCGATTCGCCCCTTAATCCTACAAAACTTCTACTTGGGTCAAAAACAGTACGTGACAGCTAAGTAGATAAACAACTGCGTCGGATGCCCCCCCCCCCCAAAAAAAAAAAAAAGAATTGTGCTTGAGCCTCTTCGGAAACAGTGTCCCAAATAAGCCAGATTATAATGGTAAAAGCAGCACAGCTTATGCTCATCAAATCTTTTCTCTAGTCAAGCTAATAGAATTATAATCCATCTAAGCCACCCAAATTTTAATGATTTTCATCAGAAAAAGTAACATTCATTTTTAGTCACATTTACCCTCATGGTAATAGTGAAGTTCAATATTCAGGGGTTTTCAATATCCAGGATAGCTCTATCGGAAGATAAATCTTTGATGTCGGAACGCATATTGAATGACAGGCTTATTATAAGATGCTCTGAAGCGCTATTCTACAGTTGCACAGTTCCAAATTGATAAGGAACTTTTAAATTTAGCTTATGGTGAATACAAATCATACCAGTTCTACCTTGAAGACCAGAAGAAAGAGAAGGAAGAGCAATTGTGAGATTAGAAAAAGAAAATGAAGAAAAGTTGAAACAAAGAAAAATAGAAAAAGAAAAGCTGTCAAGTTTGAAGGGATCTGTTAAAAAGTTAGAATAAAAAGTCAAATTTGTAAATAGAGAGAGGAAGGAAACTCAAACATCAGCTGATGTACTTTTTAAACAGGTAAACCAGATGCTAAAATCAGCTATTAAAGCAGAAGACATTGAAAGTATTAGAATAGCTCAGCAGTATAAAGTTGATTAATAGAAAAGAGAGCATGAAGATGAAGAAAATAAATTAAATTGCTTAATGAACAAAAGGAAAACTACTTTGTTAGAATTATTTTTCTGTAAAAAGGCAAAAACATAGATTTTCGGAGTAATTTTTCTGTATTTATATGAGTATATTATTATTTTTTCTTTTGAATGGCAGCAGTCTTGTAAAGTAAGCAACCTAGATTGTACTCTTTTGTTTTTTTTCCTCATTTGTACCTTTAACCATTAGTTCAAAATATGTCTTTTTTCTGAACTTGTTTTAAAGCATTACTCATGATACAGTTTAGCTTGTCACATGTTTCTATTCAGCTTCTTTGCACCGTTTTTTTTTTTTTTTTTTTTGATGGCTACTTTTTTTGCAACTTTTTTTTATTTTGAAGGCAACTTTTTTGCAACTTTTTTAGTATTTTTAGGCGACTTTTGCTACTTTTTTGTAACATTTTTCCTGTGGCAACCCTGTACTTTTGGCTTGGACTCCGTCTTTGAGCACCCCCACTAATTTTCAAAACCCAAGGCCACTGACAGGTCCTACACTCAGACATGAGTAACTAAAATCTTGGTATAATCTGCAGACTCCCTGGTTAATATAATGGCAAAAATCACAATTAATTAAAGTGATAATCTATTCTTCAAAAATTCTGAGTTCAATTATTTTCAAATTTCCTTGAATAAAATTTCTTTTAAAAATCAATTCAATAATAATTTCTTAATTTTTAATAATCAAATCTAATAGCTGTCCAAAAAATAAATAAGTGTTTCTGCCTTTAAATTACATCGAAATCACTTGCCATTCTTTTCGTAGTCTTTCAGAAATGTGTGCTTGCACATTCCATTTCTGTCAATATAATTTTTCTCTTTTTTTTCTTGTATTGTGTCTATGACTTCAAAAGTAGAATGGCTTTAGAGCCATATGCCCAGCTCTATCCTTCCATTTGAAATTGCTTGCACTTTTGTGTTTAGATTCTGAATTAGATGCATTGGAGTGTAAGGAATGTTTTTAACTTAACTTTTTATTGTTTTAGTTATTTTTGGAGTTAAATATCCATGCATTGAAGAAAGCTAATTTTGCTGATAAAATTCATTTAATTATATAAATATATAATTTTAAAAACTGCTAAAAATTATTAAAGCTACTTGAAATTTCCATGGTCACTATTTAAAATATGAAAAGTAAAAAGTCTCCTATCAAGTCACTAAAGATTCCCTTTGATTCTGAAATCACTCCATATGTTCATTCATAGGCGTAATTTGGCCTCGAAAAGTGGGGGGGCAAACTTTTTGTAAGGGTTTTCTTTTTAGCCTAATTTCCCGTTAAAAATAAAAGAAAGACGAAAAAAGTATTAAAAGTAGCTTAATGCATCTAAAAATATCGCCAAGTCCAAAAAATATCGCCAAGTTTAAAAAAATATCGCCAAGTCCGAAAAATATCGCCAAGTTAAAAAAATAAAAAGGTAAAATGAATATCGAAAAATTAAAAATTTGAAAGTAGGGTATTGAGATGGGGAATTTGTGCGTCGGCCGGTCGGTCGGTCTGTCTGTCTGTCCCCCCCCCCCCTAATAACTTTTGAATGAACATTCCGATTTGGACAAACTTTTTTTTGTTGGAAAGATCTCGGCGAGTACAGCTCATTCCCATATCTGATTTTTCGACTTGAACAATTTTTGGTTCAACTTTGAACCGTTCAAACAACCTGTCCCGCGATGCTAACTTTTGAATGAACAGTTCGATTTGAACAAACGTGTTTTTGTTCGATAGATCTTTTCAAGGATACTTCATTCCAGTATCTACATTTTCGATTTGAACAATGTTTCGTTCAACATTGAACCGTTCAAACAAGCTGTCACCCCTAATAACTTTTGAATGAACAGTCCGATTTAAACAAACTTTTTTTTGTTCGAAGCATCTAGGCAAGGATACTTTATTACCGTATTTAAATTTTCAATTTGAACATTTTTGGTTCAACATTGAACCGTTCATGCAACCTTTCCCCACCTAATAACTTTTGAGGGAACCGTCCGAATTGAATAAACTTTTTCTGTTCGAATGATCTCGGCGAGAACAGCTCATTCCCATATTTGATTTTTCGCTTTGAACAATTTTTGGTTCAACTTTGAACCGTTCAAACAACCTATCCCGCGATGCTAACTTTTGAGTAAACAATCCGATTTGAACAAACTTTTTTTCGTTCGAAATATCTCATCAAGAATACTTCATTCCCGTATCTACATTTCCGATTTGAACAATTTTTCGTTCAACATTGAACCTTTTAAGCAACCTTTCCCACCTAATAACTTTTGAGTGAACCGTCCGAATGGAATAAACTTTTTTTTGTTTGAAAGATCTCGGAGAGACTTTCCCATACATTCCTATATTTCGCTTTTTGATTCAAACCATTTTTCGTTCAATAGTGAACCGTTCAGAAAAAAAATTTACATTAGCGTCTACGGGGAATTTAAGTTGAATGTTGATCCTGAACTTTAAGTCGGATTTCCTTCAAACTAACTTTGTAAGAAAATGGTTTTGATAAATAACGTTTGTAAAGTACTTTTCTAAGTAATCTTCTGTGAGGACTCTGATTCCGACTCCGCGAACATGGCGGAAATGCAGGCTCAGAAAAAAAATGACAGAACTTGCAGACGATTTTTTGTTTATTTATTCATTTGTTTTATTTTATTTATTATTATTATTATTTATTATTATTTTTTTTGCAGACGATTTTTTTTGTAACAAAAATTTTTCATTCACGAGAACATTTTATTCTTTATTTATATTTAACAACTGGCAACGGATTAAAAGTGAAATTCCGGACATTTTATTAACGGACGATTTTTTTTTTCTTTGATAAAATGTGTTTTGATGATCTTTGTACTTTTATTTATTTATTTATTTAATTATTATTATTATTATTATTATTATTTTCTTTTTGAAAACGATGGAGGATTTTTTCTACGGAGGAACTGTAACAGTTACACTCTTTAAAAGGTGTGACAAAACTTTATTTATTCGTTAATTACTTTTTACGTGTCTATTTCATCTGATGAGAGGGGCATATTTTGCTTTTCGAAATCAGCTCTAAGTGCTAAAAAGGTATGTTTGACATAATTTTCAGTCTCAGATAATCAAGGATAATCAAGAGAATAATGATCAGATGCGAGAATGCCGATGTCGATGCACGGGAAAGTAGGCTCGTTTAGTTCTTGACAGAACTTCTTGTTTCAATTAAAATAATGCAAAATGTACTTTTTCAAAAAAAAAAAAAAAATGATAATTATAATAATTATAATAATCATAATAAAAATAAATAAATAAACAAATTGTAACAATAATAATGATGATGATGATGATGATAATAATAAAGTCAAAAACTCGAAAAACTTTTTACGAAATGTATATGTTAAATGTTTTAAAAACAGAACAAGGCAACAGAGACGAGAAGAGTACATCTTACTCTCTGTTACTGAGAGTACATCTTAAAAGAAAACCTACAGAGGGATTAGTTGCTAAAATTTCACATGTGAAATAGGCATTGTTCATTCATTCGGTCAACTTCTGGAAGTACATTTACTAATCTTAATGAATTCAGGAAACATAAATTAGTAAAAGCGATATTGATTTAACCATTGTTGGGAGCAAAAGGTCTTATTAGCGATGGTGACATTTGGAAGAAAAATTTTCTTTCACAAGGATTCGAAACCAACATCTTTAATGTGTTAAAGCTGAATCAATTAAGATTCAAAAAAATTGGAAAGCTGGGTGATAAACATAGAATGTGAAATGACTCGTCGAATCGAAACTGTATTTCAACCAATAAAATTTATTGCATTGAAAAACTCATTATGTTTGGCAACAACTATTCCGTATAGTACTAAACTAAAAATTTATTCCTTCCATTTTTTTTCAACAGGTAGGTCTTGAAATCTTATCGATTTCTAAAATCAATCTCAGTTCTTACTGGTTTTTTAATCCATGCTATACAAAAAATCTCTGCTCTAAGAATCAAATTTGCATACACTGAGTCATAACGTGCGCAACAAGTCAGGAATAGCAACAACTATAAAATAAAATGTGTAATCAAAAGTTACATGTATTACCGAACAGCAAAAAGGAAATAAAAATTAGTTTAAATTTATAAATTAAATATATTAACCATGAAAACAAGTATAAATCTGACAAAAAAAAAAAAAAAAACATATTCAACCAAGCACTAATGAAGGGTAAAGCTCCTTCCTTTCATCTCTGCCTTTAAAGAAAATGCATTGATGACATAATCTTTATCTATTTTAATGTCCCTTTCAATGTTCAATAACGCAAGGTCAAGTATCAGCTACAAGTATTTTTTTATTATGCAATTTTATCATCTTTTTTCGTTCAAATTGCTTTTTTCAAAGATACCTTAAGCAACGTAAATTAAATAGATTTTGTCCTTTCAGAGCCCCTTGGTTGACCATGTGTGTCTAGGGGGGTCTAATGGATAAAATCGGACCCTATTTATTGCTTAAGCAGTTTCCGAGGAAAAGGGGGTGGGGGCTCGCTATCAGGAAGAGAGGTTGCTTGCTTGTACCGAGACTGTCTCTGTGTCCCGTCTTTTCCTACAATGGTTACATTTAGGAAATGACATTTTTTCTCGTTTGAAAATAAGGTATGCATCATTTGACAAACAGTTAAAAAAAATTTTTTTCACTTAAAAACTAGGGGGGCAAAATAATAACTCTGCCCCTGGACCAAAAAAAGTAGGGGGGCACTTGCCCCCCTATGCCCCTCCCAGATTACGCCACTGTGTTCATTGAATTCTGAAATCACTTGTTACCTGATCAATCACTTATATGCAAATCTCTCAATTATGCCCATCATTAGTCTCTTGCTATCTTTCTTCCTATTGCCATAATTCAAATAAACAAAACCCTATCACAGCCATGATACATAATCTAGCTTAAAAAATTGAACTTGCTATGACTCATGCACACAAGGTTTTTCCACTTAAATTATTGAGACAAAATGATGTTTGAGTTTAGCTCTTCATATACCATTCACTTTAGCCTCGTTTACATTTTTATTAAAGTTTTTAAAAATTTCATAAATATGGTAGTTGATCTGTTAATAACTTTTGTCACTTGAAATACAATTCCTGTCTTTAAAGACATTAAATATTTTCTATGATATGATTTGAAGTTTGACAGTTATGTTTGCTCATATAATTTCAGATGTTTTCCTCTTCACAATACTAGTGTTGCATTATTAGATACAATTTAAAATTCCGTCAAACCATTAAGTTTCGAAATTATCTTAAAAGAAATGTTAACTGTACAGGTTACTGAAATAGTCATTTTAGCATACATTTTTTTTTGGAAGTTGCGTAATGATTAAAAATTAAGAGATTTGTTTAAATTTCTCATTGATAGATTTAATATGTCACCCATATTTCTTTTTTTATATATCCATAAAGAGCTCTTAAGCATTGCTATAACTTTTTTCCCCTTGTAGCTTTTTTATGAAAAGATTTTGTCTGTTTCTGTTATTCTCATTTTAGTGTATCTACAAACATTAATTTATGACTCAAAGAAATCAACCTTTATTTAATATTCAATTTTCAGAATACAAAAATTTTTGCTTCTACTAACTAGACTAATTTTATTGTTTCCCTATTAACTACTACTTTTCTACTCACACTTGGGAGCTTTTATATTAAAGGAAGTTTTAATAATTTGATTTTGAAAATGAAATTGTTGCATACTTATTTATAACAAATTTTTTAAACTGTCCCAACTTCTAGTACTGTTTTAAGAAATATTGTCTTTTATTTAATAATGAGATGATATTCATATGTGATTTAAAGTGTTTTACATGTTTGTTGTTTATGAAACATGTCATCTATGTTATTACAGTTGAATCTCAAAAATCTGAAGTAATTGGGGCTCGTGCTATTTCGAACTACTGAAAACTCGGATTATCTGGAAAATTTATTTAGTAGTAGAAACTCGACACTTTTCATGTGAAATACAGATGAAAAGCAATGTTCAAATTTCAAGTTGCTTTTCAGATCGTTTCAAAAGCATACCTTAACATATATCGAGCAAAGGGTATTTCTTGACACTTGGCAAATGTTATTGACGCTGAAATGTTATTGACGCTTTATTTTCAACTAGCGGTACCCGCACGGCTTTGCCCGTGGTATAAAATTAAAAGTTCATTTGTAAAATAATTGATATAGCAGAAAAAATGCTCTATTTTAGTTTTATTCAACTATAATTCCTTCAAAGTGATATAAAGATCTGATATAGACCCCACACTACTTAATTTTACGTGTAAATTTCTTAGTAGATGCCTTAAGTGCTAAAATAGTGCTTGGAGTGAGCAAGATAACAATTCAAACATTTGTATCCCTAGTTTGCTACGAAACAATGCAAAAAAATGTTTTACAATGATTTATCTCCTAAATATCATCAATTTTAACATCATTCAGTGGATTTTTCGCAAAATATCGCCAACAGCGCCAAATTGAACCTAAATCAAAAATTTTTTTTTTTTCGCCAATTGGCGTCAAATACTTGGCGATCAAAAGCTTGGCGATATATCGCCAAGTGGTCGCGCCAATTCATATCACTTTTGTTAACCAATTCATATCACCTTGCATTGAAAACACTGATTTACCCGACAAATGGGGTAAAACACCCCCTTGGAACATTCGAATGCAACCCCAAGGGAGATGGACAAAAATAAGCCAAAAGAGAAAATAAGAACAATTTTGTTGATAACAGGAACCAACAGAAATCTTACCAAAGTTTAAGAGAAGAAGAAAGTTTTCTTTCCTAGCTTAAAAAACAAAACAATACATTTTCCGAAATGAAACACTTTAAAAAAACGATGCAATATCGCAATTGATACGATATTTCGTTAATCTGTGCTTTAGGTACCCTTTTCTCGCTAAATGAACGATAGGCGCGCCAAGCGTGGTAACCCTAGCTATTTGGCGTAGTTGACTTTTTGAAAACGCGCCAAGCAGGGTCCCAAAGCATCTTCACCGCTTCACCGGGAAAAAGACAGGGTTGCCAGAGAATTGGAACAAAAAAACTACGCCTCCTCTAAAAAATTACAAAATACTACTGTTTCCAAACGTTGCCAAAATCAATGTTGCTGAAATGCGAAATCTATGAAAATGAAAAAAAAAAAAAAAATCCGCCAAATCTTTTAATTAAGTCATTAGTGTATTGGAAACAGGGTTGCCAGAAACATACTACGCTCCTTATTTGGGCCGAAAAAATACTACCGTAGAATCAAAAATACTACGTCTGGCCGTAGCCTACGAAGATAGACGCTGGCAACCGTGGAAAAAGAAAGAAACAAAAATAAGTATGAACACGTAACCATAGTAACAACATGAAAAATTGATTTCCGTTGATAAAATAATTCATTTTATCTCTCTTTTCAAACAAATTTTATTCTAAAGTTCAACCATTTTAGAATCGTTTGGCTTGCTTTACTGAAGGTAAGCCTTGAATTCCGGGATTCTAAAAACAATTGTTACAGCTCTCCTGATGATCGTAGAAACTTCGAAAAAACTTCATTTTGTGCAGAAAATTTCAAGCTTTCGAATGACATAAGACTTGAAAATGTGTATAAAATATTTCTTCCCTATTTTATCGAATTTCCGCTAAGAATTCGAATAGAAAAAGAACGAAATGGAATTTTCGAAAAATCGCTTCGAGGTGCAAAACTACATGCTACAAACTAATTTTGTACCAAGTGGCATGAAAATCGACCGAACGGTTTTGGCGCTACGCGCGTAACAGACAGACAGACAGAAGGAAAGACAGAAGGAAAGACAGAGAGACAAACTTTCAGCTTTATTATTAGTAGAGAAGAGATAAAGCAGCTTGAATTAAAGGGAACCTCAGACTTTTGAGACTCTACTGTATTATGTTTGAAAAATATTATGTTTATTCAACGTTTATCTCTACTAATAATAAAGCTGAAGGTGGGTCTGTCTGTCCTTCTTTCTTTCCTTCCTTCTGTCTGTTACGCGCGTAGCGCCAAAACCGTTCGGTCGATTTTCATGCCACTTGGTACAAAATTAGTTTGTAGCATGTAGTTTTGCACCTCGAAGCGATTTTTCGAAAATTCCATTTCGTTCTTTTTCTATTCGAATTCTTAGCGGAAATTCGATAAAATAGGGAAGAAATATTTCATACACATTTTCAAGTCTTATGTCATTCGAAAGCTTGAAATTTTCTGCACAAAATGACATTTTTTCGAAGTTTCTACGATCATCAGGAGAGCTGTAACAATTGTTTTAAGAATCCCGGAATTCAAGGCTTACCTTCAGTAAAGCAATCCAAACGATTCTAAATGTAATAGCTCGAGGATAAAATTTGTTTGAAAAGAGAGATGAAATGAATTATTTTATCAACGGAAATCAACTTTTCATGTTGTTACCATGGTTACGTGTTCATACTTATTTTTGTTTCGTTCTTTTTCCAGCGTTGCCGGTTGTATTTTTTCGGCCCAAATAAGGAGCGTAGTATTTTTCTGGCAACCCTGTTTCCAATATACTAATGACTTAATTAAAAGATTTGGCGGATTTTTTTTTTTTTTTTTTTGATTTTCATAGATTTCGCATTTCAGCAACATTGATTTTGGCAACGTTTGGAAACAGTAGTATTTTGTAATATTTTTTTTAGAGGAGGCGTAGTATTTTTTTGTTCCATTTCTCTGGCAACCCTGTCTTTTTCCCGGTGAAGATGCTTTGGGACCCTGCTTGGCGCGTTTTCAAAAAGTCAACTACGCAAAATAGCTAAGGTTACCACGCTTGGCGCGCCTATCGTTCATTTAGCGAGAAAAGGGTACCTAAAGCACAGATTAACGAAATATCGTATCAATTGCGATATTGCATCGTTTTTTAAAGTGTTTCATTTCGGAAAGTGTATTGTTTTGTTTTTTAAGCTAGGAAAGAAAACTTTCTTCTTCTTTTAAACTTTGGTAAGATTTCTGTTGGTTTCTGTTATCAACAAAATTGTTCTTATTTTCTCTTTTTGGCTTATTTTTGTCCATCTCCCTTGGGGTTGCATTCGAATGTTCCAAGGGGGTGTTTTACCCATTTATCGGGTAAATCAGTGTTTTCAATGCAAGGTGATATGAATTGGTTAACAAAAGTGATATGAATTGGCGCGACCACTTGGCGATATATCGCCAAGCTTTTGATCGCCAAGTATTTGACACCAAATTGGTGAAATTTTTTTTTTCTTTTTTTTTGATTTAGGTTCAATTTGGCGCTGTTGGCGATATTTTGCGAAAAATCCACTGAATGATGTTAAAATCGACGATATTTAGGAGATTAATCATTGCAAAACATTTTTTTGCATTGTTTCGTAGCAAACTAGGGATATAAATGTTTGAATTGTTATCTTGCTCACTCCAAGCACTATTTTAGCACTTAAGGCATCTACTAAGAAATTTACACGTAAAATTATGTAGTGTGGGGTCCATATCAGATCATTATATCACTTTGAAGGAATTATAGTTGAAGAAAACTAAAATAGAGCATTTTTTCTGCTATATCAATTATTTTACAAATGAACTTTTAATTTTATACCACGGGCAAAGCCGTGCGGGTACCGCTAGTTTTCAATAAAGCAGCTTGAATTAAAGGGCCTCAGATTTTTGAGACTCTACTGTATTATGTTTGAAAAATATTATGTTTATTCAACGTTTACTTTTGTGATGGCGTGAAAAGTAAGGGAAGAACATTTTAAGGCAAATTTTCAAAATAAATTGCGTGCATATATCGGTGCTTTTGTTGAGGGGGGGGGGGGTTGGTGTGCTGCCTCTAAAATAATTTTATTTTGTATTGAGACAGGGTTCAAAGGAATGCTACAAGGTTAGTTAATGGGTTTTCCAATTTAGAGTATGATTCCAGGCTTAGATTGGTTAATACGTATAGTCTTGAGCAAAGGAGAGTCGGAGGGAACATGATTTGAATTTATTAAAATAAAAGAACTTACTGTCAAGGATGAAAATCTTCTGTGGATCCGCGATCTTCCGCTTTTTGTATAGGGAAGACCGGGCACGTTTACGTGGATTTTTTTCCGCTAATTTTCTAATTTTTATGTTTCAATTTAGGAAATTTCAAACGTTATATTCTTATTAAGCATTTAATGAAGTTCAAATTTATGCATTCAGTTTTCGCCTTGTGTTTGTATTTAAGCTTTAAAAAAATAATATTTAGGACAAAGTCTGTTGCGTAAACGTGCGCCGTATCCGGGGCAAGTTTACGCATCGACATCGGGGCACGTTTACGCAACTTCGGGGCACATTTACGCAATTCGGGGCACGTTTACGCATTAAGGGGCACGTTATTAGAGTGCCATGTATTGAGAGAAATGAATTTTTAATTAATTTGAAATGTTTTATTTAAAACTTCAAGCACTGTTTGAAAATAAAAAATAAAGATAATTTATAAAAGAACATTTTTTAGATAAACTGCAAACTCAGGGCTTATTGCCAATTAACAGCTGAAACTACTTAATCATTTTAACCATCAAAGTTTCAGATTTTACTAACAAAAAATAAAGAAAATTAATAAAAGAACATTTTGTAGGATGAACTGAAAAAATAGGGCTTATTGCCGATTAAAATAGAGAACGATTCTGATGACGAAGTGATGATGAAAATGACTAAGTAGTTTTAGTCGTTAATTTTTGCAGAGGGTACCAACGCTTGCAACAAATGCCAACTCCTTTTGGCATTTTTTGGTTTAATTCTTTTTCCTTTGCTATCTTCTTGTTCTGCTCCCACAGAAACTAGTAAAATTTTAAGTAGTTTCTTGTTTTTGTTTTGTTGTGAAATAATTTTTTTCTTTTTTGCTTCTAACTGCTCTTGTCTGAGAGCTTCATTAACTAGAGAATCAGTTAGGATTGCGGACTTTCTCTTTTTCTTCCTTTTCTTAGTGCCAAGCCTAGGTCCTGCTTTTTCAAAAGGTCTCAGTTGTTCGGGGGTTGGGTAGTCCATGTGCGACGAAGTAGAAGGCCTATTTTGAGAAATGCTTAGAGGATCAAAAGGCTTCTGCTCAGAGGCGTAGCTAGGGAGGCCAGCGCCCGTGGCGTACTTCGGAAATCGCGCCCCCCTCAGGTTCACGTTGATGGGAGGTCATGGGAGGTCACAGCAGTGACCTCCCAAAACAGTTCCTTATCCAGTAAATTTTGATTGATCGATTGAAAAAAAATTGAGACAACATTACAACTTTGATTTATTTTTTCTTTAAAAAATGTTTTTAATGATGCCCAATCTTAATTCTCATTAGATTGTATGGTATGTGCGCTTACTCGTATTTTAATGTCTGGTACAAAATTGGAATTTTCCCTTTTCTAACAAATTTAATTCAGGGAGCCTCTCCCTCTCCCAATCATTTCACATAAAATCAATAAAACCAATAACACCTGCACTTCGTGGCTAAACTTTTTTTTTCTTCATACAGCTTTAATTCAAAATACAATTTGTTTCAAAACGATAGAAAAATATATACAATAAACATAATTTTCACATTTAAAATAAAAATTACAACTTTTGAACAATTCTAGTATAATTAGGAAAGCAAATCAAATATAATTAATCTGAAATTGGCTCAATAAATACGACCCATAATATACTGGAAAAATAAAAGTTCTACATATTTGATACTCTTAGAGTGCGGTTATTTTTACAAATAAGACTTTTCATGCTTTACATTACTTATTATTATGTGAATAAATAATTAACGTAGATAAAAACACTCCTATTTCATACATTTCCTTTAGAAAGCTGTGCTTTTTTCTCTCTACAAACAGCGAAAATAAGCAGATACGCAAAACTTCACAATTCAAACTTTAGTAAAGATCTTTCTACTTTGGGAGTTTAACTATCATTTTTAAACTGTAAATGAGCTATTATCTTTTTTTTTTTCCATTAAAAAATATATATATATATATAAGTTAAAAATAATTCATTGACGAATGAAAAAATGCTTAACATTTGTTGTTGTCTTAAATTTTATCAGCAATAACAGAAAAATTTAATCCATTTTTATAAGTGCTATTTTATCACTATACCATATTTTTCACAAAATGGAAATTTAACTGACAGAGAGATCCATAAAGTTTCTTTACAAAGTTTTGCATGAACATAAAGCTTTAAAATTTTGATTTTGTGGAAACATAAAAAAATAGAAACACGATCCTAAATTCTTACCTTTGTATTTAATCTTAAACTGTTAATTTGCTTCAAATTTATGTAAAACAATGCCTGTAATATTGAAAACATCTGCATTATAACGTAAAATAACCATTTCTCAAGCCAAAAATATTAACTTTTAAAGGCATTTGAATAACTTCTCTTTTTTTAGTTGAATTTACTGCGCAATTCATTAAAATTCAGCTTTTCTAGCTTTGACTGATGCAAATTCATTTACCAATTCATCTAAGTTTAACCTTTAGGAACCGGGCGGTACACATGCTGTACCATAAGTCCTTTTTTTTTAGAGGACGGGGTTGAGATTTTCACTCGAACCCTTTGGAACCGTGGATGTTTTCAAGGTTTCGTACGTCTGGTACGACAGTTTGTACCTTCTCTTTTCAATTTAAAAGAAATCTGTGGTTCCACTGTCGTACTACCTGGGTCGAAAGAAAAATTTCCAAAAAACAGCCCGGATACAAAGGGTTAATTTTTCGACTTCCTCATGCTCGATTGAAATTATTGCAAGGTTTGACAAACGCTCTTGTCCCATTAAGCTTCGCAAATAATTTTTTATTAATTTGAGTTTACTAAAACTTCGTTCACAAGAAGCTACCGTAACAGGGAGGGTTAGATATATCCTAAGCGCAATTTGAATATTTGCATAAATGTCTCCCAGTGAGAACTCTTCTATTTTTTCTAGTAGATCCAGCGGGGTGGCTTTGTCAAGATCCAATAGCTCTTTCGCTTGTAATTTAAAAGTGTCAATTTCATATGAAAGTTCAACAGAGTCAATGTCATTGGAATACTTTACGCTAAAATCAGCAGCATATTGTTTAAGATCCGTCAAAGACTCTTTTTTTAAAGCTGGACCTGTCAAAAAATAGAAATCGTCAGATATTGTAGCCATTGCTTTATATCTTGTTGTGAGTTCCGATAAGATGCGGTCCAAAACTGCATTAACCTCTCTTTTAAACTCGTTGATAGGACTGAGAGAGCACGAATCTTCATCTTCAGCTCCTGCACCTGTGAGTTTTCTAATGGCTATTTTTCTTCTTTTTTCAGGCAAATGGGCATTAATGCCCATTTCTTTCGCAGTTTCTGTAGCAAATGACATTTCTCTCTCAATCCCTTCATCTCTTATTAGCTGAATGGTTTTCGAGAGTCCCTCTATCATTTTGCTTGCCGTACCGATCGAAACAGACTCTTTTTGCAGAGCTCTATTGATTTTGTCGATAGACACGAGGATTCTTTCCCAAATTTCCAAAAGACAGAGAAATTTGTAATTGATTTGTGTTATTAATCCCTGAGCTCCTACTGTAGTTTCTAAATTCCACTTCTCTCGATCTGTCATTTCGTTCAGAACTGAATATATTTCTTTCACTCTTCTCTTTAACCCATTAACCGCCGAAACTCGAAATCATTATTTGTTTTTGATACAAATCATAAAAGTTACTATTTTGAGCCCATACAATAGTATTATGCTGCAAAAAGAACAAAATTCCACTTACATTTAGAAATATAGGGTGTTGCGTTGACGCAACGTCAGCGGAAAAGGGGGTACGGATGCTAAGTAGTTCTATTTGATACAATTCCGCAGTTTCAATGCGTTTTAGACATCTAAAATTTGTATGAGCTTTGATATGGTTTTGAAATGTGCAGAGAACTTTGGAAGAAAGTAAAACATGTTTTTTAAAAATCAATCAAAAAATTTTTAATTTAACAAAAACCTGATTATCCAAGGTCATACATGATCAACTTCGTAGCAATCGGGGTGGAGAGCATTATCACAAGCATTGCAACGATAAACAGTTTTACAGTGGCAATGGGGCCGTGGTCATCCCAATCAATAAGACGTCGGACTCGTAACCGGGGTGTCCCGGGTTTGATCCTAGCCGAGGAGTACTCCACCGTCGTTACTAATGGTGGCTGGGCGAAGTAAAATGGGTCGTGGTCACAAAATCCTTCAAGTTAAACGATGCCTCTAGGGGTACAAAACCAGTTGTTTACTCGGCCCTTGGCCTGGTTCAAAAGAACAGAGCTCTCTGAGCTAAATCGGGCTTCCACCTTAATGGTGCTTATTAGAACGGAAGCCGTACTTGTTCCGAGTTAAATCAGGAAGATCTGTCTACTCGGGCTCGGGTACCCGAGTGGTTTCAGAAACAACACAATAGAAATACTTGCACCGTACCTTTTTGTATTTGTAAATCTTGCTGTAAAATGCTCCCCAGATACTGGCATTGGAAAGCTGAATTTGCTTGACGGTCCTGTAGCTGAACTTTTCTTCTGTGTATTATTATCAAGGGGGGGGGGGCTGCAAAAATTAAGTGCAACCTCTCGTCTAAAACCCTAACAGTGACTTTCTATTCCCAAGACTGTCTGAAGAAGGAAATAGAAAGTCACTGTTAGGGTTTTAGACGAGAGGTTGCACTTAATTTTTGCAGCCCCCCCCCCCCCTTGATAATAATACACAGAAGAAAAGTTCAGCTACAGGACCGTCAAGCAAATTCAGCTTTCCAATGCCAGTATCTGGGGAGCATTTTACAGCAAGATTTACAAATACAAAAAGGTACGGTGCAAGTATTTCTATTGTGTTGTTTCTGAAACCACTCGGGTACCCGAGCCCGAGTAGACAGATCTTCCTGATTTAACTCGGAACAAGTACGGCTTCCGTTCTAATAAGCACCATGACAGTCTTGAAAGTTTCTGAGCATTTGTTTGTGCAGCATGAATATTAATTTGAAAATAATGGCCAACATTTTTTCTCTCGGACTCTAATTCTATAATTTGAAACTAAATTATTTCACTAATCAACATTACCCATTTCCATGTTATATTGCTCCAGGGACGTCAAGTTTTTCCAGGGGGGGGGGGCAAAGGGTCCAAACACAATGCAATTTCACCGAAAAACATAAAAAACCACGCCCACTTATATGTAAATACATTGATTTCTCAAAGTCAGGGGGGGGGGGGCAATTTACCCCCCCCCCCTGCCCCCTAAATGACGGGCCTGTATTGCTCAATGATGCAAAGCTGAGGAACAGGAACCTTTTTTTTCTGAATTCTGGAGTAGCAAGAAACGTTCTTTACGGACTCAATTTTACCGTAAGTAGAGCCTCGAATCATCATCATCACATCAGAGTTTTTTTTTTTTTTTTAATTTTAATTTTTTTGTTCAAAAACATGTTCGAATGCTTCTTAAACTAAGATATCTTGTTCTGGGCCTTTCAAAAGGCGGAGACGAAAAAAAAGAGTCAAAACGCGCAGAATAGAAATGCGTATGCCTTTCGAAAAAGCAGTTGAGACAGGCAGTCTGACCAAAGATCTGACTACCCCTTTTTCGCTGACGATGCGCTCACGCAACACCTGCTTTTGCGTTCCTTCCCTCCGACACAGAATCAATTCTGAGTGGATTTTTTTTTATAAAAGTGACCTTGACTAAGAGTATTTCACATACAAACCTAAACTTTTTTTCTTTTCTAAGTGTTTTGATAGAAAAATAGATTACAAATTTGAGCAAAAAAAAGCACGTTAGAACCACAATTTTTATTACATATAGAATAAAATGTTTGAGGCAATTTTTTTACTTAACATGTTTCTATGGTTGTTCCTTAACCTAAAACTGAAATCGGTATAAATATTAGTTAAATAGCGAATTTTTTATGATTTTTTATAATGACCGTTGCGTCAACGCAACACCAGCGGGTAATGGGTTAAAGCTCTTACAGCTCTTCTTTTCGTAGACCATCTTGTTTGACAGTGTCCTTTTAGAGTGATGCCACTGTTACTCAGTGCAAGTTGCCACCTTCTTGTTGAGCCACTGCCACTAAAAAAGTTAAACACGTTTTGAACAGTTCCAAAAAATCCAATCATCACAGGTGAAATCGTAGCAGCATGTGCACCTATCAAATTTAAACTGTGAGCTGCACATGGCACATAGCGAGCTTGATCATTTTGTGGCAAAATCTAGGCTTGAACACCATTATATTTTCCCGCCATATTACTGCCATTGTCGTTTCCTTGCCCCCGACAGTTGGCAATACTGAGACCATCCTCATTTAATTTTTGAAAGATATCACCGGAAAGACCTTCTCCCGTTTTCTCATTTGTGCTGATGAAGTCAATAAAACTTTCATTAATTTGACATGTTCCTCCTGATACATTAACAAACCGAATAATCTGATTCATCTGCTCAGTGCGAGCACTGTCTGGAGTGCAGTCAAATATTATAGAGAAGTATTTGGCAGACTTAACTTTTTCTAAGATTTGCTGTTTAACTTTTCTTCCTATCAAAAAAATCACTTCATTCTATATTTGAGGTGAAAAATAACTAAGCGCTTGTTTTTTAGCTTTGACATAGGCCATGTGTTCGGCTAATTTAATGTGATAGTGACTGATTAGCTCCAAAGTGCTTAAGAAAACGCCACTGCCTGGTTCTCCGATTATTTCCTTCTTTGATGTTCCCCGAAGAGGTAAATTATTCTTGACACAAAATAGAATGACATCAACTACCACTTTAACAATATTTCTCCACTTTTGAATCTTGTTTTGGATTTCTTCTTGAATTTCAGCATCAATAGTTTTTTTTTTTAGTTTTAAACGTTTTTGCAAATCTTTCCATTCAATGCTGCACAACCTATGGCTAGAAGAGTTTTCATGGTGATAAAGAACTGGGTTTAAATGTTTCCAATCTTTAAAACCTTTGTTGATGTCAGAAAATGATGAAGTCTTTCCCTGTTGACTTTTCTCAAAAAGGAGACAAGGAAAACAAAACAGAGCACCTTCTGATTTACTGTATAAGAGCCAATTTCTTCGAACTCGTTCACCGTTTGCTAGAGTTTTGTAAAACCATTTTGCATTTAGATGCCTAACCCCATCCGAGTCAGGGAATACGAATGTTGATAGGTCAACTGTTTGTGGTCCATGATCAACCAGAAGCAGTCTTACCTTATCACTAATTTCAGGAAAGCCAGGCCATTGCTTTGGATCGTCGTAAATGATTTCCTCTATTGTCGTGCAGTATTCTTCTGCAGTTGAGTCAAAATCATGGGGATCTTTCAATGATATAGCCTCATCTGGGCTTGAAACAGACATCCATTCTTCTATCAACCTGCTATCTTCGACTGATGGAGCATTGTCCACACATAAATCAGCAGAAGTTGATGGTGGACAATCAACTTGGTGGTGGTGGTCAGTTTTTTCCGCAATATCAGAAAATTCCTGCTTCGCGTCATTTTCATCTTTAGAGCTTGTAATGGCACTTAAGTCTTGTTCATTAGGCTTTAGCCATTTTTTTAACTGTCCTAAAAGATCTGCAGCCGTTTTTTCTTTATTTTTTCTGATTTTTTTAAAAGCACTGCCTGGCGGTTTTTTAGGTCCCATTTTTGACCTCACAAGAATTGATATGCATCTGAAGTTATAGAAAACGAGAGCACCAAATAATACAAATAATAACGTGTCAAAGGCGAGATGCAGTAAGTACACAAAGGATTTGCAAGTTTAATCTCTTTCCCTTTACTAAAACGCACAGAACCTCTGAAATCAGCGGGAGGAGGGGCTATTTCGCGAAGGTCACTTACCCTCGAAGGAGTGACCAATTAGAAAAGTCTTTCTTTGTCCGAACGGACGAGAAAAGCCCCTCGCGAAAGCCATTAAGTGTCCGATTACACTGAAAGAATTGAGTCTAGGACAGGAGACAAAGCTTAAACCAAAAGTGCAGCTGTAGTTTTCCACTACATGAATGGAAGTAAAATTGCATTATTGTATTTTTTGGTGATTCTATGTTTAAAACGCGCTTTCAGATTAGTATATAAACTGAAATTATAGTAAAGCGCTTTCAAAACTGCTTTTAAAGTCACTGTGATTTAATTTCTGCTGTTAATTAACAATTTAAAGTTAATTGATAAATCAAATATAATGTTTAAACCTACCGTTGTTGTGAACGCATAAAAATAAATAAATAAATAAATACAGGATTGTGCCAATTAATGTAAAAAAGTGAATTCTAATAAGTTTTTATCACCCGCTCCAATCATAGAAGATTACAAGCTGCAAAAATATTACACACGGATGCGTAATAAAATGTTTACTATTGTGTCTATAGTAAAAGAAACGTAGAAATGTGCATTGAAATTCAATAATCGTTTCTAACAAATCTCTCCCCTCTCGACTTTGAGAAATACGTACCTACATACATTATTTTTTTGCTAGTTTTTGCCAAAGAAAAATTGTTGCCAACTTTAAAGCTATTTCTGTTAGTGTAAAATCTTCCTACAAAACTATGTATCCGAACTGTTTTCAAAATGATAACGACAATTTTGCCAATTTTTTGATGTCGTGGAAAAATGATATTTCAAATGTATGGTAATTAATTGATATGATATCGGGGAACAAGCGGCAAGAAAGGAGCGGAAAAGGGCGGTTTGCTTCTTTTGATAGGATAGGCACGGTCAATTTCAGGTCAGCCTATTGGCGTCATATAGCTAAATTCTATCCTGTTAAATAGATCTGAGCAGTGTATCCAACTGAAATCCGCCAAAACATAATTCCAAGTTCTACGTGATTTGTAGCGCAGTGAGGGGAGCTTGCGCTGTGCAGGGCAGTCTGTCTAAGTTTGTATAAGGTTTATCGCTAAAAGAGTTGAGGTAAGACGAAGAAAAGTCAATCGGAATGGCATTCCCTGCCACGGGTAAAATTGCTAAAATTGCTATTTTTTTCTTTTTTCGACAATTGTTTCATTTTGTACTCTAGCTCTTGTTCTTACGAGTTTTTTTTTCTTCAACATTTTTCTACTATTAAAAAAAAAAAAAAAAAAATCGGTCAAAATGCCGCCCCCCTGGTTGCTGCGAGCTTTCTATCCTGTTAAATAGATCTGAGCGGTGTATCCGACTGAAATCTGCCAAAACATAACTCCAAGTTCTACGTGATTTGTGGCGCAGTGAGGGGAACTTGCGCTGTGCAGGCCAGTCTGTCCAAGTTTGTATAAGGTTTATCGCTAAAAGAGTTGAGGTAAGACGAAGAAAAGTGAATCGGAATGGCATTCCCTGCCACAGGTAAAATTGTTATTCTTTTTTTTTCTTTTTTCGACAATTGTTTCATTTTGTCCTCTAGCTCTTGTTCTTACGAGTTTTTTTCTTTAACATTTTTCCACTATTAAAAAAAAAAAAAAAAAGGTCAAAATTGCGCCCCCCTGGTTGCTGCGCCCGTGGCAAGAGCCACTCCTGCCAACCCCTAGCTACGCCTCTGCTTCTGCTTCTCAGAGACTTCTAAATTTGGTTCATCAAGCTGCAGAAAAAAGTTTTGAGTGAAAATGTATGCATAAATAAATGAGCTACATGCTACGTAAAAAGAAACCCTTTTCTGTTAATAACCCTCGACACCGATTCACTCGCCCAAAAGTTTATATATTGTGGGAAAAAGGAAAATATACCTCCACATTGGGTGGGGGGGGGGGGGTATAAGAGCTTTGACGGTAGCCAGCGTTATGCAGAATAACATTAGTGAATATTGAAAACCTTTCCCGCAATAGAAAATTAGTTGCACATTTACAACTTTAACTGTTGAAATGAAATGCGCCGCTAATTGAATGGTATTCAAATTAGCGGGAGGAGGGGGGGGAGCTTCATCTAGCGAAAATTTCTTTGAATACCATTTAAAAATTTCCCAGTGTGAATTATTAAATTTAAATTTTATAATCCGTATTTGGTTTCATTGAAAAAAAAAAAAACAATTAAAAACTTCATAAAATAGTCCAAAATATTATAAGAAATTTTTGCAGTGTTACCTACCGTCTTGTCATTTAAACCATAAATTTTGGCAGCCCCTCTAATTGTGGCTTGACCAAGTTTCACTTTCAGTACGGTATTTTTCATTAGTTTTATGCCAAACTTCGTTCTAACAGTTTTTGTAACATAATGTCTTACCATCTGTGACATAAAGAAAATTACAAGCTGAATAGTTAAAAATTTAAATTGTACTCGTACAAGCATGAGTACAGAACTATATGATAGTTAGCTACAAGAGATGAATTTGTAATTCAATTAAACATAAAAAGAGAAATTGCGAAGCTAAATGGACTAAAAATACGTTCTGGCGATACGGTGCTAAAAAATCTTTTGGGGCACATTTACGCATCGACCTCGGGGCACGTTTACGCGCGTTCTTACTGCATAAACGTGCCTCGACGTCGATGCGTAAACGTGCCCTGTCGTTACTTTTTAGCTTATTTTTAATGTACAACCAAATACAATAACATTTCAGTCAAAACAATTACATTTTTAAAAAGAGCATTAAATTCTGCGTCCGTTCATATATTTGTTTATCTTTAACACAGTATTATTAGTTCACAATAAGGTTTAGTAGGCTGAACACAAAATTTACTCACCTTGGCAGAAAACAGATAATCCTCGCTGCGCGCTAGGCAGAAGCTCGACTGACGCTAAAATTCTTGTGAGAATATCCAGCAGGTGCCCAGATGAATCTGTCGTCACGGATGTTGAGCAAACTACAACACATTTCTGAAAAAGTGCGCTGCGTAAACGTGCCCCATGCGTAAACCTGCCCCGGTCTCCCCTACTTTCATTCTTTCCATCAATGTTGCATTAAGTTCACAAAAAAGGAAAAAAAGTCATTATTAAAATAAAGCTTAAAATAAGTTAATTTAAAGTAGTAGAGGTTGAAATTACTTCCAACTTCCGAAACAATGGAAAGTTTTTAGGAAGCAGCAGGAGTGAAACCTCAGGGATGACATGTAATTATCGGCTAGGGCCTTGTTAGAAAAAATTGCTATTTTAATAGGGCCCTTGGAATAGCCTACTAGAAGAAGTTATAATGAGCAAGGGATTGTATAGCTTTAAAGGCCATTGATCTTTATTGGGAACTATAAATTCACCAGGACCAACCTAGTTGGGCACAGAGCCTGTTGTTGATCAACACATTTGTATTTGTATTGTAAAAGTAATACAAATACCATGTAAATTGCTTTTAAACCATCTGTTCTTTTGGTTGCATACCCCTAATCCCCAATGTGACTTACACCAAATATTTTTTTTTTTTCCAACCAAGCACTGGTTATATAAGGAGCCACTTAATCAGTGCATCAAGATATTAGGCCAAGAGCCAAGGCGTGTCCCTTGTCAGTTTAGTCACAGGGCTCCCTTCCCCAATAAAGGTCATAAAATTTATGCTACTCCAATTCCGTCCCAGGCTTTCGCAATGGCTGGGCCTCTAGTTTTAGACTATACTGACATGGCCGTTCGTCAGCCCTGTCTGAGATGTAAATTCATAAACCATTCAAGTGAAATGCAAGTCATCACTTTAAACTTTATCCTCCCGAAAAATGTGTATGGTCTTTATTTTGTATATGAAACCCGAGGCTTCCACAGCAGTAATTACTCTCTAAGGTATAGTCTGTAGTCTATTCAGGATGCTTCTAGCTGACATACCTCAGGCTTCTTTTTTGGAGCACAAATAAATTCAAAAGAAAATTCTGTACCATCTGGGTTTTGGTCTTAATCTTCATTGGATAAGAACCTAATTCCAAGTTTATGTTAAGGCTTCTGATTGGCCTACCTTCAATCAAAACCATGGGTGATATTTTCATACTTTTTATAGCAAAATAAATTAATTTTCGCTGGATAGAAAAATCCAGCCAGTACTCTTTTGAGTTGTTTATCTGCGTTAAAGTACAAAAGTTAATGTTTGATTGATTGAAATGCTGTACGGTACCGTTTTTACCTCTTGCAAAACTTGCACAGCAATGAGCCATTTTGTTTCTGTAATGCCTTTTTGTTTTAACAAGTGATGTATATACTTATATGATTTACTTCTTCAAGTGAAAACAGTTCAATGGAACTAATCGGCAAGCTTTATGTAGAGCTCAAATAAATGAGTGGAGGTTTTTTTTTCTCTACACAAAAATATTATGTTAAAAATAAAAACATTTCATGATATGTTAAACAGACTAATTAAAGGTATGACTATTTTGTGCGTTGAGGAATTGATGATATTAATTGGAAGGGGAAAAAAAGCTCACTTGTGTTTGTTCTCTACATAATGTTTTCTTGCATAAATCTTTTTGTTTATGAATCATTAGTGTTCCATGCTCCTTTCCTTAAAGCTCCTTTTTAAGCTCTGTAAGATATTTATAAAATCTTATTTTTAAGCATTGTTACTCTTTCAATGTTGTCTAATATTTACTGTTATATGGGGTAAGAGAATACGTGGCCCCAAAATTCTACCAAACGGTCCCCTACCACTTATTAATCATGTTGTAATGTAATACCTGTCCACCACCTGGGAATGTGTTATGCATTCCTAAGCATGGCCTCATGTATACCTTTGCTTCTCGTGCCCATATGGTTGTGAAGTCCACAGCTGTACATGTACACCAGACTTTTTGTGTCTTATTGTGGGAAAAAGTTTTTCACAAGATAGCCTAGTCGTTAGTCAACCTGTCCAACGAGCTTTAAGTCAGTGTTTGACTTGTGTGTCGGATGGATCGATGATCTTTGTCAGTGAGACTGGGAAAAACTTTTCTACCCGGCAGTGTACCATCCCTGGATTATGGGAGGTAAAATCTCCCTGGTTTATACTGCCATGCTAAGCACAGAAGGTGGTTCTTTGTAACGTATTTTATCCAAATGCAAAGTTTTATTGTCATTTGAGAATGGGAAATATTTTTTAAAAAATTCTGAAAAAGTGTTATCTGAATCAAACCCATGGTGGAGCAATTCTTTAAACAGCAATATCTCAGTTTGGGATCATCTGCAGATACCACTTTTACGCTTAGCACGGCAGTATAGTCACTGTAGTGACTAAGTAGTTTGTATGAAAAACCATCATATGTGTGTGCATTCGTGTAAAATAATTGTGTGGTTACTGCAAAAAAAAGGTTGGCCCAGATTGGCTATTCTCAATACACAGTGTTACAAGGCCTTGCATTATAGTGTTTGATTTCCGTGTCTTCCCACAGTCTTCCATGGTTAGCAGCTCGTCCGTGAGCTCCGTGCAGGAGACGTCGGACGGGGACAGCAGCGGCAGCTTCGCGCCCTGCGACATCGGGCTGCTGGAGCGCCTGATCCGCACCCACCCCATCTGGTTCCTCCCCGGGATTGGCCGAGCCGGTGCGGTGCACCTGCTGCAGGGCAAGGACGTAGGGGTAAGGGCACTTGCCACTGGATTTAATGTACCAAATTAACTTTAAAATCTGTACCTCAGAACCAGACTAACATAAGTCCACTTTCCTCATTTTTCAGTAGAGGGGAAGAACGATGTATTCGACAATCGTTTTTCCCCTCTACCGAAAAATGACGAAAATGGACTTACGTTAGTCTGGTTCTGAGGTACAGAAATGATTTTTGGTTTTATGAGTTGAGAATACATCAAAAAACATTTCTAACGAGTAAAAAGATTTTGAAAATTTTGGGGGTCTAAGGCCCTCAAGGAAATTGTTTCCGATCGCAGGTACTATCTGTTGGCCTCTAAGCGAAGTACAAGGAGCGGTACTCAAAAGCTTCAGCATGATTCCAGCCATTTAGGATTCATAATACTAAATTAATATAAGCGTGGCTTCCGAGTCCCGGCGTGGCATAAAGGGTTAATGCATTTGGGTGCCTGATCGTTTACATGCTTGGGCAATTCCACGGTAACATGCTCAAGGGCGAATCTAGAAATGTATCAAGGGAGTGGCGATTGACTTTTATTATGTATCCTTTTCTACACATCTTTATTTTCAACTGCTGTGTTGACCTCAAATGTTTGGGACTTCCATTGCACGTAGTTTACTGAGAAGAGCCCTTAACCTCCCCCCCTGTGTAACGAGAGGAGGTGGCTCAAAGTAAAATTAATTTCCTACTCTCCGCACTTTTCCCCTGATGGTTGTCATAGTTACAGCGCTATGGGCTTTTTCCCCACTTAGCTTTTGCAGCAATGCAAACGTTTAAAATTGTTTTGTGCATAAACTATTATTCTATTGAAATATCAACGTTAATAAAGCACAGCATTTTCTTATAAATTTTGACTGTATTAATGTATGACTAGATTTGTTAGATGACGTTGAGAAATAACCGAGACAGGAGGATATATAAATAAAAGCATAAGCCTCATTCGATAAACATAAAATAAATGAAATGCCTCAACAGCAGTGCATAAAAATAGAGTGGAGTTGTTTTCTTTCCTACGGTTTCCATGGAGACGACGCAAAATGTTTAATCTTGATACGCCTATTTTAAAGTAACCGAGTAAAGTATTAAAGAAATTCTAAACATGTCTTTTTCGAACTTCAATATTAAAAATTTACCTGTGGTGAGTTCCTCAAGGGAGGGACGATCGCCCTATCGCCCCTCCCTTGTGCCCCCCCCCCTGCATACGCTTTTCATAAAAGAACTTACAAAGACTAGAAATATGTTAAATCCTTGCTTTATTTTACAAACTTAATGAAGAACATGGTCTGTATTACCTTAGGATGCAGTAAAATTTTGAAGATTTCTAGAAAAGGTATTGAAACAATAGCATTTTCCTCGTAACGGATGTATCTCGTAAGATGCGTTCGTTACGGAGCCAAACAAAAGTCATATAAATTTTTAGTTCTAGAAATTTAACCGTTTTACAGAAGTAGAGTCCATATTCTTCATTAAATTCATGCAATGAAGCAAGGATCTAACATAGTTGAAGTCTTTGCAGGCTGTTTTGTGCAGCAGTTGTTGCTTAGTACCAAAATGGAATTGCCCTTAGTACTAATATAATGAAAACAAAATGTAAAGTGAAGAGATTGCTTAGAATTTCAGTAAATTGAAATAATGCAAATTTTTACAAAAAAAAACCAGTAGCTTTTTTTATACCGTATTACTCCGCATTAGTTGGTATGCTATGAAAAAGAAGGGGTTAACCGGCATGCCGGGAAAACCGAATTTTCGGCATGCCAAATAATAGGAGGCTTATTTTTGCAAACAAAAAAAATGACCAAAAATATTTTTAGTTAGTCATGAATATAAATAAAGTTTAACAAAAAAACAAGATAAAATTAATAAGTATTTAATATTAATGTTGGTCATTCACTACTGATTTTGTATACCAATAAACGGACCGACTCAGAAGTAATTGTAGTAGTTGTGATTCATTCGTAGTGTTTTGAAAAATTATTTTACATTCTAATTATTAGAGAGGTAGTTTTTTTATTCAACTGGATTGCTGTAGGAAATTCTTTCTGTAAAAATAAAACCTTTTTAAGTAAAGACTAAATGTATGCTTAGTTTTTGTTTTTAAACTATTCATATTTAAATAGATTTTCTTATCAAAATAGTTATAAAAATGTTTTTAATTATTATTTCAGTTATTTTTAAAGATATTTCAGCTTGAGATTTCAGCCATTTAACGTTGCAACAATGCTTTCCTTCCAGAACTTTATAGTGCGTCAATCAAGCAAGCCCAACACAATGGCCCTGTCTGTTCGACTGCCGGAAAATAAAGGTCCCTATGTGGAGCACTACTTAATTGAGACTGTTGGTGATGCTCAGTTGCGGCTGGAAGGCTCCGACAACAATTTTCACGCCATCCCTATGTTGGTAGCTCATTATTGTCAGTGCTGGTATGTTCTGAATGTTTTCTTTTTCCTCAGCAAAATCAGAAAATCTTGATTACCCCATTTATGCCCGAGTTTTTTTTAACAATTTTTTTCAATTTTTATCTGCTTAAAACTCTTATTTGGAATGGTTTACATACATTCTAGGCGTAAAATAGTTCGCCGTTGCCATATTTATTAAGTTATTTAACGTCCTGTTTATGGGATATTTTTCAGATACGTGAGCACAATACGACCTTACTTGACTTTACTTTTGCAAAGTAACATTACAGAAGGCATCTGTGATCAATTGAAAGCAAATCATTTTAAAATAGTTTTAGTTTTATGAAAAATAAGTTCTCAAAAAAAACTTACTTTCTGTGGCTATCCAGACCCATGCTGGATCGTTGCCTGACTGAGTTGTCAGAAAATAGCTGTCAATAAATTAACTCTGATGTCCAACTAGTGGCTATATCTGGTTTTCTCTAGAAGAAGGACTACCGTATATACTCGCGTATAAGTCGAGAAATTTAGTCCAAAAAATGAAGTTGAAAGTTAGGGGGTCGACTTATACGCGAGGCAAAATTTCCGAAAATTTTTCCCGAATAACTTATAGAAAAAAAATACACGCAAAAATGAGAATTTTTCCGATTAAGTCTAACTATTTAAAAAAACGCTAAAGAAGTAAATACTCATACATTCTACTGTATTTTTGCATGATTTAATTGTGAAATAAAGAATAAATAATTACAGTAAACGACCGACGGCGCGAAAAGTGCGGGAAATGCCTATTCGCGAATTTTCCGATTGATGGTGTTTATCTCTTTGAAACGAACGTAATATGGTTACATCGCAAAATTTTATTGATAATAATGGAAAATAAAACCAACAGATAGCAAAAATTGTGACCGTAAAATCGAACCCTTACAAAAACTGCGATCGCAAAAATGAACCCTTTACAAAAATCGCGATCTCAAAAATGAACCCTTTTTGTGAAAAAGAATAACAATCGTGCTATTTTCAATACAAGAATGCTCACTGCATTTCATTTTCCTTCTTTTTAAAACGTTTATATTCAAAAATCACGGCAAAACGTTTCCGGATCGGTCCCGATTTACAAAAATCGCGATCGCAAAAATGAACCCTTTTTGTGAAAAAGAATAGCAATCGTGCTGTTTTTAACACAAGAATGTTCAGTGCATTTCACTTTTCTTATTTTCAAAACATTTATATCCAAAAATTGCGGCAAAATGTTCCCGATCGTTTCAGAAAGTGCGGTCTCGACATATACGCGGGTTTTCGATTTTTTCCCGATTTTTCGTCAAAAAGTAGGTTGGTCGACTTATACGCGAGATCGACCTATACGCGAGTATATGCGGTATTTAACTTGTGAAAAACAGCCTTAGTAAAATGATATACCCATTACAGGTTTTTGTATGCAGTAACTAACAAGCGTCCCACTTTTAGGCTACTGGGCATAAATGGGTTGAATTTAAAATGTATAATTTTCCCCTATGTATTATTAGTTGATGTTTATACCTAACTCAACATAGTGTTATATGCCTCAAACGTTGTGTTTCAACCTTGCTGCTTATTTTCATCATTGTCCACATGAAGTAACTATGAAGGAAATTGAAATATATTCCTGTGGATGTGTTGATAGATCGAAACTTTTTACGACATCATATATTTTTATGTAGTTTTATAGTGAAAATATATTACCGTAAAATCCCGAAAGCAACCCTCCCAGCGAATATACCCCCCCCCCCCTTATTCGTCTAAATGGAAATTTATCTTAAATCCTGAATATACTTAATCTTAAATCTCGATTATAACCCCCGTCCTGAAATGTATCTGTTTGGTTTTGAAAAGGAGGGGGTTACTTTCGGGATTTTACAGTAAAGGTGAGATTTTGCTTTTTTCCTTTCATGGAGTCGTAAATGTAACATATTTCTTGTTTCAAAGTAAGTTGGTTAATTTTTTAAAATCGTCGGAAAATTCAATTTCAATCGTCTTCTTGATTGATCAGTAGGTAAAAAAACAATAACATTGTAAATATCCAAATAAAAATGAAAAAATAGAATTGAAAAAAAGTCTGGCAACAATGCTATGAAATAAGAATTGAGGGGTGCAATCATATTGAGAAAGTCCATTTTCTTTATTTACTAAAGAAAAAGTATTGCTATCACAACTCAAATAAATTTAATTTAAACATTGTTTTAAAAAATAAAATAATAAATAAAAATAATTGAAATTAGTCCTATAATTTGCCATTATTGTGTAACTTTTGACTATGTCTGTTTTAAATATATTGTGTGCAGTATATTTAATGATAAATTGTATTAAATGTTACTTTTTTTTTTTTTCCAAAGTGATGAATTACCAGTGCAACTAACATTGTCAGCACCTCTTGCTCAAGCTGGCTCTAGGCAAGAACTTTCTTCACTAGCTCTCCTGGGGCAAGGTATGTGTTAAATTCCGAAAAATTAAAATCATTCTTTCTTGTTTCACTAGCTGACAGGGCAGCTAGATTAGCTTCCTGTGGCATGTTGATGCATAACGTCCCCCTTCTCTAACTTTTACCTCATTCTGAAGTTATATTATTTGATAGAATTTAATGTTCATTCGATTTCAAGACATACCACGCACGTGGCCCGGCGTTGCACGGGCACTTCGTGCCCTGAAAGTAGCGAGGAAAACTTCAAGAAAATACTCCCCGCCAAGACGGCTCGCTAACAGGCGCTTCACGCCTTTACTTTTTTCCTATATAAAAAAATCATTCGAATTATTATGATACTTCGCGCCTTCAAGATAGTGAGGAAAGTTTCAGTAAGTTCAGCTCGCTCAAAGGAAAGAAGCAGACATAGATACTCAGTTTTTAATATAAGTAGATGGCTTTTCAACAAATGAATGTTTCAAAATATTACAAGTAGCTAGCGATAAAAATGCTATGTAAGTGGCCCGTTTATGAGTTTCGTGTTTGATTTAGTTAAGCCTTTATTCAAAATTCTCATTATCATTGTTATCACTGTTTCATAGCAACCACGTTTCAACAATGGATTTCATATTTAATCGTTTATTCGGCTTAATCGCTTTAAATTTGACTACTTATTAATTGATATCTTCGCTAATTAAAATCGTATAATTATATAAATTGAAACTAATGAAGCCTGAAAAATTACCTATCTATCGGTACCTGGTTCGACTTTCAGTTCAGTGGCGTTCAGGAGAAAGAAGCGTGACATACCGTATTTTCCTGTATATAATCCGCGGATTATGTGTTAAAAAAGTTCAAAATTTTGAGGTGCGTATTATACGCTGCTGCTGATAATCTGATAAAAAAAATTTCAGCTGAAAAGTTTTAATTGAAGTTTTGAAAGTACGTTTTATTTTATCAAATAATAAACAGATGGCGCTGAAAGCATTATGAAAAGCTCAACGCTCAATCCTCCTGGTCAACACCCTGCTCCTTGCATGTCATCCCCCCCCCCCTGCTCTTAGCGCCGAACTAAGCAGGCGACTCTCATCGCGTTATCGTCCAATTACAGAGAGGCGCAAATAATACGTCACTCGCTCCGCTGAAAATGACGAAATAAACCGAGAAGCGAAAGTAATAGTTCTTAGCGCGGTGTCCGAATCTCGCGTGTAATTAGAACCTCCGCTTCAGAAATCAGATTAGTTTGTGACAAACACGCATTTTTAAGCTTGTTTCTTTAACCATAATCTCCTTAAGTTGTAAAAATAATTTCACTTTTAGGAGCGTCGCTTCGTAGAGCGGAGAAATACATTCATTTGAATCAAAAGCGTTGCCCACAAACAGGTTTCTCATCCGTTCTCCGTGACGTCACGATCAAAGAACTTTGAATCATTTTAGTATTCTATTATAGATCGCTTTAAAATCTAAAAAGTTTAATCCTTTATGCAAATAAGAAAAAAAGCTATAACTATGTTTAGACATGGCGAATCTAATTACGAACGCCAAGAAGGCAGCCAGCTACGTTCTAGGTTCCTTTGCAGTCGCAAACCGCCGGGAGCGAAACAAAAGGCGCCAATGAAACGTCGTCCACTGAGGGACCCACGATGACGTATGTGACACACCTCCGATAAGAAATGCGTTCGGCTGCTAAAAAATGTGCGTTAATTAAGCGAAACATTAAAAAAAAAAAGGTGCTGACTATACGGCGCTGCGGATTATACGATGCTTATTTTTTTTGGGAGGGAAAATAGGGCGCTGCGGATAATACGCCGCTGCGGATTATATACAGGAAAATACGGTAGATAGAAAGAAAGAAAGATAGTTAGAAAGATACTCAGTTTTTAATATAAGTAGATTCCTTAAAATCTCTAATATAATTCCTTCCTGAACATGATTCTCACTGTGTGATGATGACCTACATCCAATGGCATACTTAGGGGTTGGCTGGAGTGGTTATTGCCACGATTGCTGCAGACAAGGGGACATTTTGACCATTTTTTTTTTTATTAGCAAAAAAATATTAAAGAAAGAAAAAACTTGTAAGACTAAGCATTGGAGGGGGAAATAAAACATCAAATGTGAAGGAACATGTGGTGTCATTAAAAACATTTCAGAAAAAAAATGTCAAAGTTGCAACTTTGTATTTATTTTCCAAATAATAAAAAAAATCTGAATAAGGAATTGTTTTGGGAGGTCACCATGACCTCCCCTGACTTCCGTCAAGACGACCATGAGGAGGAGGCTCAATTTCTTAAGTTTGCCACTGGCGCTACTGCCTACACCCTACAATTTCTCTGAGAAAAGCGTAGATTTCTAGCAATTAGTATTAAACTTCTGTGGTTTGAAGTGAAAAAATTCAAAAGTGTTGCAAGACAACACATTTTGGGACAATCCAGTTGACAACAAATAAAATCCTCTTCATCCATGTTCCCTAAGCAATGACCGACCATGCCCTGGTAACATAATAGATCCCTGCTTAAATCCCTACATCTAACTTTTTAAAAAAATTTTGGAAGAAGTATGGGTTATATTTGGAGCTGTATCTTTTGCATTATGCCTTTAAAATTATTTACAGTATGTTTGCCTCTGCAGTTGCTCTTTAAGAATTTTATTACGTGCATCTTATTTCGAAAACAGAAGCAAAAAGGCAATTTGAATAATTTGCAACATTTTTAATAAGTTGATAAAAATGCTAGTTTAAAGAATTAAACTGTAAAGAATAAAAAAATTTTATCAATTTGGTGAGAGGGGGAGAAAAAAAACACATTCTAATCCCAATGTTTTCTGAATTGCAGATTTTTGGCTTTCCAGTCTAGTCCACAGCCCTTCAACGGCTCCTCCAGTTGGTCCATTCCATGGCTCAGGACCTGCTGAAAACGCACCTTCACATTCCACATTCAAGCCAGGACCCAGCACCCGAAACGGAGCTTCTCCACCCACGACATTAACTCTTCCGAACTGCGAGAACCCCGCAGACACCAGTTCTCCGAGCAGCAGCTCGCCACCACCGCCAGTGGCTCCGAAACACCAGAGCCACACAGCCCCACCACCTCCGCCACCACGCTCATTCTTGACCTCCAGGACATCCTCCTGTGCCAACTTACCAGCACCACCACCACCTTGCATGAGCTCGGAAACATCCCCCGATGTTTCATCTCCGAGCAGCAATAACGAGGGTCAGGACCAGTGCAATTCGATAAACGGGGATGGGGAGGTGGCCAGTGAGAAACCCGAAGAGCAGGATGGCAAAAAGAATGAGAAGAAAATTCCTCGTGTTGCTCATTACAAACAATCTAATATTGCTGATTTAACAAGTGCTTATTATACAAGCAGTTTGGCTGATAAAGTCAGTGATTATGAAGATATTTGGGGAATCAACGGTTTGAAAGAAAGTGAAAAGAAAGCAAAGCTAAAATCGTTCCAGTCAGCTGAAAATAGGCAGTCAGATTACCTTGAGAATCTGAAATCGAAAACTCACGATCATTTCCAAAGGCAACAAAGTGACAGTAGTCTTGCTGCAAATCTCCGCTACATGTCTTCTCATGGCACACAAACTGAAATCGCACCAGTGACACTGTTTGGTTCTGAGAACATGCAAAATCAAACAGAAACTAAGAGTTCCATTTTAATTCAGGATGAATCTTCGCAAGAAGAAGGTGAACATCTTTCTAGTCCATTTTACTCTGAGCCTGTCGATTCTTTACCTCTCGAGTTAGATCTAACTAGGACTGCTGCTTTTCCAGATGTAGATTCTTTGCAACATAGACTTTTTAATCACAGATTTTCAGACCCCAATCTACATTGGCCTCAGAATGCTTCCTGCCGAAAGATAGAGGCTACACTTGATGAAGAACGTATGGCTAGTCTTTCTTCAAGTGTGGACAATATTAAAGGTTTAGGACCTTCACCACAGCACAGAAAGCAGCAAAACATTGCTCTTTCAACACAGTGGGTCCAAGAACTTAATCAGCGTATTTCGTCTCATTGCCCAAAGAAGGATAGCCAAACACAGGTGTCAGTGCAGGACTTGAAAACGGACAAGAAGTCTTCCTCTCCAAAGAAATCCAAGAGCCGCTCTCAAAGCAACAACGCCTGGCCCCTAGATTCTTCTTGGGAGTGGATGGCGCACGACGACAGCAGCAGTAGTGATGAAAACGATGTGATATCGGGGACTCCCGAATCCAAATTCCCTCTGCATCTGAGCTACAAGGATGCAGACAGCCAGCTCGGTGATACAACGACAGTCGAAGACCTCATTGCATTGCGTTCTCCAGAACTCGCTCTTCCAAACATTAGGCCTTTGACACAAAGCAATGTCATGCGTGCGTCGGAATACGATAATCTTGACCGTCCACCACCTGATGTAGAACAAGATGTAGCGGATAGGCAGCGTGTCAGCGAACTCACAGATGATGCCGCCACTGAATTTTCCGAACCTTGGGATAGCCTTCGATGGGAAAGGTTATTGAGGTTGATGATTCCGGAGACGGACATTCTGGGAGATGACGACACTCTGCAGAGAGAGAAGATAGAAAATCAAAAAAATTACATTTTAGAATTTAACAAAAGGAACGAAATAGGGGTAATGTACTTTTTTTTATGTTTTTCAAAATCTAAGCATAGAATTGATTTTGATAATAAACTTCTAAGAGAAACGTGTAAACTGATCCTTAATATAAACAATCTCAAAATCACAATTGAAATGTTAACCTATGTGTGAAAATTTAAAAGTGTAGTGGCATAAAAAAAAATACATGGCTTTTCTCAAATGCCCTTTCATGGGTAAGGTACTCTATGGGTCCCTGAAAACTGGTTTGCAATTCTTATTCCAATTTGAATTTTCCACATTTTTATAACGATTTTAAAATATCAATTGGTTTACACTGTACTAATCCGAAAAAAAGCCCCGAAATGTTTCTTTTGTTTTTCAGACAAATTTTACAAATTTTCATTTTTTACACCTATTTAGTTTTTTTGGTTTTTTTTTTTTTCTAATTTTAACTAGTAGCATTTTCATTTTATTTCTGATGTAATTGAATCGAAGTATTTACCGAATAATTAAACAAGTGTATGGTGAAAACTAAAGCTTTTAAAAATGCTTTTCTTAGTGATGTGCTTGGGAGACAGGACCAAAAAGCTGGATTATTTCACCAAATTATTTCACCACCTTTTCATAAAATTTCAAAAACAGGAACCAGGTAAAATATTCTGGATTAACCCCTGGTGTTTGTTGTTTGTATTAAAGTTAAAAACAAAATATTTTTTTATTAAAAGAAAAAGGTTTTATTCTATTTTCATTTGTTTAAAAAACTATATCACTGTGTGCAGATTTACATTAGATGACTTATCAATACTATATGGGTATAGTAAAAAACTTTTATGACACCAACCTATATAATGCAATTCTCTATAAAGTGCACAACCCTTCAGAGATAAACAATGAGGTCTGTAGTTTAAAAAAGCCCTTTGTCCAACCCTGCAGTCATAGAAATTTTAAGGAATATTAAATTTTGTGAAGTAGTTTCATATCTTTTAAAGTATTTGAATGAAAATTAGCATTCAGTTGTTCAAATAAACCAGATTACTATTGAAAATATGCCTGTTATGTAGCCCCTTAAGTTAGCTCAAGTGTAGGATAATTTTCTTTCAATTGTGAAACATATTTATTTGTGAATTATAACATATATTAGTTGCATTATTAGTGTTTTGATACGTATTGCAGTAAAACTCATTCTGGAGTGCAAATATATAAATGTACTGTAAATATAAATTCAAACTCTGAAAGGATCTATGTAACACCAAAACCTGTATAATACAAAAAGCTCTGGTCCCAGAGTGTGCATTAGAATGGTCTTACACTGTAATATTTTCTCTAATGCTTGATTCACATTTTTTATTTACTTATTCTTTACAGAAGTGTGAAGAAACTCCTCAAACAGTAGGGTTTGAAGATAACGAGAGCAATTCGACTGTCAGTGCATACAGTGATGTTACTAGCGATGGTGTTAATGACACCTCTGAATCCGACTACCCACCTGCAGATCTAGATCGATACAGGAATAAAAGCTTTGAGGAACGTCTCGAACCTTTACTTGGTAATGCTCGATTGCTTCAGATTATTGGTACCAGTTTATTGTCTCTTTTGTATAACAATTGTTTTCGAGTAAATGACTATAGTTGTGGGCATGCTTAAGGTTTTTATTTATTTATTTATTTTTTTTTTTTCCTTTTATTTCAAAATTTAATTTAGATACGAATGTTTGTTCTAGTTCGTGAAAAAAAAAATTCTAAAAGCAAAAAGAATTTAGAAATCGCACTTTTGCGATATTTTCATCAATTTTTAATTGTGATTTATCTATATTTTTCGAAATTTTCATTCTGTGATTTGACCAGTTATAATCCCACTGGCTTAATCACACTTAAAGTTTGTAATAGTCATGCTAGCTGAACTCAATTATTTTTTGAAAATACACTAAAAAGTATTGAACAGTATTAAAGTTATTAGTTTTTCTTACAATATCAAATTTGAAATACCTTGCTTACCAATTCTAAAAGCATTAGAATTAAAAAATGGATAACTAACAAATCATTTTTGAAAGATTCACCTGAGTAATGATGACGACAACAGCAAAAAATAATAAGTAAATAAAATAAGCAGAACCAATCTACTTCTGCATTTTTTTATGTATTGTGTGCCAAATTTAGTTTAAGTTTTGTAATAATTTTCTGTAAGAATAGCTGAAAATGTTTTTAGAGTCATGTGTCCATTACTTAAATGCTTACTTTTAATTGACTAGTTGTGGACACATTAGCTTGAAAGGATCTTAAATATCTTAATGCAAAAAACAAAAAAGAAAGTACCTACTAGTATTAATAGAACTATGAAAATATTCACACCATGTGCAGTGTTTGTTTTTCGACATTTTAATTTTATGAACTCATCCTTTTTGCAAAATATTTACATCAGCCCGAGAAGTCCCCAAATCGAATGTCAAAAGTACAATAATTATTCCTTTATTTCTCCCACCATCTTTATATTATTTGATAAGATATTTTAGAACACTCTGCCCTTATCTATCTGTGCATTTTAATAGTAACTGTAAAAAAATATTTTTGAAAAAAAAAAATTGAACCGACTTCGGAACTTCACTCAGAAAATGCTCTAAAAAGTAAAAAATAATTTTATTCTTTGAACTCCATCGATACTACATTTAAACATAAGTTTTGAAGTCGGCGCAAAAAAAAAGCCAAATAGAATCATTCGAAACTATAAATATAAATTTAAATGAATCCAGGTTCTTTATTCGCATTCGCATTCATTGAAAAATACATATACAAATATTCAGCTCTCAATTTTCAATGATTTCTCTGAAAATGTTGGCAAAGTATAGTAAACATCATTTTACCTATATAGTTTTTGCGCCGACTTCAAAACTTATGTTTAAATGTAGTATCGATGGAGTTCAAAGAATAAAATTATTTTTTACTTTTTAGAGCATTTTCTGAGTGAAGTTCCGAAGTCGGTTCAATTTTTTTTTTTCAAAAATATTTTTATTTTAATCTTTTTAGTGTAAATGTACATATGAAATAAGGTAATGTTTCCATTGCAAAACTTCACCTAATTTTCTTAAGTAAATGCTTCATAAAATAAACTATGTAAGAAAAAAAAAGAAAGTATCAACGCGTCTAAAATTTTAAGCGATTGACACTAAAAAATAATCCTTGTTATTCTCTGGTATTTATTTGTGTACTAGTTTAATTAAAGGCTAAATATTAACGGCTTTTCAACTAATTTATGTTTCAAAACAACATTAGATTCTCGCAGTTCATAAAATTTCACGACGTATTACATAGGTGGCCCGCTAATGAGTTTTATGTTTGATTCAGTTAAGCCTTCATTCACAATTTTCATGATCATTATAATAACTGTTTCATATTAATCACGTTCTGTAACAATGGATTTCATATTTAATCATTTAGGACAAATCGCTTTAAATTTGAGCAAAAATTTGGAGATTTTCCTCATTTTCTCCAGAATTCCTTTATCAAACCTTATGTAAATTAAGACTAACAAAACCTGAAATATTACGAATCAATCAGTACCTGATACGACTTTCAGTTCGTTGGAGTTCAGGAGAAAAAAGCAGGACATAGAAAGATACTCGGTTTAAAATTTTCAAAAAGACCATAGAAAGGAGTTTCATTATGCAATCCAGAGAAGCCTGGCGTTCAAAATGGTCATTATTACGATTACTGTGATCCCAATTTCTTTTTCGAAAGATTTCTGCAGGTTCCCGTTATCGAACCCGGACCACGAGAGGATGGGACCAATCGGAAAGAAAGACCTTTCTAACAAAAAAAGAATTTTTGAAATCGGTCCAGGCGTCTTCGAGTAATCTTGGAACATACCGAAAAAAAAAATTTCTCCGACGAATTGTATAACCTCCTCCTTTGTTGAAGTCGGTTAAAAAAGGCAACTTCTCAGTATTTCTTTTTTTAACATTTTAATTTGTTTTGAATAATAATTAATTATATGTATATTCAGAGTTATACAGTTATACTTATCAGTTTACATTTTACCAACTATTCACAATTTTTTAATAGCTGCTCAAAGAGTTGCTGCACTGAGGAATCGTAGTACATCACGAATTGGTGAAAATATTAGGCATTATATATTTCGGTAAGTTTTTTAATTGAAACTTTGTTCTAGTCAAAAACTTCACAGAACTGCTAAAATTGCTTTCATTGTTATAAGAATTGCAGACGTAAACACAGAACACCTCTTTCAATTGCAAGGAAAAAAACATGTGAATGACGAGATATCTGAACTTAACCCATTTATGCTCAAATTTTTTTCAACAATTTTTTAAAATTTTATCTGTTTAAAACTCTTACTTGGAAAGGTTTACATACATTTTAGGCTTAAAATAGTTCTCTGTTGCCATATTTATTAAGTTATTTAATGTCCTGTTTATGGGATATTTTGCAGATATGCGAGCACAATACGACCTTACTTGACTTTACTTTTACAAAGTAACATTACAGAAGGCATCTGTGATCAATTTTAAGAAAATCATTTTAAAATAGTTTAGTTTTATGAAAAATAAGTTCGCAAAAAAAACTTACTTTCTGTGGCTACCCAGACCCATGCTGGATCGCTGCTTGGCGGATTTGTCTGAAAATAGCTGTCAATAAATAAACTCTGATGTCCAAATAGTGGCTCTAACTGGTTTTCTCAAGAAGGACTATTTAATTTGTGAAAAACAGCTTTAGTAAAATGATATACCCATTACAGGTTTTTTATGCAGTCATTAACAAGCGTCCCGTTTTTAGGCTACTGAGAGCATAAATGGGTTAAATGAGCAAGCTTAGCGAAAAACAGTTTGTTGTAGTTATAAAAAATCACTTCACTGCTTCAATGTACTAAGCAATTATTTTATGTGATGTTTTAACAACATGTTGCATTAATAGTAAGCAACAAATGTTACCCAAATCAAACAATGCAATACAATTTTGATAAGGCACATTAGACATGTCATAACACATGTTATCTACTTCAGCCTCCTTTATCTTGAAAAGTTATTCAGCTTTGGTCCATAAGGCATTTGGCTATAAATACAAATGTGACGACTAGCGGCAGGCTCTGGGACCAACTGGGCTGGTCCTAGTCAAATTAAAGACCCCAATGAAGATCAATGGCCCTCTTAAAGCTATCCACTCCATTGCTCCTTACCACCTCTTCCGTTAAACTGTTCCAAGTTCCCACTACGCTGCTAAAATAGTAATTTTTTCGAATTTCCAGATTAGCCTGAGATTTGAACAGCTTAAAACAATGACCCCTTGTCCTGCTTTCCGTGCAAAAATCAAACCCTGCAACACCATTCATTTTAATAAATTTAAATAACTGAATCATATCCCCTCTGGTTCTCCTTTGCTCAAGACTATACATGTTAAGCATTCTAAGTCTGGAATCATAGTCTACATTAGAAAATCCGTTTACTAACCTTGTAGCCCTTCTTTGTACCTTTTTAAATAAATTGTAAATCCCAATTCAGGTAAGGAGACCAAAAAAAGCAACTACTAGTTTGCTACTACAATGTAGCCAACTTAATTAACTGTGTTGTCCATTATACCATTAATTTTGAACCTATGTGCATAGTTAAAAAATACTTAAAGAAACAAAACTTTACTTTCTGTTTCATACACTTGTGAATTTAATAGCATTTCAAAAGCTAGATTCATTTACGATTTTCCAAAAATTGCTGGTGGATGTGTGGGAGGTATTAAATAAAAGAAATGTGTGGATAACGCTGTATCTGCAGCTTGACCACTGGTAACCTTAGAAGGATATTGTTTAATAACTATATGAAATACATTAAAAAATTATTTTTAAAACTTTGTAAAACAAAAAAAAAAGAAACCAAATTCAGTGAAAAGAAATTAGGTTAAAAAAAAGTTCTACTGTAATAAAAAGGCATAATTTAATTGCCTTTAAAAAACATTTCTGTCCCAACATTATCTTACTTCTTAATGTGACCTGTGAGTTAATATTTTGTCTATTTCAGAGTTTAGTTGTTCTTTACCACATTAATACTGTCTTGGGACGCCACAGTTTTGAACTTTTACTATGTATTATGCAAAAAATATCAGTTTTCTAATTTAACTGAACTTATTTCTGTCAATGCAGATTTATTTTTATGTATATATATATTTTTTAATATGCTTACAGACTATCTGATGAAAGGGATAATACATTTGCCAAATCTATTGAACATTTCATTCAGTGTACGAAAGAAAGCAATGAAACAAAGCCTGCTGTTGTGATGAGAAATGTAAGTAATATATTTTTTATATCTCATGTTGATCTTTATTTTTGAAAATCCAATACTGAGATTCTGGTCTTTATTTTTTTATTTATTTATTTTTGCAGATTCGGCAGTTTATGAGTGGTATTAAAAATTATCTTTTAAAGCATGGTGAGGGTCGCTTTGAAAATTTACTCCAAGAAGAAAGAAGCAAGGTAATTAATTTTTTGTTTCATGTAGTGTGGTTTCCCAATGTAAGGCACACACCATACTAGGGGGCTTTTTCTTTTCAATGGACTTGGGAAATCCAAGGAAAAGTAATAAATGTTTTGACTTGCTGCAATTTCCTTTTTTTACTGTTCAAAATTTTTTTATTTTTCTTTCTTTCCGTTCATTTCCTGCATTCTGTTTGAAAGCTTTTTCATACCAAATTATCGGTACTTTAGAGTTATGCCATATAGAATTGCATTCATATTTAGAGTAATATGAAAAATATCTCTTCTGAGGATGGGTCACAGCCCAAAAACGGTTGGGAATCACTGATTTAGGGCTACTTGATTTTCATTCATTTATATTACCAGTTGACTCATTTTAATCATTCTCCTCTTTACTTTCTTCTATATCTAATGTATAGAAAAATGTATTGGATTCATGAAAATGTTCAAACTTTGACAAATTGGCTCGTTATGAAGATGCTGTGAAGAGTTGACCATTTCTAGAAAATGTCTGACTGTCGGTATATCATGAGCAGTTTTTGTGGCCATTGTCGTACGAAAAATACTGCTTGAAATCAAACGTAATTTGGTACACATTTGTACTCCATGTTAATTGGATTCCATTAGTTTTTGGTACCTATTCTTCCTAGGTGGAGAGCGTTTTCTTTGTTTTACATCACTGATATACCTCAGGAAGTAACAAGCAGATTCAGAAAAAAATTGGCTCATGTAATAATTGTAAAAAAAAGGAGAGAAGTTGTGCCTATTATGGGGGGAGGGGGTGCTTACTATTAAAATTATTTGTAATTTTTTTATTTGTTAAGACACTAACCTAGGTTATGAAATACTCTTAAATTGTATTATAGCAATATATATTGCCGAATACTGTCTAACCTTACATTATACGACCTTCCTCCCATTTGGGCATGCCTGAGGTCTCTTCTTATTTTCCCAAAACAGGGGGCGGGGGGGGGGGGGGGGGGGGAATGCAAAGTAACATTCAACCAGGAAGTAAAAACCGAAAGCACCAGCAAGTGCTTCTCCTAACCTATCACCCCTTTTTCAAATGGAAGCGTTCATGATTGCCAGGCCCGCCTTTCGAGGTTGGACAGTATGCTGGGCTAATAATGATTTAATGATATAATTCAGTTGAAAAAAATCAATAAATGAAATTTAGTTTATAAAGTGAAGCTTTTTAAGATTAAATGTTTTTCTCATTAAATATGTCATCCTTATACAATTTTTAGAATATTGTTAGTGTTGATAGTTCTCAAAATCTTAAGTTAAAATGCCCAATTTTACCTTAATTTATGTTTATTTATGGTACTTATTATTTTCTTAGTGTATTTTGGTAGTTTACTTAGTTTAAAAATGCAATTCTTTCTTCCAGAACAAAAAAATATTTCTGAAAATTCATATTCTGCATCTTTTCATTTTCTCATGCTCTAATTCGGCAGGGGACTTTTTTTTATTGCTTATCTGATGCTTGTATGTGTGTGTGTATTTATGTATATGTGATATCAAACTCTTATTTTTATTTTTATACTTACAGCTAAGGTCAGACGAATTTCTTGACATTGATGCTGTTATTGAAGATTCTCTTCATAAGCTGGTTATAAAACCCCTCAAAGCTTTTATTTATCAGCTTTTTGTAAATGAATACACTAGGTATGTTTTTATGAAGAATTTTGCCTTACAATTTCAAAATAATTTCTTTCATACGTTTAATGTTTTTAGTTTTATTACCTCTTTTTCTGGAACATAATTTTGAGTAAATATTTAAAATGTGAAATAATAATAATATTCTACAGATTTTATTTTATGGAAAGCCAGATTTTCACACAAAGCAATGATTAAATTATGCATACATGATAATGTTATTAATACCTAGAGCTATATTTAAAACAATAAATTCCTGACTTCTTGCTCAAACTAAGAAAATAAGTCTTAATATTGCTCATTTACCCCACTTTTTGAAGAGGGATACATAAATGTTCACTTGATCAGAAAGAGGATCTTTAGAGTTACCTAAAGATCCTCTTTCTGTTTGTAATTAGTAAATTGTAATTATATTATAATGTAATTAATTCTGATTGCCCATATTAATGAAAAATTAAAGATTTCACATGTTTCTTTTCGTTTTCTTCCGGGCTATAAAACACAGAATATTTCATCTTTTTGTCCATTAGTTAAGCTATGAAACTGAAATGATTTTATTTTGTGCTGCAATTAACACGTTGTTCGCTATAAAAATTATTTTTACATCCTTGAAAACTCCTATAAAGAACGGACAGAATTAAGTCATACATCATTTTTTTCTGAATTAATTTCTTCCTTGATTTATATTACTATGTTTGCATGTTTTTTAAAAAAGTTTAAAATTGTGAAAAAGGTTCATGCCTACAGAATAATACTAGGGTTTTTCTTTTTTTTAATGATAAATTGTTGGAGATAACTTGAAATTTTGTTATTATATTGCTTTATCTATTTACTACAATGGGTGATGTAAGAAGTAAAATCATTAATTGCAGATATTTCTGTTATTATATGTAAATTAATGCTCTGTGTTTTTCTGTATTCTTATTGTAAAAAAAATACAGTAATTATATTAGGTGGGAAAATTCTTGGATATATAGCTTGTGGTACTAATACTATATGTGCGAAAAATTGAATTTTCCTTTAAACAACTTGTCCAATCTAGTGCTATAGCAAAAAGATTAACTACCAAAATGCCTGAATATTTAAGACTTGTATTTTCAATTCATCTATGCAGTAATTTGTTTCTTCATAATCTGTTTGAACTGAGTTTTAATTTATTTAATTATAGGAATGGTTCATTAAAATTACTCTCAGATAACATTAAGTTTGCACGCACAAAAACCCCTGAAGAGCTTGGAGTTCGAGTGAGTAACTATTTTTGAATGGAAAATGATTTCTTTTCTTGCACAATGCTTTGTTGAGTTGATTTTAAAATATAGACTTTTTTACATCTTAGCCTGAATTCAAACTTCCTGAGGGTACATCATTAGAAGTGGTCAACCATTTTCTCAACAGGCTGCAGCAAGCATATTCACCTCTCAAGAAACTAGAAAATTTATTGGCAGCTATTTCAACCATCTATAATAGTGTAAGTAAATCTTTAACTAATTTGTTTCAGCTTTTTTTAAATTTGTTTATTTGTTTTTATTTTTTTTATTTATTTATTTATTTATTTTTTTTTTTTTTTTTTGAAACTGTTAAAGGAAAAATGTTACTTGCTCTAGAGATGAACAAAAAAAAAATACTGCTGTAAAAAAACTTATTTTCATGATACTTTAATTTTTGTATCCTTCGCAAGCCGGTCATAATTGCAAAAAGTAAAGTCTCTTGAAACATTTCAATTTTATATATTTCATCAATTTTTGGCTCTGGTCACACTCAAACTTCACAAATTTGAACACACTGAAAGTGAACTGCATTTCTGATCCCCGTTCTATTGCCTTTTATTTATTGTTGTTTGAACAAGATGGACTACGATTAAGACAAACTGATTTTAAAGGTCCCTTATAGTTAGTTCCCGTTAACATTATTAGACTGTATAGAATTAACAAAATTTTTTTGCAAACGGAATCACAAACAGATTTATTTTTACAAAAGTAAGTGCTTTTACAATAACCTATTTATCATCAATACAGTTGAATCTTGAAAGTATTTGAATAAGATATAATGATTTGATCAATGGTATGTTATGGCAATGGAAAAAATGGGACAAGTACAAGAGCCTAGGACGTGTCTTTATGAAAAGGTCATGTAAATCTCAATTTATCTATGGTTAGAAGACAATTTAATGAAAAGAAAAATCAGTCTCAACTATGACCCCTTGATAACCATTTTCTATTGGCTCTGTGTCATCTAATAGTAAATTTCAAAGCGTAGAATTTTTCTGACCTATAAGATTTGAAAAGTAAATTGTTAACTTCACAATAGTTTTCACTTTGTCAATTGGCTGTTTTAACCCTATCTTTACTCTTTGATGCTTGATCACAGAAAATTTTTCATATTGTGCTATATCACATTTGTGAGCTCATTGTGTATACATATACTCACACATAATACATGTATGGTGAGAGAGGTTGAGTTATTAAAAATTTAATGTACATGTATTGTAATTATTTCTTTTATTTCAAGTTATTTATTTTTTCAATTAATTGTTTTTATTATTTATTTTTAGGTTCAACAAGATAAAATTGCTCAAGGGAAAGAACATGTCTCTCTTGGTGCTGGAGGTAAGAAGATTCTATAGAATAATTTTTAAGCACTTTTCAGATTTTATTTTTTGTTCTTTCCCCATAAAATCTAGTGTGATGTAGGTTGAGTTTAGAAATGCGTTTTCGGAAAAAACGTTATTGCACTGTTATTATAGCTTTACACTGTTATTTAAGTAAACATTAAAAAGTGTTTATTGGATTTAGAAGTTTGGGGCGGGTCAAATTGTATTTTTGGGGTCCCCATAGCTCATTACTTTTGAAATAAAGGAGTTTGAGGAACATATATTATGATCCTTTTCAAAGCCCCTTTATTGTAGGGGCCCCTACAATTGTGACTGTTGTGATATGGTAAATCCACCAATGGTTTAATGTAGTAACTGCATAAGTATTTAATTCTGTCCATCAATTTAAAAGATGTAATGATCATTCAATTCATTATGGTTAATGGTGTTAGTATGATAAGAAATGGAGGATGATTTTGGTGACATTCACTAGCATGATGTATTTAAAGGTTCTCCATATTTTTTTTTTTTTTAGCATATTAGCCCTCTCCCTTCTTTGTCACATGTTACACTATATTTAGGGAACATACTGATGTAAAAAATGCTTATGTTTTAATACAAAATGTGTAATGTCAACACTTCTTTGATATCCCCCTCTTTCCTCCTTGTCACCAACTCAATTTCATGTCCCCCCCCCCCCCTCAAAGATTGACATCATTTCCAGATGGTCCTTTGTGTTTTAGAGAGAACCCATCTGATGGGAGAACTTGTTTTCAGCAATTTTACTATATTTCAATGAATCATAATAAATTTTTTCAATCATTTAGTCTTGAAATTAGAAATTTGGTATCTTAACTAAGAAAATTCATAAATATAATTATTGTATCAGACATACTATTATTAAAGATACGAAAGCATTCATGTCTTCAAAATAATGAATCAAAATTGATTTTAACATTAATAAGGTAATTCTTTCGAGAGTAGTTAGCCTGGAGGGTTTTATTCTTGTGAAATGATTGGGCAAACAGCTAAATGGCTTTTGGGTCAATGTAAATGGCGTCAATATGTCCTCTGAACAAAAGAACCTCAGACAAACTAGTGGCTGTGAAAAGTATCATAAATTTATTTGATTTTTGATTAATTAAGATATGGGAATTTATTTTAGGAAGAATGTTCATAGTCCTGTTCCCTTTAGGGTTGGTTTCTTATAAAATTGGTAAAATACTTACAGAAAAATAAGGTGATATTTGTATGAAAGTAGCACTTCTGAAAGAAACAAAGTGCAATAACTTTAAGCATGAAATTTTCTACCTCAATGTCCAAATTTTTGTGTATCTAAAGAAATTCTCTGATACTTATGGAAAAGGTATCATCCTTTAAGCCTGAATAAGCTCGTACTATTCTACTTACTCAATGCAGAGCTAGTCTCCCCAAAGTGATTTATTTAATATCTTCCCAAACCATGCCGATAAGCTGTAGCAATTAAAAATCATACGGCATGTAGAATTTCACATAGCTGTATCTTTTGTAGAGTTTATCTATTTTTGTGTTAGAAAATGGTGAAAAAGAAATTGCTTTTCAATTTCGGCTGTCATTCCCATTGTAAATAATTTTCTGTGTATTTGATATTTTAATGAAAGTTTTTATTTGTTGAAACGCGTTAGTGCATATCCAATGCTATTCATGGATTTTTTCAGATTTTTTGCCCATCTTCATTTGTGTCCTTGTTCGCTGTGGTCTGATCGCTGCCGAAATTGAAGCAGACTATATGTGGGGGCTTCTTCATCCGTCACTTATGGCCAGGGAAGGAGGGTAAGATTAATTTTGTATTTGCATGCACAAATATGCTATGCACAATGAAGTCTCAATTATACAAGGGGCTAATTTATTTATTTATTTAGTTTTCACAATTCTCACCCTTTCAATGAATGTTATTTCCTTGATGTAAGATGAGTTTTTGATGCTTTTTACTAAATACTTCTACTTGAACACAGAAAAACCTTTGGTAGACTCTGAAAAAAAAAGGAGGTAGGGGGATTTCCACTTGTTCAGGATTTTCAGGGCGAGGACTCAATAACCTTTCTCACCTTTAGTCACCTTTTGAAATTTTGGTCACCTTTTTCAACCTTTCTTGAAATGTGATTTAGAAAAATCTATTTTTGATAAATAAAATTTTTGAACAGTATGAATATTCTTTTCCTTACCTGAAAATAAATGGAATTTTGAAGGGAAAAAAAAGCAAAAATCTGTCATTCAACCATTAAAAAAAAGTGTTTCCGCTGTGGCTCATTCACAAAACAAAGCCTTTCCGAAGCACCTGTTTAATAGTTTCAAAAGGAAACAAAAAACAGGTGCACCTGTTCCAAGGATACTTGGCAGTTTTTTTTTTCTTGAAACAAAATTTCATTGGTGATTTGCATAGAGATGAGGGAAAACAGGGGTCAAAGTTCTTATCTTTACCTTTATGTTCTTAACACTTTTCTGCTCTACATCCCCCCCCCCCGCCCCCACCTTCCCCAAAGAAAAAACTGGCTGCTGATTTCATCCCTTCCCAGATGTGGTTTTATGTTCTGCTAAATGCTTTTTCTATGCCATTCCACAAGGCTCTTTGACCTTGAAGCAGGTGTGAAAGGCATCATTGGAAAAAATATCCTTTAATTTGCAGAAAAAAACTTTTTTTTTTTCTCTTTTTCAGAAGCAATTTCCTTTTTCTAAATTCAGAATTTTTAATAAACTTCATTTAAAATTACTTTGTTTTCCTCTCACTGTAAAAATGAATTACTTATGCATTGAAAGAAATTTTTAATCAGCAAAATTACAAGTTTAAACATGTAATTTTGCTGATTATGTAAAGATTTGGTTAAAATTAAGAAAAAAAAATTTTGCACAGCACAGTGCTCACAAGTGCCGTTGCATATTTTCGGTACCCCCCCCCCCCCTTGCAAAAGACCTTAACACTTTTATTCATCTCTACTAATAATAAAGCTGAAAGTTTGTCTCTCTGTCTTTCCTTCTGTCTGTCTGTTACGCGCGTAGCGCCAAAACCGTTCGGTCGATTTTCATGCCACTTGGTACAAAATTAGTTTGTAGCATGTAGTTTTGCACCTCGAAGCGATTTTTCGAAAATTCCATTTCGTTCTTTTTCTATTCGAATTCTTAGCGGAAATTCGATAAAATAGGGAAGAAATATTTTATACACATTTTCAAGTCTTATGTCATTCGAAAGCTTGAAATTTTCTGCACAAAATGACGTTTTTTCGAAGTTTCTACGATCATCAGGAGAGCTGTAACAATTGTTTTTAGAATCCCGAAATTCAAGGCTTACCTTCAGTAAAGCAAGCCAAACGATTCTAAAATGGCTTTGCTCGCGAATAAAATTTGTTTGAAAATAGAGATGAAATGAATTATTTTATCAACGGAAATCAACTTTTCATGTTGTTACCATGGTTACGTTTTTATTTCGTTCTTTTTCCCTTAATAATTTTAAAAATGTATTTGTTTTTGTAACAATCCAAACTCCAAGCCTTATTAAAATTAGTCAAATGAAATATTAAAAACCGTGATAAGATGGCACCTGTCAATCAAATGAGAAATCGAGTCCTTTCCTTAAAATACAGGATACCATTCTAAATTTATCGTCTGCAAAACATATTTTACTTCATTAATAATTTATTTCAATATAAATTGCAGCAAATGGCTTGAGTGAACGAATTTAGCTTTTAATTTATCGTTTGCTGGTTGATCTTTGTCGATGTTTATTGTTTTTATTATCATTGTGAAGAATAATGCACGAAATTTCTATGACTAATACTTAAAATTTTTAGGATCAGTTGAGTTTAAAAGAAAAAATTGCTCCAAATATACTTTTGCAATGTGATTATTTATTGTTGGACTGTAATTTGCAGCAATAATTGCATTTAATAAATAATGAAAGACAATATTAAAAATTATTTTTTTGGCGACTTTTTTACAATTTGGCATTCAATTCTATTTCAGTATATTTACTTCTATCTTATTGCGATATTGCAACGTTCTTTCTAAAGTATGTCATTTCGGAAAATGTATTATTTTGTTTTTGAAGTTAGGAAAGAAAACTTTCTTCTTCTTTTAAACTTTGGTAAGATTTCTGTTGGTTTCTGTGAGCAACAAAATTTTTCTTATTTTTTCTTTTGGCTTATTTTTGTGCACCTATCTTTGGGGTTGCATTCGAATGTCCCCAAGGGGGTGATTTACCCCTTTTATGGGGTAATCAGGGCTTTCAATGCAGACCAAAGTGATATGAATTGGCGCGACCACTTGGCGATATCTCGCCAAGCTTTTGGTCACCAAGTGTTTGACGCCAATTTGGCGACATATCGCCAAGTTGGCAATAAATTTAGCGAAAAAAAAATTTTTTTGGGTTCAATTTGGCGCTATTGGCGATATTTTGCGAAAAATCTACTGAATGATGTTAAAATCGGCGATATTTAGGAGATTAATCATTGTAAAACATTTTTTTGCATTGTTTCGTGGCAAACTAGGGATGCAAATGTTTGAATTGTTATCTTACTCACTTCAAGCACTATTTTAGCACTTAAGGCATCTACTAAGAAATTTACACGTAAAAGGAAGTAGTGTAGGGTCCATACCAAATTTTTATATCATACTTTGAAGGAATTATAGTTGAATTATAACTAAAATAGAGTATTTTTTCTGCTATATCATTTTTTTACAAATGAACTTTTAATTTTATACCACGGGCAAAGCCGTGCGGGTACCGCTAGTATGAAATAATACCGTTAGTTTTATACTTCAACACTGTTTTTTAAACCTTGTAAGTTATCATTTTGTTTCAATAAAAGTCTGATTTTTCAAATTTTATTTTTTCACTCATTCTCTATTGACAATACTTTTAGTGAACATTTATGCTTTGTATTTACAGAGAAACAAGAAAAAGAATGCAGATGATTTTGCAATGAGCTATAAAAAATATAAAATATGTTCATTAAATACATCGTCATTATCTTTACTTCATTACTTTCAGGTGTTAATTTAATTGATTTTACAGAAAAATCTTTGAACACAACATAGTTTGCACTGAAAGTTTTTTGAAAATATGTCCCAAAAAAGTTTATTTTGTTACTTCCAGCCCTATCATTCATGTTTAGAATCTAAGTCTTTTAAAATAGTGTGTAGGCTATTTTGGTAAAAGTCAGAAAAAAAGGATAATTGTTTTCTGCTTTTTGATTTCTTAACAAATTACTTTTGGTCACCTTTTAGTTACTTTTCTGTCACGTTTTAGTCACCTTTGTTTTAAAATTTATCACCTTTTTCAAAGACCATTAGCAGTCCTTGCCCTCGATTTTGCAAAAGTTATCTAATTAAGAAAATGTGGATGAAGATTACTTCATTGAATGGATTGATTTTGAAATTAATGATCCAGGCTTCAAGTAAGAAGCTAATGGTTTACGATTAGGCCTATGAGGCCTGGCTCGACCCACTGTGTTATATAGTGGGAGAAGTGAGCAGAGGAGCTATCTGACAAACTATGACGGGATTTGTAAGCCTTTGCTGTTTCAGGAAAAACCCTTTGTTCAAGTTCTTGACCATCCAAACATAGACAAGTTGACTTAGTCATTTGAACTCATTAGGTTAAAGGCTACTAAAAGACCCTCCAAACAATTAAAACAAAACATGGATTTAATTTGTTTATTATGAAATCCAAAATTCAAACACTGCAAATTTTTAGTTTTCATCCATATTACTTTAGCTTTGTTATACAAACTGGCTTATTTGGTTTCCACTGAAAATAAAGCGCAAAAAGCAAGTAAAGTTCCAACATTTTACTTGTGTTTGTGGGGATTCAAAGACTTATTTCTTTAAATATCTCAAAAACTAATTTTTGTAGATCTTGCAACTTACCTGATCATTGAGGTGTTTAATATTTAAACAACCATTGATTACTATCTGGTATTTTGTTTTGGGATTTAAAAATGCCAGTATAACCTTACCTAAAAGGAATTGGGTAATTCAACAAACCATTGGGTAATCACGTGGAAGCAAAAACAAATCACTTTGCCAAATTTTTAATCAGGCAACAATGAAGTTATGCCCATCTTAGATAATTCCAAGTTAACGATAGACATTCTATATTTTTTATTTGATTGCAACTTTATATTTTTAAGTTACTTAAATACTAGATGCATTCTCTTTGTCTTGTATTTGGGTTAGTATTGTGCATATTGCGCTTTTTTTTTTTTTGCTGTGTACTGTATTATTTATTTTTCCTGGTAAATAGAGACAACAGTAAACAATGCTAAGTGAGAAAAAAAAAGGTTTAGTTTTGTCTTTTTTATTAGAGTCACTCATATTTGACAAATCTTATGTTTAATTATTTTCCATTTAATGTCACCCGTGCTGGTATGTTATTATTTTTCATACAGTGTTTTTCTTTTCTTTTTTTTCTATCCAGGTATTATCTCACAACACTAAGTAGTGCTGTCCATGTCCTGAAAAGTTTGCAAGCTTGTAGTCCTGAATCTCCGCCACACAGCAATGGAAGCTCTTTCGACAATGTGCCGGGAGCAAGCTCTGCCGCTCGCTCTTATGGCATGGAAATGGGCAGTCCCAGATCTCAACTGGGTTGCAAGACGGTAGGTTTTTATTTGTTACTTTCACTGCCCAGTAGCAGTTACTGTAATAAATAAAATTTACCTTTTGGAAGGTTATAGCAATCCTTACATGTATGTATAAAATACTATGTAAAGACTAAATGACCCGTACAAAGCATTCACACTTGACAGAATGAAAGCAAGAATCCGTTTTTTTTAATTTATTTTTTGAATAACAGAAAAATTATGAGTCGCTTGATTATTTTCCTCTGGTAGCGGGGAAAAAATCTTTAAAATAATGCCTTACTTTTGAAGCTAGATAAAGTATTACTAACAATCAGGTGTATCCACAAGAAAAAAAAAACAGTTGTGAGAAATAATTTTTCTGATAACGGAAAGTTAGATTAGAATTCTGCTAAAGAAATACTTATTAAAATTTTTTTAGAGAAACCAAAATTTCTTCTGGTAGGTTATAGCGATCTTTAAATGTGTATATGAAATACTGTGCATGAATTGACAATATGGCTTAAGCCAAGAGTTAATCTTAAGATTGAGAACAAGTGGACAACTGTTTCATTCTTTCTTTTTTAGATTTTCTATTTCTTTGTGTATTGTATACGCTTTGTATTCTGTATTGGGCTGCTTTGCCGCCTGTTTCTAGACTCATGAGGCATTAACAATATTAAAATTCATCAAGTTTTTCCCAACTAATGCTATCATTGACAAAGTCCTTGTGCAATATGAATAAATTTTGTGTAATGAATGATTTATTAATTTCAAAGTAAGTTTATATCATTCTTTTGTGGAGAAAAGAGATCAACTATAGCATTTTATTATGTTACTGTTTTAGAAAATAACTTTGCAGTACAAGTTTGAGTACAAGTTGTGACAATGTTTTAATACTTTTGTTGCTTTAATACATGGATTTGATGTATTATAAAATATTTGCATGTCATGAATTGCTATTCAAAAAATCTTATTTATGCAAAAGTGTAGTGGAAAATGGGGGGGGGGGGGGTTAGTTGAGTTTTTTTAAGGAAAAAATCTAATGTTGGTGTAAATAGGCTTACTAATTGGTTCTTCACTGGAAATTAGTTCCCGGAATCAGCACCATTATCATTATGAACACATATAGTGATAAATATTTTTGATTCTTTATATCATAGTAATTATTTAGTTTTTGTAGCAGCATTTGTTTTAACTGCTCCTCATCGTACTTGTCTTGCGTTTCAGCCGTCTCCGGAACCCAGACTCGCCTGCATTGCTGATCTTCAGGGATTTCTAAAAATTATGATTCCAGATGAGTTGACTGGCAGTATTATTTCAAAAACTCTTCCAATTAAGCCAAATATGACAACGAAAGAAGTTGGTGAGTCGATTCTATATATTTTGGGTGTTTTACTTGTGTATTTTATTCTGTTTACTGCTTCGGGTGAAAGTTTAGTATATTACCATGTGTCTTTAAGTATAAAAACCCCTTTTTGAATGCATTTTAGTGTGAACTTTTGGATGTATAGTTATCAATGCTGGAAGACTTCACGTTCAAAAGCTCACTTTTCATTATTAAAAAAAAAGTTCTTTCAAACACAGGTCTGCAATTATTTGCAAACTTGTACATTTATGACATTGTTTTCTCTTTTGTTCTTAAAATGTGTGGTAGTTTGATTCCTTTCCCTTATTTTGTTATCAAGTTTTTTTTTTTATTTATTTAAATGAATTTTATCGTTAAAAGTTTTTATTTAGCCATGTACTTGAATATCGTAACGTAACTTTTGGTAAAAATGACTTAAAACTGTTCCGGTTTTTAAGACATGTATCCCACCATGAAGCTTGTTTATAGAATATGACAAAGAATTTTTTGAAATGTGAACTTGTTTTCTGGTGTTGGCCCCAGTAAAAGGTATTATGAGCAAAGAATGAATAAAGTTCTGAAAAAAAAAGCGACAGAAATGAATTTTGAATATGTATATATCCTACTCTAATCCAAAAAATGTTTTAAGGTTTAAGTTTTTTCAGCTAAAATTGCTTATTAATACTGTGTTGTACAGAGTGTTCCAGAAGTGAGCATTCCTCCTCCTTTATTTTCAAGATTAAGTCACTTATGGTTGGATGTTTATTATGCAGTTACCCAGAAGTATTTTTTAAGTCTTAAACCTTGGTGTCTGAACACCGTGTCGCAGCACAGCTAAATTCTGTGCCATGTTCTTTTAGAAGTTTTATGGATATACACTGAAAGATAGAAAAATATGTTCCAATCCATTGGCTTATTAAGATAATTGTGCACGTGAATCTTAAACTGTGCCAGTACTTCATCTCGTTGTAAGGCAACATTGTCTTCAGTGCAATTTTCAATATTTTCCTCCTCTATGAAACAAAAAAAAGAATAATAAGTTTTCTGCCTACTTCTGGACTACTTCAAAAATATGCAGAAAATGCAGTTTTGATTTTTTTAAAGTATAGAATATGATTACTTTTTTATTTTCCCTCTTTCATTATTATTTATTTTTTATGAATGAATTTTTGAAGAAAAGCTTAGTGCATTTGAGTTATATAATGAATAGTTTCATGGGATAATTTTTCATTTGCTACTGGTATTTACAAAATTTCAAGCAGTTTATGTTACAATTACGTTAACATAATGTGTAGATTGACCTTTAAATTTAAAATTTGATTTTATTATTAGCTTAAATATTCTAATGTTCTTTTATATTTTAGTTAAACTGATTGCTCACAAATTCAATGTAACAAACCCTCAGGATTACTGTCTGTTTAAACTTGTTGATGGTGAAGGTAAGAGCATTTGTATTTTACTTAATTTTTTGCACTCTTAACCTTTAGGAACCGGGCGGTATACATGTTATACCATAAGTATTTTTTCTTTAGAGGACGGGGTTGAAATTTTCACTCAAACCCTTTGGAGCCGGGGATTTTTTCAAGGTTTCATACGTCTGGGCGGCAGTTTATACCTTCTCTTTTCAATGGAAAATAAATCTGTTGTTAACCCCTTCCAGGCTCATTTTATTTCGGGATTACGGATTAAAAAAATATCAAATTTTTTATGCTTATTTTCATACATACATATCTTTTTAAGCATAATAGCATCATTCGCATACAACATTTCCTAAAAATAAATGTAAAAATGTATTTAAATAAATGAGTAATTTCGGGATTACGGATCAAAAAATGTCAATTTTTTTATGCATATTTTCATACATACATATCTTTTTAAACATAAAAGCATCATTCGCATGCAACATTTCCTAAAACTAAATGTAAAAATATCTATTTAAATAAATGAGTATTTACCTGTAAAATTGGCTTTCTGTATGGCAGAAATCATTATACTTTGGAGTTGGCGCCTACTCTTATCTTAAATCTACAGCTCAAAACACTGTATAGTGCTAAATAAAAGCATCCGAAACCATAAAAGGGACATGTAAAATAATTCGGGAAAGACTGGTTGTGCAGTGTTAATTTTCACAGTGCCCGAGCTACACTCGGGATGAGCCAGAATGGCACATTTCGCTTGCCCGAGTCCAGCTGTGGAAAAGCCGGGAAGAGGTTAAACTGTCGTACTACCTGGGTCGAGAGAAAAATTTCTATATGAACAGCCCAGATCCAAAAGGTTAATACTGTAATATCATTGAAATCAATTGTATTATCTCCATATCAACAACATTTTGTGAGGTTTTATTTGACTTTATATATATTACATATGGCTGATATTGAATACCTGTTTGACTTGATCATGTTTTGCACATTATAGTACAGTGCTACAACAAAGTCTATCTTTAATGAGGTCAGCCTATTATTTTTTTAATAGTCAGAAAAAGACAGGTATCAAGACTCCATCGATTGTAGAATGTTTTCTACACATAACTAAGAGGCTGCCTACCTAGTTCTACAAATTTTAATATTTACTTGAATAATTGCATAAAGATGTAATCATCATATACCATAAAAATGCAGAGGATTTATTTTTTAACTGAAAACAAAGTGTACTCACTCATTGTACTCACTATTTAAAAACTTACTTTAAACTGTAGTGAAAAGTAGTTTAGTTTTTGTTATGGCAAACGAGCTCCTAAATCACTGGTATTAGTGTTTGCAAACTATTTTCTGTGTTGAAGTTGAACCTATTGAGATTCTAATTCTTCAATTGTATACCAATGTTCATTTTCTAATGTGGCAAGTTTAAGGAAAAAATAATGTTTCCGCAAGCATATTGTTCCATCCATATTATTGACTTCTAACTCATGTATCTGTACTCTCAGTGTGAATAATCCAAGAGATGAATTTTATATGTGTATTTTTCTTCTAGAAACTATGCTTGGTGATAGTGAGTGTCCTCAAGTTATTAAGGCTGACCTTATGGCTGCTGGATCTAATTGTTTGTTTACGTACAAGCGCTGTGATGCCAAATTCATTTGGCCAATACTGGAGAAATCATCCTAACTTTTTAAACGGAATTTAAGAGAAGGAGACATTTGTGATTTGACCAATGTCTATAATATTTTTTGTTAATAGTTTATAGATACTTTCAATTTTACATGTATAGAAAACATTGATTTAGATTATCATTATGTAAAGCACTTTTTGTAAAGTTATGATTATGCTTGTGTTGCCATAAGCTTTCATTTTTATGTAATTCCTAAGTTCCTTCAATGTGAGAGAACTCCTATTTTTAATTAGTTTCTTTGTTTCTTGTTTTGTTTAAGATTTTTAAAAGAAATTTATATTTTCTTCAACAAACATTTTGTGCACTAAACAAAATTTTTACTCATGTTTTTAAAATGGATATTGTAAAAATTAAACATTAGCTGCTTGAAATTAAAAAAATAATAATAATAAAAATCATAGTGTAGTCATTGTTTTGTATGTATTTATTTTCAGTTAAATATTCAAATCATTCAGAAATGCTAAATATAAGGACATTAACAGTTAATCATTTTTGAAAAATTGCATAAAATAATCCTTGACAAATACTCAACCAAAAGCCAAAGCTACCGTTTTCCTTCTGCTCATTATAGTAGGCTGAACTTAAACATTTAGTTAAATTATCATTCTTTGCCTTCTGAAATCATTTGCTTGTCTTATTTACGTTTGTACATAAGAAGTCATTGTTACAAAATGTAGTAAATATTTACAGGGTGTCCGCGCACCTGGAAAGTCATGGAAAGTCATGGATTTCATATATGATCGAAATTGGTCATGGAAAGTCATGGATTTCAGCGAAAAATGTCCAAAAGTCATGGAAACTGACTGTTTATCATGGATTTTAGCGCTCAGGATCGGTGGTTATTTCTCCCGATCTCGAAAGAACAAAAAAACATCCATCGTCATTCTGCTTCGTTATTGCAAGGTTCCCGCGACTTTGAAAAGTCCTTGAATTTCATTTGGTCTTTCAAGAGATCTGGAAAGTCCTTGAAAATTTTAAAATGTCCTTGAAAACTCCAAAAGTATTATTTTTCGTAGAAAATGTGCCGAAAAATCGGCGATCTTCGAACGTTCACGATTGTGCTCCTGCAAAAAAATTGTGTCCACCAAAAAATCGGCAATCGTCGGGATTTCGAAATCGGGAGCCGTTTTTTCAAGACGAAAATTAATAAAAAAAAAAAAAAAAATACCCCGAGAAGTTTTATTTTTGCGCATAATCGGCAATCGTTAAAAGTTCGCGGTTAGGCGCCGCTTTTTCGTTTCGCTTTACTTTTAAAACAATTTAGAAATAGAATAATCAGGATTGGATTTTTATACAAAAGAATATCTTTAACAAGTTAAACATGAGCTTTTCTGAAAAATACGTTTTTGCTGGTATCTTAATGATTTTCTTTCAACAAAATTTAGATTTGTCTGGTGGATTAAAATTATTTTTCGAATTTTTTGCTTCCATGATCATTTTTTTTTAGAAATACCAGGGACAGAAATACGTGTGTAATGGGTTTTGTACAACTTATTTTTTATTTATTTATTTATTTTTGGTTGACATTCTAACATTGAGCACGTGCTTCGCCGAAAATGGCGTGCCATTGTCAAGTCTTCAATCCTTTTGCATCCTGTAAATACTTCAATTATTTTGATATTCTGAAGCTATTTTTATGTTGTGCTACGTTAAATACACTCATTGTTCATTTTATTTAATTAATTTATTTATTTTTGAACTCAAATTTTAGCTCTTCCAATTTATTGGTTTCTAATAGTTTTTAAGAAAACACCGAACTTTTAAAGACAAAGTGCTTCCTTGACTTTTCATTTGTTTATTTAATTACAAAATACAGGCACGTTTTTCCTCGAGTTCGAAAAAATCGAGTAAAAGCTGTAATTTCAAAAGAAAAAAAAAATCACCATTTTTTCTTGGAGGGGGGAAGAGAAAAGAATAGGGGGGGGGGAATAGAATACATTTTGCATGCACAGACTGGCAAAATAGGGTGATCACATTATATCCTGGTCTTATTCTGAAATTATAAATTTTTTTCATTGAAAAAAAAAAGATTTGTTGTCTGATTGTTTTTATGCTTGAACAAATAGAAAATGTTGGTGTTTACCATTTTTACCATTCCTTTGAATTTACACTTGAATAAGCCAAAGAATTGCTTCCAATATACCTTTCCCTAAAATTTTCTTTTTCATATTGATGAAAAATATTTCACGATTTTTAGGTTTTTCATATTAAATCTGTAAAGAATCTGTACTGTTCATCAACATTTACATCACTTTTGAAATTAATCTTGATTTTTGTGCAGACCCTTTCTTAGAAGTTAATTCCTGGAAATTTTTTAAACCTCCTTAAAAAGTACTTGAATTTTATTTTTAAGATTGTAGGGGAACCTTGTATTGGGTGCAATCTGATTAGTCTTTATAAGAGTTTCAAACAAGTTGCATTGTGTTGACCAATCAACGTTAAAACCCGTGAGCGGCGAATTTTCCGAAACTGTGCATGTGCGCGGACTTTGTCCCCTGACTGACAAGAGAGCATGTGACGCATTTATTCAATTTGAATTTCACACTTTCATACTTCTGCTTTGGGCGATAATAAGTTGTTTTGACTTTTAAATGTTGCTAAATCCTTGTACTCATTTTTTTGTATCAATAAATTGTTGCACATCATCTGTTTCAGATATATTTAGTTAAGTTCTTTTTTTAGCTTTGGTTAAATTTATTTGCATAGCCGAAAAAAAAAGAATAGTTTCGAAAAGCAAAGGTACATTGTCTTACACCTTATATTGATATTTATGCTCTATTTTGATGTCAGCGTCAAATGAAATAGTTAAAATTTTAAGTCATGGAAAATTGTTCGCAAAAGTCATGGAAAGTCAGGGAAAGTCATGGATTTGAAAAGTCCAGGTCGAGCAGATACCCTGTATTTATATAACTTTGTACATATATATATATATTTTATTTCATTTGTATGGAAATACATTTAATATTTAACTCCTAGTCGTCTTTTTTTTTTCTTTCTTTCTTAAAAATTATATCGCACACAAATGAAGTGCCGTAACCCCTTGTTGCATTGAGCATTGTGGTATCGCTCATTCTGATGTATCAAACTTTTCCTTTTTCTCAAAAAATTACATTAAAAACAATTATTGCTTTTCATTTGACATCACAGAAAAAGTAACATTTCTCAGAAAAAAATTATTTCTTTCTTAATCGATGAACGAAACTAGCATATTTTCCATATCAGCTAAACTCTTTCATTTGTACTCATAAAACTAGAATTATTTCAAATATTTATTTATTTATTTTTTAATTACGAAAAATAGTGGCCTGATTTTTTTTCATTAAAAAAAATCGACCAAAATTTGATAGTAAACTAATTGTTTTGTAAGTGCATATCTCCTTAATTTGCATGTTAATTGAATCATTAAATTTATGACTTTAGTCATTTCTGATATACCACACTTTTTTTTTTTGTCTCCCAACTACAAACAATGAGGGGTTACTGTAGAAGATTTTATGTTGCTGATTTATAATTTTATGGATGTCAAAGAAATCTTTATCTTTTTATTCATGAGCTGGAAGAACTTTAACTTTACAGATGTGAAAACTTTACAGATGTGACTAACAAAATTGGGCCAACATTATATACTCTAGATGTTGTAAAATTTTTACTTATTTTTATTTATTTTTTAATGTGTTCTTCAAGCAAGTATGCGACGAAACTATATCTAACCAGCATAATAAGAAAAGCTTGAAAATAGTTTTCTTAGAATGAAACTCTAATGTTGCTGCACAAATTATGTACTAACTTATTCATCTTCTTTTCAATTACCCACTATCTTTTTCTAACTTTTGAGTATCAACATGTAATGATTGTATTGCTTGTAATAGTTAACTTATGTTTTGAAAAATCAAAGTTTTCTTTTTTTAGTGTTTTGTAGTTGATAAATATTCGAAAATCAATGGGCAGCAAATAATGATTACATTAAAAATAACCTGGCAAGAGTATGCCAAGCTTTGGCCTGCAAAGTCATGCATGTGAAATATTTTAGCTAGTGCTCACAGCACTTTAATAAAAACTGTCATTTTTTTTAATCCATAAAAATCATTTTTAAAAAATGTTGATTTCATACATTGGATTTAGAAACACAAGATTACAGGTAGAAATGGGCATTTACTTCAACCAGAAGTGTCTTTTTTTTAATTTAACTACGGCTAATTATTAGTTATATGTCTGTATCAATTGAAAAAGCAGATTATTAGGTGAATGAAATTTGTACTTTTTTAAATTTAATTTAAAAAAAAAATTATAATTTATATTTCAATGTTTACCTTACAATTCATCTTCTGTATTATCCAGAAATTGATTGTTAAGGTATACATTGCTTAGAATATTTTGTTTAAATTCATGTCATAGATTCTGCCTTTTTTTTTTTTAATTTATTGTCTGTACATTATATTTACAGCAGTTTGATTAGTGAAAAAATACTGAATGGGTTTTAAAGTATTTGGAAAATTCTATATAACTTGCTGATGGTTATCATAAAATAGTTACAAGGTAATTAGTTTTTTGCAGTAACGCTTGTCTTATTTTAAAAAACAGAAAAAAGGGTTTATTTGAATTTAAAACCAACGTACTTTTCAGAACATACTTTCTTTTGTGCTACCCTTTTTTATTAAACATTTTAATTAACAAGCTTGAGAAAATTATATGCCCTTAAAGTGATTTTTTTCCAATTGATTAGTCAACATGCAGCTAAACTTGTCTAGCATACTCAAGTATTATGAAAAAATGTTCTTTGAAAGGTGGAATGTCAAATTTTAAGATTTTTAGAAGTTTATATTATTTGAAGCAAAGGGAAATGCATAACGAATTGCAGATGAGAAAACTGTTTGGTCATTTATTTTGTTTTTCAGTATGAAATATTAGGTTACACTTTTGTTGCCAATTCTAATTACTTAATTATAAGTTAATTCATAAAAGTATAGGATATTTTTGTAACCCTTATTTTTTCTCTTTTTGTTTATGTAAATTTTGATTTTTTGTTCCGATTTTGGAGTTTCCTCAAATTTTAACTTTACAAAACATTTGCTCAACTTTTAATTCTTGTTTTGAATTTTCAAGCTATTGTGTAAAATAATTTCGCTAATTAGTGAAAACTGCTCTCCCTCATCCTATATGAATATCATGGCCGCCACCATCTATGCAAACACTTAATAGTAGTTATTGTGGTTTAAAACTGTAATAATGTTACTTGTATTTTTTATTAATGTTGTATAACACTATCTGCTCTGTGCCTTTATGTGTGCTAAATGGATCTGGGTCAGTTTTAGTTTTTGCTATTAAAATTTTGTTCAAAGCCTAAAGTTTGTTTAAAAATGCATTATTTATTATCGTATACTATAAAGCAGGGCAGGAAAATATGTCAACTTGTTGTAAAATACATACCTATGTCCACAGAACATCATAATAGTACACATCAAATTTTATATTTATTGAGATTTCAATAACTAGGCTGCAAATGACAAAACATAAAATTGGTGATAAACATACAAATAGGGCTACTCTAAAATTTCAATTTCAGCTATTTTTATAGCAACCCCTACTATTTTCCCCGCCAAGTCCTTCTCACTTGCGTCCCAATTTGAACTCTGAATTGAAAAGCAACACTATCGTAGCAGTAACTAGTGTCTGATTTTACTGAATGTTTTTTCTTATTCACCTTACATATATTAGTTACAGTTCAGTACTTTAAATTCAATAGAAGGGTCAGATAATTTGCGCTTTAAAAAAATATATTTAAGAATATAGATCGATCTCTAGTAACGTTCATTTATCAGGTAATACAAACATAAATTTTAGGAGGAAATAAAAAATATTTTCTTGCCGCTATGTTTGTTATTTTTTTTATTTTAACAGTATTTAGTCTCAGTTTCTCAAGTTTCCCAGAATTCATAATAAATGAAGTATCAATATCAGCTGATTTTACATTGATATGATTTCTAGTGCAACATCAATTCAAGAAAAAAGAAAGAAAGGAAACACTTCTGTTTGAACAAGATTTAAAAAAAAAAAGTTTCTTGATGTTCAATTAGAAAAACTTTTCAATTCAGAATAAGTACCATAAATGATTATGAAAAAAAAAAGTCATACATAATTAAAATAGTTATATTTAATAAAATTTTCTTCAGCGTGTCCGCTCCTTTTGGGGTTTTTATGCATCAGAATATTCTGATGTAGGATTCCATATTCATGAAGTTAAAAATGTTACCTCATCCAGCTCTGCTTTGAAGTCTATCATATATCATTTTTCTTAAATATTTTCCTATATATTTTATAGTCTCATTTAATTAATAAAATCTTCCAATTGTATTAAGAAACTGTACAAAAACTTACAGTAAATTGAAATTCTAGGTTGTGTATAATTGATCCTTGGAGGCAACTGACCCACGTCTAGTCTATTTTGTTACTCTTGACTTTTTGAACAGTTATGTGTTTATAAATAAATTTCTGTCTGAAAATATCAGGTGCCTCTTTTATTTATTTTTTGATAATTGTACAGATATTGAAAGAAAGCACTCAGTAAGTGAGAAGTTTTTATAATTTAACTGTCAATGCCACAGAACTGTTGTCAATAAAAATTAAACTAGGAAATTAACTAGGCTTTCTTGAACTTTTTGAATATGTATAATTTAGTATTTATTGGAAGAACAAGTACTTGGCTTCAAAGCTATAAAATAAGTCTCTTGTTTTAATAAAATTTCTCAATTGTAATTAATCACTGGTTATTAATCTGGTTTTATATTATTTATTCATTTTTGTTAATTATGAAAGATATTTAGTATTTTTGAAAAACCCCTTTTAATGATTTTTTTTTCTGTACTTTGAAAGAGTAATCTTCGAGTGAATAAATGAGTAAAGAAGTTTATTTTGCTATGGTTTAAGTTGCCCGATTTAAATTATTATTGCATCAATGTGGAAATTTTTAGCAGAAAATTTTACTTTTGCAACAGAATCAATAGACTTTTCGTGTTTGATTTACGTACAAAAAAGTTTGTCCATATATTTAATGAAAAACTTTCTATATTTTTCAACACCTGTATACTTATTTTTGCCTAATTTTATTGGTTGTTGAAAAACGCTATTTAATGCTAACATTCCTGTGCCTGTGTATTCTAAAATTATGTAAAATAAGAATTGTGTTAAAGCTAAATGTACCTGACTTTCTTGCTGTTTAAAAAACATGTATTATGTCGTGTGATAAATTTTATATGCATTTAAAAATATTTTTTAATATTTTTATTGTTCATTTCTAAAGCTGCAAGTTAGCACCAAAGTTTTATTTAGCTTTTTAGACTATCTTTTTCTCTTTATACCTGATACTTATTATCTTCATAATGCAGAATTCACTATAATTTTTACATTTTTGTATTTTTAAGAACTTCAAATGCAATTACATTACTAACAAACATCGATGCTTTGAGTAATCAAATCCTTTCTTCTCTTAATTCATCTGTTTTGCATCCTTTCTCTGTGTTCTTAATTTAAAATAATATTTTTTTAAGCTTTAATATGCTGACAGTGGTTTGTATTTTGTAAATTGTTGGTAATGAATGCCTGAAGCGTGGTTGATATCTGTACTTAAATCCGTTCTATGTCAATGTAAAGTTTTGCTTTCTGTTCTCAAATAATAAAATCAAATTGTGAAAGTGATGGTTTATTTCTTTCATTTTTGTGCTAAATATTTTCTACATTCTTAAAACAAAAACTTTCTTAAATTATGTGTCCAACTCATGAGTAACAAACACTACATTTTTGGGAATCTTCATTTATATAATTTTTAATGTGATTTTTCTTTCACAAATTCTAAACCACAAAAAATATGTAATCACAAAGAGTTCTTAGGCAATTGCCAGTTTCAATTACTTACCTATTTTCTGGATTTATAAACCGTTTATCGTCTATCAATGACGTTTCTGGTTAATTTTTCTCTTGACATGTCTCAGATTTCTTCTGAATACAGTTTACAAATGAATTCTAAGAAAATGTCCGGTTAAAAGTTCTTTGTTTTAAATATTAATTGTAATCCTCATTAGATAAGGCATGTATCTATTTTCAGGTACTGCTTCTAATTGACCAATCGTCAGTAAAAATGTCTATTGTTAAGTTGTTAGATCACTTTGAAATTAACCATATTTTGGTGGATACCGAAATTTTTGAACAGCTGAAAAAATGCCTTAAAAATTATTCTCGTTTTAATTTTTTCCCTCCTAATAAAATGTTTGAAAGCAATTCAGTCTTTTGGATCAGAATTTATACATTAATCAATTTTTAAGAAAGATCCTGAAGTTCTATGAAAGCATATACGTGTTGAGTGACCCTTATATCATCATATCTAATATATAACTGAAATCAACAGGCATTCTTTGATGGTTCAAAATACAGGACAGCTTAAATTGTCATTGTTACATTACTCACTTCTTTACAAATGTACCCAATCTAGTATTGATTTTTAAAAAAAATGTATAAAATAGTATTTTCTTCAAAAATTATTTCACCTACTGAACTGTGTTAAACACACTCTTGTTATATAAATGGTTAGCATAGGATAGGTTACATTTTTAAGACTATCTCAAATAAAAATAACGGATGAAAACTTGCTGAAAGCTGATATTTATAGTGAACGCAAAATTATTTTTCTCATCTAATTTGAATTTTGAAAATAAAAGGGTTTTATTTTACTTAGCAAGCCTCAAACTAGAAATTAAGTTTTAAAAAGTTAATGTACAGGTTTTCATTTAGTGTGTTCTGTTTTCAAGTTCAAATAACAAAAGCTGATTTTTTTTGAAGAAAAACCGAATAGTGTTTTTGAATTATTTTATTCTGTTATTCAAGTCCCCAGATGGCAGTATTTTGCTAAGAAGTCATGTTTTGGACTGTGATTTATCTTTGATTTTGACGAGGTTCAAGGTTCAAATCAGGCCCCTCAATTCATACTTTTCCCATCGGGTTCAGGGAGTATGTGTTCAATGTGCGGTATATTATGTTGAAAAGTAAAAATAAAAACAACACTCACGCACATATTACTACATTGTCTCAAAAGTGGGTGGGGGAGCAATTCTCCCTCCTGAGTGACACCTGTTAAAATGACGGAAAAGGATGTAATGAAAAATCAATATAACCCCTGAATCAAATTTGAAATATTCAACAAATAAACATTGAGGATTCTAATTTTTAACACAAATAATTTTTTTTTTTTTTTAAATCAAAGGTAAATTTAGACAGTAATGTTATCAAAAAAAAAAAAAATAATAATAATAATATTTCCTTGCTCTGGGAGGCTCTGTATATGGTTGTCCTAGTAAAGTTATCAATTTCCAATGAAGACCAATAAAATTTTTTAAAAATTTCTCATAATTAAGGATCATTAAAAGCTTGGTTTTTTTTTTTTTTTTTTTTCTTATTTTCATCAGAAAGCATTAATGTGACACCAGGTCGAACAAAATATATTTTTCTCATGTGGAGGAAAATAAAATTATGAAAAACTAGAAACCTGTAAATTATTTTGGTTCATTTTTCCTTTATGAACCTCCACAGCCTGTTCAGTGTTCATGTGACCAAATATTTAAATGCAGAAATGGGGATAAAATGTGTAGCGATGTAAAATGGGGTTGGTGTACTTCAAAAAACTTGGGCAGTGGCGCCTTTTTTTTTTCTTTTCTTTGCTATATTGTTGGATTTTAACATTGCTGGATTAATGACCCCTAGAAGTGAAGAATATGGCCTCAATCTTATGAAATAACACGAGGAAAAATTATTTATTTGGAAGTTACAGCTTTCATTTTCGTGAAAAGAATCAACCCACTATGTAAAAATAAATGTTCACTCATCGATTGTTTTTTTTTCTCTCTGAAAAGTAAGGGGGCAGTAACAAAGGTAAATACGATATCTATTATAGCCGACAGAAGAGAGGGGTCGAAGTTGTTGTAAAAGGAGACACCATTCGTGGACAGGAAAATAATGGAAAGTATGGAATGCGTTTGTACAAAAGTTTAGTTTTTCATCCTTCGATTAGTTTTATCCTGTAGATCTAAAGTTACTCTTATCAATGCTTATTTATGAGGGGGGAGGAATTTGATAAACCGTTTCTCAATTTAATAAAAAAACTGTGTTCTTGAGTAATAAAACCATTCATCACTTTTCCTAAAATGGGGACGCATATTCGGTCACACGGAGCATAGATTTAATTTCTCTGTAGAAAAACAACAGCTTGTGTTTTTAACTGTATCCGCAGTGTTTGTTTACATCCATTCATGATGGCGGGCGTGACGATTCTGTGCTGTTTATGAAATTTTTAGAAACCGATGGAGGTGAAAACCGATGTTCTTTTCTTTGACTCACATTCTGGTGCTTCAAGCTATGTACTACGTGAAATTTTGCTTAATTAATTTGAAAAATAAACATTCCGTTTGTGTTTTGATCTGTTGTTGAAAAGATGGATGCGAAGGTATAGAATTTTTTCGTTTACTTATAGCTAAATGTGTAAAATAGGTTGAACTTAAGCTTGCAAGCTCACATTATCCCTTTCAAACATACAGAATAGATATATATCCATTTCAAAATGTTTGATTATTAATTAGTTTTTTTTACTGTTGATTTTATAAGGCGAACTGTACAAATAAAAATATGCACAATAGTATTTTTAATGAACTTTTACTGGTGTAGTGAAACAAGCTCTGTGTTTTAAAGCATCCCTCGTAAAAAATATACAATATATGATTAGGGAGTTAAACCCAACGACTGTGTTTCATTCATTATAAACTACTAAAAAGACTAAGTAACTTTTAAGCATTTTGTTTTCATTTTAAGGTGTTAGTATGCAATAGCTTTTACCGTGTAATTAGCCCAATACAGGGAAACCTGTGTAAATTGACTATTTTTGGTTGGTAAATTCAGACAGGTGGTTAACTTTACAGGTTTTCAGGTGCAGTCTGTCATTAGTGTGCATGTACAATGTACATTATATAGTTTATATTTAATCAAACAATAATAATCTGGAAGACACTAGATAACTGAAACAAATGCATAGTAGGGTGGTCAAAAATTTTTTGGGTGCTACCCCTCCCATTTGGTTCCAATGCATTAAAAAATAAATCTGACAAAATTTGAAAACATAACGATGATATTTAAAGGTGGCTCAATGCAGATGAAGTTTGTATCATTGTGGAATAGAGCGCGTACGAGCACCGAGCACACCACCCAAGTAAGAAAAAATACAATGGCTTATTTTATTAAAAGAAAATAATTCTATTGTAAAATTGCCATTTTGTATAGATTTAACAGTAGCCATGCTATAAATGGTGTAAATATAAACACTTTTTGTATCTATAAATACGTTAAATATGTTCTGTATACTATAGCAATCAAATAAATTCTCAACATTTTATTCCCTAAATATATGTTTTTAACTTTAACCTTCAAATAATTTCATAACTGCAATTGTGACCATCATATATATTCTTAACAGTTTTGGTTTCATCACTATAAGCTTGGCAAATTTGTTCACGTAAGAATTTTTTTTATAATTCGAAAGTCTCTTTATTTTGAAACAAGTTAGCATGACAACTATCTCAACAAGATCGAAATCAGACATTTACCTTCTTGGTTCTACCATTAGTGAGCTAAATGGCAGTAAGCTACCTTCAATTCGTATGGCATTGTGGTTGTTTCTTCACAACCATATTGACTTGTAAAAAACTATAAGAGAATCTTCAACAAATTCAATAGAAGAAATAAAAAAATTTTGGTAGAAAGCTAGAATACCGGTACAAGACTTCAGAAACTGTCAACCCAAGTTAGAAAATGTATTCAGACAGTGGAAGTTGTTAAAGAAAAACAAAAACAGAAATACAGTAACACAGAAGAATAAAGAAGGTGAGTTTGTTTCGAATTTGGATAATCTTTTTGACATAGCACATGATGACGAACTAAACATGATAAAAAAATATTTCAAGATAGAGAGTTCTTGTTAGCTCAGCGTGAGAAAGGAAGGAGGGGATCAATGCTATGTGTTGACAAGTGTCTTAAGAAAACTGAAAAAATGGTTCATCTAAGGGAAAAAGCGAGCTCAGAAGGTCACAAAAAATGAAACAAAATTGAGAAGAAATGGAAGCCACTGTGCAATTGATATCTTCTGATGAATCAGATGAGTTTGAATATGAAGAGCAAGCATCATTTAAAGTAAAAGAACATGATATTCAAAAAGGAAACAAAAAGCGAAAGAAAATTGTGACACCCCATTTAGCAGCAGCTTTAGACAGACAGGACAAAAGTTTCTGATCGGAATGCTCTGTTTGTTGTCGCTGAAGCAGCAAAGAGTTTGGGCTGTGAAGTAAATGACATTACTCTAAGTAGAAGTTCTATTTGCCGAAAGAGGATGAAACACCGTTCAAATATGTTTCAGCAGCTGAAAACTGAATTCAATATTTGAAAGTATGAATTTACCTCACACCTTCATTCATGTAAATCCAGAAATCTGGGAGTTTCAGAATGATTTTAAGAAAGCATTAAACATAATTCATGGAATTTCAGTAGTTAATGATCATGCTGAAAGAAGTATAGCCCTTATAAAAGAGTTCAATGGGAAAATGACACGTAGCGAAGAACAATTACAGTTCTTGCTGCAAGTTGTGGAAGAACATCGCCGAGCTTATCCTGATTGTAGAAAACAGAGTTTATAATGTATATTAATATAAAGCACATCCAAAACTCTTAAAATTATTACTATATTATTTTAAATTTACAAAATGCTACAGATGTTTATGAAATAAAATTATATTCCTTTCCCCGCTTTAGTTTTGTTTCTATTTGTATTTATAGCCTAAAATCGAAAAACGCAGAACTTTGAGGCTGTTGAGCCACCTCTAAATATTAAAATAATGAGCTTAAACTTCACAATTATTATTTTTTAATTAAATGGAACCAAATGGGAGGGTAGCACCTATAAAAATCAAATTTTTTTTAAAAACGGCCTTTTTGGATATAATGCATAGTGCCTGTGACCTTTGAAAACTTAATATAGCCAAGCATTCATATTCTTTTGATTAAAATTATTCAAATCTTTTTGGTGGTAATCCTAGTTTAAATCAATCCCTGTGCGTGATAGTAGTTTAGCAATTATATCTTGTTTCGTACTTTTTTATCACATTTTTTTTTATTGTCCTTTAGAAAAAGGCTCCTGCTAAAAAGGGTTCGAAGAAACAGTTCCGAAATTATGCTGTTCTGGGGGGTGTATCTGTGGCTGAAATGAGTAGAGAGCAGGTAATATGTTGATTAAATGCATATCATTTTTGTTTCCTTTACTTTCTTTGTGTGATTGTGTTTCATTTCAACTTAAACATGTTTCTAAAATATTAAAACAACATTTAAATTAAAACGCTGTTATAACAATAAGAATTGTAAGACACATTTCTCAGGGTAATGAGGAAACCCCCTTTTCAGTACCAAGACATGAGATTATAAATACAGAGTAGCATAAATTTTATAATCCCTCCCGCAATTGCTTCCCCCTAACTGACTGATGATTACCTACTGAATATTTTTATATTTTGATCATTAATTAATTGAGCATACAATCTCTGTGTATCAGAAAATTCAGTAGTTTAATCTAATGTGTTATTAAAGCAGTGAGTAACTGCCCCTAAGCAAGGGCTAAGGCAGGAACATGCAATACACCCAGGGGTGATTGTGAATTCATGAAAAAATACCTGAAAGTTTTAAAGAGAAAATGTGTGTGTGGAGGGGGCAGGGGGGGGGCGTTTTTTCAAATACCAAAAAGTCTATTCGAATATCGGATGCAAATCGATTGCATTTCTTAAAATGAAGGCATCAAAATAAAAAAGGATGCAAATAAAATAATTTATTCAAGTTTAAAAAAAATAGACTGGCATCGTAACATTTTTATTCGATGAATATAATTAGTAATTATTGGTAAATTCACCGAAAAATCGAAAAAGCAAATAAAATACCGAAGATGAGAATATAAAAGCATAATTAAAAATATTTTATTTCTGGTGTTTTCGAACATGAAAATACCAGAATTGATGATGAAAATACCGGAAATCCGGTAAAATACCGGAACACAATCACCCCTGAATACACCGCCAACAAGTTGTACCGTTCCCATGTGCAGTCACTCGCTGGTATTCTAATTTCCCATTAACTACCAGTTTGTTCGGCTCTCTTTGCTCTATAAGAGGATTTTTGCCTCCAACTAGTCCACTTTCGTATTCCATGCTGATGAGCGCATAATAAGCCCAAAACTGCAGTCCATGGATCAAAATGAACGAGTTGGCGGTGTATTGCATAATGTGTTATTATTTTAAAAGCTATTTAAAAACAAAAGAATAATTTAATTGAAATAAAAAAGCTGAACTAAATTTTAATGCAGCAAAAGCTCAGGTTATAGCACCCTCTCATTTCTTAGCTCCCAGGGTACCCCTCTCTGGCGTGACTACATGCACCTGGATGGCGGCCAAGCTCCTATTACTGACATCATGACCCTTAAATTTAAATGAACCATTTTTCACTCATCCCACTACACATAAATTATCAGTTTTCTGTGCTTTGATTTTTCATTCACCTAAAAAAAAATACCATCAGTGTTTACCAGGGCTGGGAAAAAAAACAGGCTTTTGCAAGAATCATTTTACTATCACTCTTTATTCAAGCATTGTGCACTTCATTTTACTTTTCTTAGAATCAGGGGAATCCTGAATGGAGGTCACTGTGACCTCCTAAAAAAATTCTTATTCCGCAAATTTGGAAATAGCATTGTAATATTGATTTCTTTAACCCATTAATGCCTAGCATCCCTTTTTAGGGACGGTCCGAAAAAGGATCTGAATGTCCCCAAAATGAACATTTCAACCAAATAATAGTGTTTAATAAGTACCTTGGTATTGTTTCAATTCGTTATTAACAGATTGCAGCACATAACCATTGTAAAGTGTGTTCTGTAGCAGTTTTAATATGATCATTATCAAAAATGACATCGTTCACAATCTCAAGAAAAAAAGCTAAGTTTTCAAAGTTATTCCCAACTTATGTTAATTGCTAATTTTATTTCTTCTTATAAAATGTCTTTTTAAATATTGTATCGTGGGAAGAAAACAATTTTAGTTAAAAAAGTATGTACCCTCTGGGGTCTATCGTAACTTTTGAGGGATGATTTTTCTTTCCTTAATAAAAAAAAAAAATATTTTTTACATAATATTTTTTTTAATTATTTTTCCTGTCCATTAAACACTGTTTGTAACCAGTATACAAAATATCTTTTGGGGAAAAATGTCAGGCACTAATGGGTTAATATTATAACTAAACTGATCAGGTTCAATTTCTAGGCTTGGCATTTATCAAAATATTCATAATATTTAGTTTGTTTTTAAAATAAAAGTCTTTAAAATACAGTGGGCTTTTTCGAGTGGGCCAACTTTCGCCAACACTGGTCTTTATTGATCAATCTATGTACAAGTTAAAGTTGTAAAACTTGCATTTAATACTTGATTACTTTTGAACATTAGTTGGAAGAACATATAAACCAATTGCAACAAGAAATTGAGCGGGAGAAAGAGGATCGGAACTACTTCCAAATGGAACGGGACAGAATTCAACTGTTTTGGGAAGTGACCAAGCAGCAGCTGGAAGAAAAAGACGCACTCCTTCGGTTAAAGGACAGTGAAATTGATGAAGCTGCCCTGACGCATTTGGCGGAAATCAAAGTAAGGCGTCTAAGCTGATGCATATTATTTTGATGCAAAATTTTAAGGTTGTAATTCATTTTCTGAGAATTAGTAACAAAATTTTAAATTAAATTCTTAAAATTGTATTTTCTGCTGCATATGTAACATTTTATCTGTTAAGTTTACAGTGATCAATTTACAAATTTTAAATTAGTTCTTTCAAGTAGGAAATTGTCTATAGATGGATACAGTTAATTGAAATTGATATTTTTTGAAAATAAATTAGGCCTCATACTCGCTTATAAAGCGATAAGGAATATGTTTACATCCTGTTATGTTAATTCCCAAGATAATCATACCAAGAGATAAAAATTTTCAAAATTTTATGTACTGAGCATGTACAATTTCTCACATGTGCTTTTATTTAATTATATATTGTCCACATTTGTGTTACATTTAAAATTTTGTGTAATGTTTCCTTTTGTTGTATGCTTATATATTTATAGTAGGAAATATAACCATTGAAATTCTGGTTGTTGTTTCTGTAGAGTATTATAATCGTATAATTTCTTGTTAGTATTACTGATAGTGAATAAGTTATTTACTTATTGCACTGCTTATGTACTTTTTCAAAAATTGCTGCCCTTTTGGGGAATTTGTTTGCCAGTGCTTCAGAATTCCTAGCCTAGAGTTCTACACCACAATTACTGTAAATGCTGTTTGGGGCCCACAAGAAGGGATTACGGCACAAGTTGCGCCATCAAAATTTTTGGGGGGATTTTTTAAAACTAAATTTATTTTTATTTAAACTATCCATTTATTAATTTTTGATATAAATTAACCGATTTTTTTAAATAAAAATTAGTCATTAATTATTTTTTTTAATTTAAATTATTTCTTTATTATTATTATTTCTTTCTTTATTTATTTATTTTGTGTGTGTGTGTGTGTGTGTGTGTGCTTGGAATCTCTGGAAAAGAGAAAAAAAAAAAAAAGAGATTCTATTCTGCGCATAGTTAGTTTTAAAAAATAATAATAATATATAAAAAAATAATAGTTAGAATTGAAAAAAATTAATAAGTAATATTTAAAACATAAATAAATAATATTAAAAAAAGATAAATAAAATAAAAAAGTGGGGTAACAATAAAAATAAAAAGCCCAGGGGTGAACATTTTTGGGGGGTAATTTGTGCCATTGAGCTTGGGGGGGGGGGGGGATGGGCACTCCTGGCTGTTTGTGTGGGGTTTTTTTTTTTGGTTATAAAGTGTACTGTTATACATGTAGTACATTAAAGCTTTCCCCCCTCATTTCAGCTTTACAAACAGAAAATGAAGCATGTCATGTTTGAATGTCAGCAGTATATTGATGAGAAGATGAAAGAAAAGATGGGAGAAAAGATCATGGCTGAAGAAGAGCATGAACTGAAGATCCATCATTTGGAAAATGAAATCAACAAACTTAATGATGAAATAATGAAATTAAAAATTGATCATAATGATGAAACTATAAACCAGAGGCTGGTAAGTTTGATTGAAACATTATGGAAATTGTAAGCTAAAAAAGATGAATAATTGCACTCAAGATATGAAAACTTACTGTTTTTTTTTTATTTTTTTTTTTTTTAAGAAAATTTTTTACGTGTCAACTTGTTGCCAGGAAGACAATAAAGAAATTTATTCTGAATACCTTTAAAATAAATTCTATCATTGTATTTTTGTAAATAGTTTTTCCAAAAGAAATAAAAAAGGCTCTGGAATAAAAAATTTAAAAAAAAGATAACTAGTTTTTAAGATTTCTGAAAATTGGAAAGATCAACAGTTTTAAAGTTACTGGAGCATTTTCTTTTTATCAATTTTATAAAATTTTTTAGGAAAAAATATTTGTTCTTAATTCTAATGTTTTAAAAGTTGTGAAAAATTCTTTAGTTTTAATAGGAGAATTCTTCAAAACTTGAAAAAGCTGTGTGTTTTTCAACTTTTAAAGTGAAAATTTCGAAAAACTTGCTCTAAACATTTATTATGTTTAAAAATCAATCAAGTTTCCGATTCCAGAACTATTTTTACTTCCTGATAAAGTTTTTGCATGAATTTCATTAGACAACAATATTTAAAGGTATTCATGTAGTAAGCTTCTTTATTATTTTCCTGGGGCAACAATTTAACTCATATTCAAGCTTCCCTAAAATCTTTACACCCTTGTGAAAAAATGATTATAATTATGAAAATACGGCAGTTGATTACTCAGAATTTCTAGAGCTTATTGTCATAACTAATTTTTTTTAATAGAAATTAGTTTTTGTAGCAGTTTATATGATCATGTGCTTATATAGGATATGTTATGGATGATCCCTACAAATGACAATTTTGAAGACAACTGTTTCAAACCATATCAAGCATCTCATGGGAAAACTGCTGTTCTTATCAAAGATTAACAAAGGGAATAATATCAGTCCGTTATTGTTAATTATATTTATGAGTTTTTAATTAATTGTACTCTATGAGTAGGGGAATGTAGAGAAAAGTGAAAGAGCTAAGATAACTTACCCTTTTCAAAATGAAAAAATTGGAAATATGTTTTGAAAGTTCAGTACATAAAAAGAACAATGTATAAAATTCGCATTAAAATATTATTTTGATTTAAGTAACTTTTTCAGTTCAAAAAAAAAAGTGGGTGTGGTTGGAGGTTTTTTTTTTTTTTTTTTTTTTTTTTTTTTTTTTGTATGGGGAAAAGTATTTTCTATTTTGAGTAAAAACCAAAAAGCAGCGTCTAAAAGCACAAATAAGTCAAGTTAAAAATCAGCAAACATGTTTCAAAGGCATAAAGCCTCCTTCTTCAGTCAAGCAAGAAATGGATCTATTTCTTGCTTGGCACTGAAGAAGGAGGTTTTGTGTCTTTGAAACATGTTTGCCGATTTTTAACTTGACTTCTTCGTGCTTTTAGACATTGCTTTTTGGTTTTTACTCATTTGCGCACAAAGTGAAGTTTTTATTTTCTATTTTGTATTTTAAAATTTTTTTTTATCAAATGAATGAATAAATAATGAATAACAAACAAAGAAATAACTAGAAAAATTAATGAAGCAAACAAGTGAAAATTAGTCATCATTCAGTGTATAATGCCGCCTTGCTCCACATTTAGCTACAATGATGGAGGAATGGTATTTGCATTGATTAAATTACAATGGCTGCGTTCAGAGTATTTGCCCGAGCTACCCGGGCGTTTCAGACATGACGTCATAAATAACTTTCTGGGCCGAGCTCAAGCAATTATGCTCTGGACATCACTTGTGCCATTCGGGAAGAAACAACATGACAGACAGAACAGCAGAGAGTAACGCGCCGGTCAATGCAGGAACAATCCTGCATTTGCTCATATATTTTGGCACAAAATGATACCGTTCTTAACTTTGGCGACAATTATTATTCCTCTACAGTTATGGTTGAACGTGGGATCGAAATGACTTATGGAATTAAATGTGAAATTTGTTATTTTAAATTAAGGAATTTCCGATGAAATAGGCCTAACAGCAAGTAAAGAATTTCATCGATCTCGCTTATCTGACAGGATTGTTCCTGCAATGACCAATTCTCAAGGAAATATATCCTTTCAGATTCATCACAGCAAATAGCGTGCGTATTTTTGACATTGTGTGTGTATTTTCAAGATTTTGTTTTAGTCACTCTTCGTAAATCCTAGCAGACGAAAAAGCAATAAATTTCAGCCAATGAGCATCATCCTTTGCTAAACGCCCAAACACGTGACCTATCTGCTCAGCTGCCTTTCCTGGGCTGCTTGTGCTCTAGCCCGAGTGGCTCGGGCATCTACTCTGGACAGCATTTGAGACTTTCGGGCTCTCCAAATGGCGGCTCTGGACGCTTTGGGAAGAACCCGAGCTTCCCGGGAAGCTCAGGCGAGCACTCTGAATGCGCCCAATAATTGTTAAGACAATTTGTGTGAGGAAAATTAATGAATTAATGAATGAAAAGTTTTGAAACGATCTTCATTTTATTATAACGTTCAGTTATTTTGTTTCTTTGTATCCGAAAAACTAATGAAATGCTCTTCCTTTTAGAAACATGCAGAAGAATTGTGTGCTTTGCACCAAAAATATCATACAGAAATGGATATTGCCAAAAGTAAAGGTGTTCAAGAGATACAAGGTATAAGAAATGATTTAGAGCTTCAGAAAACAAAGGCAATTCAAGAAATAGAAGATAGGAAAGACGCTCATGTGCAACATCTTATTCAAACTCATGAAGAGCTCTTCAAAAGAATGAAGAATTTTTACAATGACATAATAAAGAATGACATTTTGCTCATCAAAAGTTTGAAAGTAAGTTTTTATACGAACGTGTGGCATTTTAAATGGTTTTATTTATTAGTGACATAACATATTTAATTATTAACAATTCTTATATACTGAATTTCAAATTTACGTCACATAGAAATTTACTTTAAAAACCTTGGTGTATTTTCTTAGCAGTTTTTTTTTTTTGTAATTTCTTGAAGTGCAAATGAACATACAGCAGCTAGAAAATAAGATGAAAATACTTCCTCCCCTGCTTACTACGTTTTAGAAAAAGGAACCCCATAGGATAGGGGGAGGAGGGCAAGAGCAGGCTTAAGCCCCTTCCTCCTTGGAAACTTGTACTTCCTTGCTTTTAGTACTATTTTTTTTTTTTTTTTTTGACAAAAATATAAAAACATTTTTCCTTCAGCCGTTAATAAATAAATTAGCACTAAAAATGCCAAGTTTTAATAACTCTAATTTGCACTGAAATTGCTTTTAGAATTATAACAATATATCAGTGTCCATTCTGCTACAGAAAATGAAAGGCCTGAATTCAAGGTTCCACCGAAGCCACATTTGCCTGGGAAACTCAGGCGGGCAAATTGTGTTCAGTAACCTCAAAAACAATTAAGTCGGAGTAAATTATAAAAATGAAAGTTTAGAACTTTCATTGCTTACTTTGTAAATCGCAGAAACTGAAAAAAAAAAAATCTTTTAACTGTAAACCATGGGGAAAATATATGAGCTCCCCCCCCCCCCCTCTTAAAATTTCGCAGATGTGTGCCCGTGAAACCTTAAGATTACCATGTACCGCTGAATGGAGTGAGATAAGTTACGAGGCAATCATTAAACCTAGGATGCTTAGGGGCAGTAGTGAACTTACCACAATGCAAATGTTACAATTGGGAGGAGTTTCACTACAAAAGGATATCATACCAACCCAAATTATTATTTTTATTATTATTTTGAAAGCTTGAAAAAAATTTTTTCAACTGGGCGAGCAAAAAGTATGAGGACCGGTCAAATTTTTCTACGGATCAGCACAGGTTCACCAGACCACCGGTTGAAAAATGCTGGGACTGTGTTGGAGCAAGCTAAAACTGACCTAATCTAGCATTAACTTTTCTAATAATCACTGGATCAGGGTATTCAACCTTTTACCCTTTGAGCAACCCTTTAAGCTTACTACTTTCTTAAAGGAGTCCTTGATCATACAGAAGAAAAATTAGGGTATTAATAGACTAAGAGCTAGCGACGTTTTCGAGTGACAATTTTAAGACATCTGGCTCTTTAACATATCTTTCCCTATGCTCTTCTATGTAGCATGTGGATGGTTTTGTGGCCAAGAGTGGTTGCGATTTTTACTGCACATCCCATTTTTGCTGGTAAATATAGTGATTTTTTAACCATTTAGGAGCAATTAGAAGCTTAAACCTGTCATAAGCATGTCATGTAATATATCAATGGAAAGCTTTGCTTCTTTCCTTTACAGTGGTTTTTGAATTTTTATTCTTTTATTATAAAAGAAATTGTATGTTAATTTATTTTTTTTTTCGTTTTTTAAGAGCTCTGTATTTTATACAATTTTAGAAGTAGAAATTCAAAACTTAGCAGGATTACTTATTTTGTCATATGCATCCTTCAGACCGATTTTTGTTACAATTGGAAATGGTTGGGTCAATATTTTTTTTTCATGATTGACTTGACGAGGAATTGCCCTGAAATGACTTAAACATCACTGTTTTTACCAGTACAAGTGTGATGCGCAGTAAAAAATGCAACCACTCTCATCCCCAGGCACCGTGCATGATGCTTAGAAGCGCATAAGGAAAGACATATCAAAGACCCAAACATCTTAAAATTGTTGTTTTTTGACTAGCTCTTGGGCTATAGAGCTTTATCTGCTGAGTAAACAAAAAAATGTATAAGAAAGCTAAGTTTTGCACTTTTTCTTTGCATGCTTCTTTCTTTTATTGTGAGAAGAAATTTTTTTTTTAATAATTTTTACATGTTCTCCCACTAGACTGTCCAATTTTCTCAAGATCTAATAGAATTAATAATGCATTTAACCTTTAGGAACCGGGCGGTACACATGTTGTACTAAAAGACTCGTCTAGTTTAGAGGACGGGGTTGAAATTTTCACTTGAACCCTTTGGAACCAGAGATTTTTTCAAGGTTTCATACGGCTAGTACGAGTTTATACTTTTTATTTTCAATGGAAAAGAAATCTGTGGATAAACTGTCATATACTATCTGGGTCGAAAGAAAAGTTTCTATATGAACAGCCCGGATCCAAAAGGTTAAACCAATTCTGATGTAAGCAATAGAGGTTTTTCCCCCTTCTTTTTAGAAATGCCATTGAAAGTTTTCGTAGGCTATCGGCTTTATTATTATAATTTTTTAAGTATTAAATGTATTACATAATGATCATGTTTTTAAAATTTTTAACAACATTCTTTCTGCAAGAATGATTACTTCACAAACAGACGATGTTTTATTGAATCATCAATCTTTTGATGTTATGATATCTTTAGAGGTACAAGCACTGTTATTACCAAAAAATTTGTTCTTCAGTTTATTTGATTTTTTGTTATTTATGTCCAGGAATAACTTTGTTTACTGATTAAATAAAATCCTTTAATTCTATTTTAGTGAATGATTGCACTGGCTTTGCTTTTTGAGAATTGCACTTTAAGATAACTCAAGACATTTTTGCACTACAATTTAAGGTACTGTTATACTTGTTTTCTTTTCTTTGCATTACTATTTTTGTTTCTTTGTTGAAGTATATGGAAGTTTTCCTATTATTTTATATAATTACGCTAATTGAGCTTCTTTATATATTTATTATTTTCTTTATGTGAAATACAAATATAAAAAATACAACCAGCAGCAGGCATTCTGATTTTTCTTTCACATCTTTTCTTTTTTTTTAATTTTTTAAAATGGAAAAACAGCAGTGGGAAGACTCGATACTGTAACCACTGTTTGAGCCCTTCCACGAAATGTAGTCCCACCTGTGACGCTCATGTATTTCATTAAAACAATGATTTTAAATGGTAATGAACAAAAGTTTTTTGGTTGAGAAATCACAATCCAGTATGGGCTTTCTCTGGCAAAAAACTTGTTCATTAAATTAAAACTTAATAATTTTTGATGAAACATGTGAGGGGCTCACGTGCGGGACAAAATGGTGGCTAATTTTGTGGAATGGCCCATTTGTTTTTTTTGAAATTGAAAAAAAAAAAGATGTCCAGCAACAGTTTTCAAGCCCAACTAGGCTGGTCATAGTCATTTTAGAATGCCGGAATCGGTTTAAGTGCCATCTTGAAACTATCCACACTATTGTGGGGACACATTTGACTTCAACATTAAATGAACTAATATTTATTGGATGCTTGGTTACAAATGATTTGTCAACTGATGAAATATTTACACATCTTACAGTATAATGTTAGAATACTGCAGCATCTGCTTTTAACCTGGTCCTTGGTATCGCAGTACCCTATGCAGGCTTGCGTGATGCATGTTAACTTCAGTCAAATTTCATTCTGTTTTCGGTGTGATATGATGAAACTAGTGAGACCACAATAACACTGGCAGCCCCACCATATGATCCTTTGGGAAGGCTCGGTGCATAGGTATGTAGAAGGGCTGTGACGTCGATGCTTTGGAAAAATCGATGTTTTTGTAAGAACATCGATGTTTAAAGGTTGATGTTTTTATAACATCGATGTTTTGGGTTTGATGTTTTCGATGTCGATGTTTTATATTCCAGCAAAGAAAGCCAAATAAAAATATACAAAAAGCATACTTTTTAAAAAGTTTTCATTTCTAATCAGGAGTTGTAATATTAACCTCATTGAAAAAAAAAATTCTATGATTTTTTTGATATTTTGCTCTTGATGTTTCTAAAACATCTCTAATTTGCTTTTGCCATTTTTTTTTTAAATGTCTTTTAAAGATCATTGTTTCGCGTTCAATGTTTTTTTTCTTCTTTCGATGTCCTTTTTCATTTCAGCAAAAAACAATAAAAAATATGCGATAATAAAGACTCATCTTTCTTTAACCACTAGTTGCAAATCTACCAAATTGAAAAAAACAATTTTTTTTTTTTCAATAACTAATAATGATTTACTCCCAATGGTTTTTAAACATCATTGTTTTGCATTTTATATTTTCTTCGATGATGTTTTACATGTTAGCAAAAGAAAAAAGTTTTTATAAACATATGCGACAAAAAAAAAAGTTACAGAATTAATCAACAGTTGGAGTATATATCTCAATGAAAAAAGTTTTCTTAATTGACGTCGATATCTTACGGTTGATGTTTTTCCAGGGGACAAAAGGTATATTTAATTAAGTGATATAAAGAAGCGCTTGTAATGGGAAGTAACTGAATAACTGTACATTCAAATGTGTAAGCAATTAAGAAAAAAATAGATCGATGTGCTTATTTTCCAACATCGATGTCTTTAAACATCGATGTTTTGCCTTCGATGTCGCACCCCTAGTATGTAGGGGCTTGTCAACTAGCCCCTCACACTATTGCAAGTACTAAGTGTTTCTGGCTAACTATTCCAAAACCCTATCACCCTATAAAGTAAAAAAAATCCTGATTTCAAGGTGTAAGAATTGTGTGATGGTTGTGTATTCAGAAATGTGAAGAAAAATAAAACAAAAAAACTAAATACTTATGAATTTTTAGGATATTTTGCATAAACTCATTTTTACAGACATTCTGTTATAATGAGCAAATATTACAGTTCCTTTGCTCTCATTATAAGCAAGTTTGACTTTGTTTTGAAATAAAGGTAACACTTTCAGTTAAATTTACAGAATTACTGCTATTATTTATTTCAGATAGTCAGATTTTCAACATGCATGTGTTGAAAATGTGAATATCTATAACTGGAAATATGATGTGTTTTCTTTTAACTTGTGAAGTAGAGGAGAATTTGAAAATTATATATTTGTTAACTCCAGTGTTTCCCAAGATATGCTTTATGGACATTCCAGCTCAAATTCAGCCTAATACAGATAAAATAAAAATTAGTAAATAGTCTTTTTTCTAAGTAAGTAAACTTTATGATTGCAAATGTTTGGCACACAATCTTTATTGTCATGAAAATGATTTATCAATATCAATGCAGGAACAATATTGCCAACTTACTGGATAGTTAATGAAAGTTTCGAATCTTTGTTCTGATCTAACTAGCAGTTATAAATCCAAATACCCTCATTTAGCAGAAAATGTTGATAAAGATATTTAATTTGACAATTCATACTATTACTGTTGATTAATGACCAGTTTATTATGAACTTGCATAAAATGTATCACTTTTATCTTAGGACCAAATACAAAATTATGAGCGAAAACAACATTACTTAAAAGAGAAAATGCAAAATCTGAAAATGAAAAATGAAAATTTGCAACAAGTAATTTCTGAAATGCAACAAAAGTGTGAAAAAAGAACTGGGAGTAAATGGACATCTGATCAACGGAATTTGGTAAGAAAATCACCATCTAGTTAAGGATTTATTGTTCGCCAACTGTTTTTGGTTTTTAAAAAAAATCAAATTCCAAACTAAACAAATCTAACAAGAGGGTCATTCCATGTCAAGTGTCCCAAATTTCGAGAAAGTCCCCACTCGACCCCTCCGATTTTGATGAAATTTTTTTGAATGTACATACAAGACTTGCATGAAGCCATACTAAATTATAGCTCAATAAGCCCCATAGTTCAGCTAATTTAAATTATTTTGTAAAGGCCTCTTTTTCGTGTCGTGAAAAAAAATGACCAAAGTGTCAAGTTTATGCTTTTATTGCTCGCGACCAAAGATGATTGTTAGGCTCAAATTTGGTGAATCTGATCACCATTTAGGGTAGAATACTTGTGTAGGATGCCTACTTGTGTAACAAAAGCTCATTGGTAGATTTTTTGCAATTTGCTGCCAAAGTTGGTAAAAAATTATTTTTTGGCAAATTTTAACCACACGTTATCAGCTTGTATCTGCTGAGAGAATAACTTTCTGAAGCTAATTCTTTCCTCATTTGTAGCCTCTTAGTATGTCCGAAAGGTATGCAAGTGGTATCTTGATAGCTCAAATACTTGCTGAATTAATCGAGTTGAAATTCCAGTCAAAACTGTTTTTCGTCAATTTTGTCTAAAAAACATTTGTTTTATTTTTGAGACAAACCAGTTTTGAAAGGATATTGCAGATCAAAAACATGTACTAATTCCATGTGAAATCAAGTAAAAAATGATATAGACCTTAAATATTCTAGTCAATTAGTTATATAAAAACTCACAGGAGCTATTGTATTTATGTTTTGATGAAAAAATCCTGTTTAGATAATTTTGAAGGTTTGTTTTTGTGTGTGTGTCCTCGTAAAAACTCAAGTAATGGCGAAAAATAAAGTTTCATTTTTTACAAAAAGAATTATTTTTTTTCTCGCTGCTAATAGACCTTGAGTGTTTTCCTAGGCACTGAAAAAGCTCTTAAAACAGAATTTCAGATGATATGTCCCTTGGCAAGGTGGAGGGGTCAACATTATTTCAAGGTCATAAAAAGTATTGTCCCATTTTTCATCATGGGCCCGTTGCAATCATATTCTGAATATCTAGCCACATCCTCAACAGTATAAAGAATAGAATTTCAATTAATATGTATCATATTTTCAATTACCGTTGTTATCAATTACATGGCAGAAATAATTGCAAAATTCAGCTCTATCAAAAACTTTCGGTATTGCTTTTTAGAATAATGTCTTTGCAGTCCCATTATGAGTTTTATTATCACATATTAACTGTTTTATTTATTTATTTAATAAATATACCTTGTTTATTTATTTAGTTTTTTTTTTTTTTTTTGGAAGTCGACCCTCAACCTCGCCAAGGGACATATCACCTGAAATTCTTTTCCAAGAGCTTTAAAACAGCACCTAGAAAAACATAGGCGTAATTTGGCCTCGAAAAGTGGGGGGGCAAACTTTTTGTAAGGGTTTTCTTTTTTCAATTAAAATAATGCAAAATGTACTTTTTCAAAAAAAAAAGATAATAGTAATAATAATAATAATAATAATAATAATAATAAATAAACAAATAATAATAATAATGATGATGATAATAATAATAAAATCAAAAAATCGAAAAACTTTCTACGAAATGTATATGTTAAATGTTTTAAAAACAGAACAAGGCAACAGAGACGAGAAGAGTACATCTTACTCTCTGTTACTGAGAGTGCATCTTAAAGAAAACCTACAGAGGGATTAGTTGTTAAAATTTCACATGTGAAATAGGCATTGTTCATTCATTCGGTCAACTTCTGGAAGTACATTTACTAATCTTAATGAATTCAGGAAACATAAATTAGTAAAAACGATATTGATTTAACCATTGTTGGGAGCAAAAGGTTTTATTAGCAATGGTAACATTTGGAAGAAAAATTTTCTTTCTCAAGGATTCGAAACCAACATCTTTAATGTGTTAAAGCTGAATCAATTAAGATTCAAAAAAATTGGAAAGCTGGGTAATAAACATAGAATATGAAATGACTCGTCGAATCAAAACTGTATTTCAACCAATAAAATTTATTGCACTGAAAAACTCATTGTGTTTGGCAACAACCATTCCATATAGTACTAAACTAAAAATTTATTCTTTCCATTTTTTTTCAACAGGTAGGTCTTGAAATCTTATCGATTTCAAAAATCAATCTCAGTTCTTACTGGTTTTTTAATCAATGCTATACAAAAAATCTCTGCTCTAAGAATCAAATGTACATACACTGAGTCATAACGTGCGCAACAAGTCAAGAATATCAAAAGCTATAAAATAAAATGTGTAATCAAAAGTTACATGTATTATCAAACAGCAAAAAGGAAATAAAAATTAGTTTAAATTTACAAAAATAAATATGAAAACAAGTATAAATCTGACAGAAAAAACATATTCAACCAAGCACTAATGAAGGGTAAGGCGCCTTCCTTTCATCTCTGACTTTGAAGAAAATGCATTGATGACAGCATCTTATCTATTATAATGTGCATTTCAATGTTCAATAACGCAAGGTCTGATAATCTTTCTTGCCCTTTTGTGCAGCGCAGATACGTTTTGAGCCTTTTTAAAGAAGAAAAGCTTCTTTCACATGATGCGGTGTTCATTGGTATGCATAAGAAAGTTTTATACAATGTATAAAGACTTCTTAATCCATTTCTTATATCGAGTTGCTTAATGTATTTGGTTCTGTTTTCCAAGTTATCCGCCTCTGTTGAGCTTATATAAATAAATAAATATAAAAGTAGAAAGACTTACCTATTTGTTAGAGATATATTATCTACTACTTCGTAACTTTTTATCGTTGCCAAACTTGGAGGAAACTGGAGATGGATCTTCTGACACTGCAATTCTAAACTCTAGTGCTGACTAGTGACTTGACGTGCCCTATACCCTTGTAGAACCGTAGTGGACTCTTTTTCCAATCAAAATTCAAAATTAGTTTCATCAGCGTATCCTAACTAATAGGGGCTCAAGGTGTAGGCGCGCATCTTTTTAAGGACAATTTTTTCTATTGGTGCTCTGACAACATATATGTTGCTATGACAGATGCTCAGATAGACTAGACATTCTATTTGCTAATTAACCGGAGACAGATAGTCTATACACGCCTCCTAGTTCTGCGGTATACCACACACATGCATAGTAAAGCAATAAAAATTAACTTAAGGAATAATCCGACAACAGACAAAGGCAATCCGACAACGCACGTACATATTGTGAAGTGATAAATAAAGTACTAAAGGTTACCGGATTACCTATAGAAATAACCCGACAAAGGTAATCCGACAAAGTCAAGTAGCTGTACCTTTCTATTCATGAGAAATTTTTGTTGTCTGCGGCTTCCAGTTATTCATAACTTGAGTGAAAAAATCGTGGGAAAGAGTTAGATATTCCCATACGCCTTCCATGGTGGTCTGATCCATATAATAGTGGAAGAAACTAATAATAGCCAATAACTCCCATAAATAATGACAGATGTTAAAGAACACTATCTTAACTCTTTATACCAAGATAAGCCCTTCTCACAACTTTAAAGGGACTGACTTCCACGAAACCATCAAGGATCCAAGCACCGTCAAAGCTGAAAGACCACCTTGAGCGTCAACTCGGGAGCCGGCTCTCAAGGGAATCAATCCCACCGTAGGTCAGCTTAAACAGTAGAATCAATGGAATCAGAGCTGTGTTCCGGGCTTCGGCTACGTCTAAATAACTACAGCGGATTGTCAGTGTTGCAATTTAAAAAATAATAAGGGAAGTAAAAACAGAGAGAGGGCTAATCTGAATCAGAGTCGAGGGGGGAGGGGGGGACTGTACTGTAACATTTATTAAAAAAAATGTCATGTAAATGTTTCTTTAAAAAATAATAAAAAGAAATTGAAAAAGGAAAACATCAATTAAATTTGCCAAACAACTTTCAAGTATCAGCTACAAGTATTGTTTTATTATGCAATTTTATCATCTTTTTTCGTTCAAATTGTTTTTTTCAAAGATACCTTAAGCAACGTAAATTAAATAGATTTTATCCTTTCAGAGCCCCTTGTTTGACCATGTGTGTCTAGGGAGGTCTTATGGATAAAATCAGACCCTCTTTATTGCTTAAGCAGTTTCCGAGGAAAAGGGGGTGGGGGGCTCGCTATCAGGAAGAGAGGTTGCTTGCTTGTACCGAGACTGTCTCTGTGTCCCGTCTTTTCCTACAATGGTTACATTTAGGAAATTACATTTTTTCTTGTTTGAAAATAAGGTATGCATCATTTGACAAACAACTAAAAAAAAATTTTTCACTTCAAAACTAGGGGGGGGGGGGGCAAAATAATAACTCTGCCCCTGGACCAAAAAAAGTAGGGGGGCACTTGCCCCCCTATGCCCCCCCTAGATTACGCCACTGTAGAAAAACACTCAAGCTCTATTGGCAGTGAGAAAAAAATAATTCTTTTTGTAAAAAACGAAACTTTATTTTTCGCCATTTCTTCAGTTTTTATGGGGGTACACACACAATAATTAACATTTAAAATTATCTAAAAAGGATTTTTTTTTCATCAAAGCATAAATACAATAGCTCCTGTAGGTTTCTATAGAACTAATTGACAGGAACTTTTAAGGTCTTAAGTCATTTTTTGTTTGATTTCACATGGAATGAGTACATGTTTTTGATCTGCAATATCCTTTCAAAACTGGTTTGTCTCAAAAATAAAACAAAAATTTTTTACTTAAGAAAAGCGCTCTTTCCAATGATATAAAGAAAAATCAAATTCAAGATGACCCTTTTAAGATATTGCCCTCTGAAATTGAGACAAAATTGACAAAAAACATTTTTGATTATAATTTCAACTCGAATAATTCAGCAAGTAATTGAGCTATAAAGATGCCACTTGCACACCTTTCGGACATACTAACAGGCTACATATGAGAAAAGAATTAACTTCAGAAAGTCATTTTCTCAGCAGATACAAGCATGCTGATGACGTGTGATCGAAATCTGCCAAAAAACGATTTTTAACCAACTTTGGCAACAAATTGTAAAAAATCTGCAGTGCAATGAGCTTTTTTTACACAAGTAGGCTATTCTACCATAAACAGTGATCAGCATCACCAAATTTGAGCCTAATAATCATCTTAGATCGCGAGCAATAAAACCATAAACTTGACAATTTGGTCATTTTTTTCATGACACGAAAGAGAGGCCTTTACAAAATTACTACTATTAAAATCTGCCCGCGTCTGTCTGTCCGTCTGAAGATCGAACTCCTCAAAAACCGCTGAGAGTAGAGAATCAAACATAGTACCATTCGACTCGAAATTTTCTAAGGAAGACAATAAGATCAACCGCGTAATTCTACGACGTCAATTAGCTGAGATAATAATTTCAACGTTAATTAAATTTTTGCACTTTTTAAAATTCCAAGACATTTATTCCTTTTCTTTGCCATTTTGAATTAAAACTTTAAAAAAATTTCTTGAACTATTAAAATTTCCCAAGACTCTTATTTCTTCTTTCAATACTCTAGTATCTACTTATATTAAAAACTGAGTATCTTTCTAACTATCTTTCTATGTCACGCTTATTTCTCCTGAACGCCAATGAACTGAAAGTCGAACCAGGTACCGATAGATAGGTAATTTTTCAGGCTTCATTAGTTTCAATCTATATGATTATACGATTTTAATTAGCGAAGATATCAATTAATAAGTATTCAAATTTAAAGCGATTAAGCCTAATAAATGATTAAACTTCCAAGACATTTTTTCTTACCGTTGCCATTTTGAGTTAAGACGATAATTAAATTTTTGAACTATTTAAAATTCCAAGACATTTATTTCTTTCCGTTGCCATTTTGAATTAAAACGTTAATTAAATTATTGAACTATTTAAAATTCCAAGGCATTTATTTCTTATCGCTGCCATTTTGAATTAAGTAGAAAAAATTCTAAGATATTCATTTCTTTCCGTTGCCAGTTTAAATTAAACGTTTTTTTAAATTATTAACTTTTTTAAAATTAAAGAGTGTTATTTTTTTCCGTTGTCATTTTGAATACGTGTTACAACAAAGTTCTAACATTTGTTTTTATTCTAATTAATGACTAATATTTTTTCTCTGGCGCCATTTTGAAAATGTGTTTTTAAATAAAATTGCCATTGCTGTTTTTAGAAGGGACTTTTTTTTTTGGCTGCGATCTAAATATTAAAACAACTTAATCGTTTAGAATTTTACAATTTTACAGGAAGAAAGCGGTTGAAAATAATTGTTTTTTGTAAGGAATTTTATTTGTTATTTAAAGAGTGCTGAGCATGCGCTACTTTACATCGTCTTTATTTTTGAGGAAGCATGTGCAAATAATTCGATTGACTTTTTGATGCAGGAAAGCCTTTTAGCGAGCCGCTTTAGCGGGGAGTAGTTTGTTAAAACTTTCCTCGCTACTTTAAAGGAGAGCCGCCTTGACGGCGAGTAGTTTGTTGAAACTTTCTTCACTACTTTAAAAGCGAGCCGCCTTGGCGGCGAGTAGTTTGCTTGAACTGACTTCACTACATCAAAGCCCGTGCAACGCCGGCCACGCAGCTAGTAATTTATATTAGCTGAACTATAGGGTTTATGGGGGCTATAATTTGGTATAACTTCATGCAAGTCTTGCAGTAAGCAGGCTATTATACTTGTATAAATTTAAACAAGATGAATTCTTAAAGGACTTTATATAATATAGAATTGACAGAAAAAAAAATTAATACAAAGGAATTTCTTTTAACATTTTAAAATGATTACTAAAGCTCTGATATTGAAATGCTTAATAGTTTGTTTTTGCTTACATTGCAAAAGAAATCATTATTTATGATTCATTATGAAGAAAAAAGCTCCTCACTCATTCTGTGAGAACTTCTTCTTGAAAAACCTGGAAAAGACAGTGACAGGCTCCTTGTTTAGGGGGGCGAATCACCCTCCCCTGACCGTTGGTAAAAAATTAATGTTTTTACATATAAGTGGGTGTGGTTTTTTAGTAAAATTTGCATTGAGTGTACATACCCTTTGCCCCCCCCCCCCCCCCCATCTACTTTAGAAAAACTCGGAATTGACTGGTCTGGTCGGGGAATTTAATTTTTGAAAGTGATTAAGAACCCTGCAATGGTTAACCGATTAAAAAAATGTTTGGTAAAATAAACTTTAAAAAATGACTTCTTGTATATTCTGCTGTTAACCCATTAAGCGCCAAGTCTCCCTTTTTGAGAACCTTAGTTTAAGATTTTTTTCCTTCGCAAGTACTTGAGATATATTTCTTGAAAGTGTTTGTTATTAAACAACAAAGTGCCTAACTTGATTGGTATTTTTTTCAAAAAAATTGAAACTTAATTTCTATTTTTTAAAAAATAGTTAATTTAGGAGAAAATTCTGATTTTTACTTTATAAGGAAAAAAAAACCTTAAAAATAACTAAATCTAATGCAGGCGTTTAAAAACATTGAAAATAAATCACAAGAGATCTCTTTTCAAGTCCTAATAAGCAGGGGTCGAGAGAAATAATTTGAGAGAGTTTTATAGCTGTTTATTTACGAAGGTCCCAAAATGGGACACTTGGCAGGTTCTGACTCACTTTGCATGAATAAACTCACTGCTTGTTTCATTTGCTGTTGAAGGTCACCCCTTTGTATTTGAACATAGTAAGCTCTCTTTTGTCATGAAGATGTATTTCTGGGCTCTCTTTTGTTGTTCAAAAGCAGGTGTTTTTCTCAGAAAAGGTGACATTTCACTCATTCTGTACAATAATCTAGATAAGCAATGGTCAGTCATCCCCAAGGACAATGGGTCATCTCCCCAAAGAAGGATTCTCCCCTATAATGATATCTGAATCATTCGAACCGCCCCCTCCCTCCCCCTTAAAAATTCATTGGCACAGTCTGAGACATTAAGCTCCTTTCCCGTCCTTCGCGGGCACCCCTAAGAAGAGGGGGTGAGGTGAGGCCTTCCTCCTAAATTCTTGGTAAGTGACATTCAGGTTTAGTGAGGGAAGTTCCATTTCAAAAATACATTTTTTTTTAATTTCTTAACATCAAAAATGGTGTTAAATTTCTTGACTTTGCAGCAAGCTTTAGACAAGCCAGAGACAAGACAACAAATTGTAGCGCAGTACCAGGAAATGAGTGCAGTACCACTTGGTCGCCCCTAGTATACTCTGATTAGATAATTGAGAAGGAAAGCCGTCATGGCTATTGTTTAGATCATAAATATAATTAGATAAAAAAATCAAGTTGCATTTTTGGGAATTATTGCAGGTTTTGATACGAAATTGGAGAAACTGAAATCGTTACTTATACCTCTACTTCAACAAAAAAACAGATTTTTTTTTTTTTTTTGTCTAAAAACATTCTGATATTGTAAATTATGAAACAAGTTATCCAACATGCTGCAAAATATACAATAAGTACACAGCAGAAAAAATAAATCAATGAACCTCGCCTATGAGGAAAGTAATATAAAGTTGTGCTGCTCAAAAATTTCTTAGTTTTGTTTTATACTTGTCTAGGGTTAGTCATTTTCATTTACATTTACTTGATTCCCGGCAGGGTTAATTTGAAGTTTTTATTTCTTCATTGTGGTAAATGAAAATATTAAGGCTTCAGGTTAAAAAGTTAAAAATTATCAGGAACAATTTTCGTTTCATGAAAAAAAGTGATGCTTAGAATATCCAAAAACTTACATGTTTTTTACTTCAAAGTTTTTATATGAATTATATATATGAATATGAAATATGAATTAACTTGGTAATAAAAAAAGTGAGGTATTAATAGTTAACTTTGCTAACTGCACAAAACTAGTTTTTATGTTTTCTAACCAGTTTTAGCCAGATTTTATTCGATCATCACTATTGAAGGAAATATAATTATGTTATTCCCATTAAACGCCAAGTCTCCCATTTTGGAACCATACCATATCTCATGACTAAATAAATATTTTTGAAAAATTGAAGTTACATATAGTTGTCGATATGTATTGAACCTCAAAACATACAAAAATTAAGATATTTTTAATGTGGTTCATATAGTGGTCATTCATGGCGTTTAATGGGTTAACCTTTTGGATCCAGGCTGTTTTTTAGAAATTTTTCTTTCAACCCAGGTAGTACGACAGTTGAACTACAGATTTCTTTTCCATTGAAAAGAGAAGGTATAAACTGTCGTACAAGACGTATGAAACCTTGAAAAAATCCCTGGCTCCAAAGGGTTCGAGTGAAAATCTCAACCCCGTCCTCTAAAAAAAAAGACTTACGGTACAGCATGTGCACCGCCCGGCTCCTAAAGGTTAAGTGTTGAAAAATTTTTAAATTATCAGGGTGCGGATTATGTGCTGCCGCGAAATATCTATGCTTTTTTCCCCTCAAAGCTAAAATGTTGAGCCTTATCTTGCAGCAAGATTTGGAAAAATTTCTTGAATAACTTGCAAATTAAAGTGTAGAAATGAGTACAAATTTCTTACAAAAACTGAAAGCATAAATTACCACGAAAGTATTTTTTAAACTATGTAAGAAGTATTAATTAGGAGCAGAAAAAAAAAGGGACACGTGATAAGGTTTTTACTGGTTAATCAGTTAAATGGATATTAATTCCATTAAAAAATAATAATTTATTATTTTTTGTATTTTTTCTGCTTGAAGAAAAGAACTTTAGAGTACCTAGAGGTGGGTGAATGTCTCATGCAATGTGAATGCCCGTCATCAAACCGTGGGTTCTTATGAAATAAGTTATACTTAAAAACTTTTTTTTCAAATATAACTAATTAGTAGTTAATGGTGAAAAAATTCGATTATTTCAACAGTTCCTAAGTAGTTTCTCACATTTTAAAGGTATATATTAAGCAGGGTTTTGATTAAAAAAGAAAGAAAATCCTACAACAAGCAGCATTCATGAAATCAATTGATTCAAATGATTAAATAAATTATGAATAACTTTAAGTGTGTTTCAACTTAAATGAACTATAAATGGTTCTGTAATGATTGTAAAATTAAAGGAAGGAAAATTTAACATTTTATTTCTATTTTAATGTAATGTAGGAGCTAGGATCTGTACTAAGAAATTTGAAGAGAGAAAATCAGAAACTTCTGTCTGAAAATAATGTACTGTTTACAAAATTGCTCAAAGTAAGTTCTTTTTCTAAAAAAATCTGCTATTAAAAATTGTTTAGGACATACAAAACGTTCAAAAAAATGTGTACTCTCAGTAACTATTACATCATTACTATTATTATAATACAGGAAGTTTCTAAAACTGAAACAATGTTAACAAATGTAAAAACCAGCCATGTGTGTGTAACTCAATTATGCAAATTGTCAGCCATTGTGGTCCAAGCAGAGCTATTAACACTGACCAATGGAAGCCAGAACAGAATTCCTAACTATTTTAATTGGTAGAATTTTGTTTCTATGATGGTATTTAGAGGACAATGTTACAGCACAAAAGCAGTTACAATCCAGGAGTTAAGAGTAGAACCAATGAAATAGAATGTACTCAAGTACCATCCGAAATGGCTTGGAATGTTTCGGATTTCAATTGGTCAGTGCTATCAGCTGTGCCCAGACCACAATGGTCAAATTTTATTAAATGGTTTATTTCTGCATTTAGAGTGGTTGATTTCTTCTCATTGATTTTGGTAACAGTTCTATGTCATGTTAATGTAATCAGAAATCTCCCAAAAGAGAAAAATGGGAGAACAAAAAGATAGCACGCTTAAAATTGAAAAGTTTAATTCAGGTGCAATATTATTTTTAGCAAAGGTATTTATTATTTTTTTATTCTTAACGTGTTCTCTTTAATTCTAGTTTCAAGACATTGACATCTGCTCGAACAAGTTCTATACCAAATCCAAACCATTGTGTAAGGAGTTAAAAGCAAGTCAAGAAGTGTGAAAGATTTCTCTTTTTTTCTTTGAGTATGAATATTCTTGACTTTCATCTGTGCAATAATTCTAAAATAATTCTGAAATAAAAAAAAATTTCTGGTGTTTTTGCAATTGCTTCTTAAATATTAAGTCATGAAAATTTATTTCATGATTTACTACTTCAGAATTGTTTCTTATACTCTCTCTTAGAAAATAATCATGACGAAACAACTCGATTGTTCAGGGTCAGTTGAGATCAGAGAATCTCTGGAAAATTAACATTACACTGGCAACCAGGCTGAACTAAAGGACGGACACAAGGGAGAGGCTATGGGGGGCCTAACTATTAATTTAGAATGTTCTCGGGAAGACACTTTATTTTTTCTTTCTTAAGCACAAGGAAAAATTGATATGACTTCTTTCAACGGTTTCTCTTTAATCCTCATATAAATAATTAGAAAATAAAAATCATGCGTAACAATGAGATCCAGGTTGCGTAAAATAAACAACATTACATATTTAGGCTATGTAAAACAAACATTACAGACAGCAAAGCAGTTACCATTTGCACTATGTTGCACCACTACACTATGTTGTTTGGGCCTTAGTCTTGATTCACTCATTTGTCTTAAAGTAATTAGTGTACTATAATCAAGATTACAAGAACAAATGTTTCCTTTTTATAGGGATGTACCGAGTAGACGGCCTTTCTCTACTCGCCGAGTACCAATTGTTTTTTAAAAAAATGGACGTACAGCCAGGGTTGTTTGATTTTGTCCGGGGTGGAAAAAACCGCCCCGGACAAAATAGCATTTTATCCATTTCGTCCATTTTGTCCACTTTAAAGAAAATGACAGTTCTTGATTAAAAAATCCAAAGTTTTAAAGTAGTGCTTTAAAATATTGATTTTTTTCAATGAGGTAATAGTTTTATGATCAAAATTAGCACACATAATATTGTATACAAACAAATATTTAATAAATAACAAATACTATAAAAATATAGTATCTGTATAAAATAAATGAATGTTAACGATAAAATTTAATGCTTATGAAAGCACACATTAGCAGTAAGTGATTTTAAAAGATTTGAGAAAGAAAATTTTGCCATGAAATGAAATTATATCCTGTAATAACATTAATATATCCATAAAACAATGCTGTGTACATAAATATTTTAAAATAGGGCAACATTCATTAAATCCTCAAAAAATATAACGTAAAATGACCAAATGAATCAGATTAAACCAATATTTCTTGTAGCATCTAATGTATTTTCAAATACAAATGATATACTTTTATATGTGTATTTAATTCAAACAAAATTTAAACATAGAATTTATGAGAAAATATCATATAAAGTTTACTTTTTAAGGGATTGTATTGTGTTAATAAATATCTAAGGTAATAGAATACTCTTTAATTTCTTTTTAAAAATATGTATTAAAGAAAAACTTTTTTTTTCTATTTGTCTACTCTACAATAATGTAAATACACTCAATAGTTTTTTCACTATGTTAAATTTTATTTCTATCAAATAAAATTAGTTAAAAATCAATAGGTTAGTTGCCATTCTTTTCTTTTCTTTTTTTTTTTATATACCATCATTCTATTTTGAAAAATGGGTAATGCAAGAGAGATACTAATTGTACATCATAACATTTTTATGCATCAAACGTATGAAAAAAATGTGTTTTTTCTTTCATTTCTTCCATTTTGTCCATTTCTTCCGGCGTCCCGGACTTTTTACAAAAAAGTGGACGAAATGACAACCCTGCATACAGCGGTACAGGGTTAGAAATCATTACAAAAATTTACTGGTCTTCTCGACGACAATTTCAATTATTAAAATATTTTGCTAGTATTTTCCTTTTTTTTCTTCAAATGTTAGATAATCTTTTTCTTACCTTAATAAAAATGACTTAATTTTACTTCTCTGTGTTGTTATCACTATGCCACAAGTAGGGATGCACCGATAAGCAAATTGGTCGATTAATGATTAATCGGCGAATGAGAATCGACCGATTAATCGGCAGAGCCGATTAATATTCGGGTTCATTATTTTTAATATTACCAATTTCACTCTCACTGTTTTTATCCTCTCTAATACAATTCCGATTTTTAGAAAAGGTTACTTATTTGTTTTTGACAAAATATTTGTTTTTCTCCATTTTTCCATTTTAAATAATTTCAAAATTTTATCAACTTCCTTTGAAATTTTTTAAATTTTTTCGTAAATAAAATTACATTAACACACTAGACATAATAGTTATTAAAACAAATGCGGGAGCTGTGATGAGCACTTTAATTTAGGGGTGTTCTTAATTTAAATTTATTTTTCAACGATAAGTAGCCATTTAATTCACGACTTTTGTTCTTTAAAAATTAGAGGTTATTTAAAAGCAATAAGCTAAAGAGAAAATATCGAGACATGAAACATGTTGCAACATTGTCTATAAGTGTAGATTTATTCGGAATAGGAATATTAAATTATTAAATAATTTATATCGACTGAGAGGCAACTTATTATTATTATTATTATTATTTTGTATTTCATTCTTTGAATTATTTGTTTTGTTTTTACTCACTACACTTTCGTAAAACGTGTAATTCTTGTGTTTCCAGAAAATTATTTATTTCTTGTTTATAAATTTATCCATCGTAATGTTGTGTTCAAACATCGTTGAATTAATTTTATTTTAAACATCTTTTCCGCCGGTTGATCAGCAAAATTTGACTGATTATAAATGAAATGAAATATTCATGTTTTTGAATTTCAACTTAAAATTTCAGGAATTTGCAAAGGGTTATCTTTAAATATTCTAATCAGTTTTACGTTTTCTATGAACTATTTGTTTTGTTTTTACTCTGTACACACTTTCATAATGTATGTTATAGTAAGGATTTCAGAATATTACATTTATTTACTGTTAATAAAACAATTTATCATAGTTTCTTGGTGAAGGTATACTTTAAAAGATAATATAAAAAATTCAAAAAATTCGCCGATTAATCGACAAGATTTTGCCGATTATTAATAATCGACAAAGCGGCCGATTAATCGGTACTGCCGATTAATCGGTGCATCCCTAGCCACAAGTTTGAATCTGCAAAACCATGATTAAAAAAAAAAAATCGGAAACTAAATTTTTAAATGATTAGAAATATATTGGAATATGATTGAAAGTTTCTTTTTAATGAGTTTATTAATATTCATCTTAAGGATCATTTGGACTGTACCTGACCAAAGGTAAGTCCCCTTACACCAATATACAGGGTGTCCGCGCATATGGAAAGTCAGGGAAAGTCATGGATTTCAAATATGATCGAAATTGGTCATGGAAAGTCATGGATTTCAGCGAAAAATGTCCAAAAGTCATGGAAACTAACTGTTTATCATGGATTTTAGCGCTCCGGACCGATTGAAATTTTTCCCACGATCTCGGAAGAACGAAAACACTTCCGCCGTCATTCTACTTCGTTATTGGGTGTAATCTGATTTGTCAATTACAATTTCCAACAAGTTGCATTGTGTTGACCAATCAGATGAATTCTCAACGTTAAAACCGTGAGCGGCGAATTTTGTGTAACTGCGCATGTGCGCGGACTCCGTCATCTGACTCGTGCGAGACGAGCGCTTCTATCCCGGGATAGGAATTTTACTTAAGTCGCATCGGATTGGATTGCACGAGCACGTGACCTCGTGATGCATTCTGTTTGTTTTGTTGACCGCGCAAAGAACGTTGTGGATTATGCGGTCTGTCGTGATAGTAATTTCATGCAGATTTATGGATTGTGTAACTTTTGATTATGTGTGTAATTGAATTAAAAATTCGAGTTTAATATGTAAGCATTTGAACAAAATTTAAAGTATTTATACTTTAATACAGTGGACTTTCTAAAATCTATTCAGCTTGGAATTGCTGACTTCAGGAACTTCAGGTCACTGATTTGTTTACATTTTTCTTATGTTAAATTGCAAAAGAACGAAATCATTTTTAAAAATACTCTTTTCAAAGATATGTAGCAGTCAATATTAATTTTAGCGCGCAAGATTTCTTGTAACATTTTAATTTATGCTTTTCTATTTATATTTAAGTAAATCTTGTTTACTGGAGTTTTCCAATACTGATACACGTTTTTATTTTTTATTGTACTGTTATATTACTACGTAGTTCCAGACAAAGGTTTGCATAAAATCTAAATATTGAAATAAAACTTTGTCAAAATTAATAAAAGGCACATTAGAGTCCGGGTTATCTACTATAAACAGAGAACAGTGGAAAATATAGAGGGTTATATTAATGAAGTTATTGAAAAATACTGAAATAAAACTTGTGACTAGGGCTCATAATTTCGGGGGTCATTCCCCCTCACCGTCTTTTAGAGGTTAATGTATTTTCATGAAAGTGGATGTGGTTTTCCGGTTGCTGTGTTTCATGGTAAGAATCGTTTTTTTGTTACAGTGCCTAATTATCATACCCTTTATCATATTCATATTTCTTTATTTTAACAGCTGTATATAAATAGTGTATTAAATAAACACATGTAATATTTTGTTAACAAAAGTCTTTAACAACAATGGTTCTGGTTATGAGAGTTTCAAAGTATGTGTTCCTTTTTTTTTTTTTTTTTTGTTTATAGCATGTGATGCTTATTCATTTTTATATTTCACACACTGCAGTTTTGCGGGATACTAAGTTATTTTGGCTTTTAAATGTTGCTACATCCTTGTAGGTACTCATTTTTTTAATCAAAAAATTGTTGCACGTGATCTTTCAAATATATTTTGTTAAATTATTTTTTTAATTCGCATTGCAGAGAACAAGAATATTTTTAAAAGCAAAGGTACACTGTCTTACACTCTATATTGATATTTATGCTCTATTTTGATGTCAGTGTCAAATGAAATAGTTAAAATAGTAAGTCATGGAAAATAGTTCGCAAAAGTCATGGAAAGTCAGGGAAAGTCATGGAATTGAAAAGTCCAGGTTGAGCAGATACCCTGAATATACGATATGAAAAAGTTAACTACATTTGCACATTCTTAGTTAATTTTTAACTTTTTAAAAACTTATATGTAGAATTCAGTCATATTTTATAAATATATTAATTGTAAATGATTGCATTATATATATATATATATATATATATGCAAGATGAAAAATTATTAAATTTTTGCGAATTAACAAGCGCTCAATAGCAGCTTAATATCAATAGCAAATAATATATGGAAGTTGAAAAAATTGTCCCTTAAGTGTCGAAAGATGTGTAAATTGGAAAAAACAACAAAAGAACAAATTGAAATTTTAACAAACATTTTAAAATTTACGAAACAATTTAAACAGATAAAAAGAAGAACAAACACTGGTAATGTGCTGCCTAATCTTCAGAGAGCAGGAGCAGCGGTTAGAATATTATTAACCCTTTGCACTCGAGCGGTGACTCTCACTCACCATGTGGTGTGATGCCGCAACTCGAGAGGTGATCGTCGCTCACCACTTCGTTCGCTGCCGTAATTCGGTCCGCAGCGGTGACTGTTTACGTTTTGTTACTTCGACGCAGGTTTCTAAACTCTTTGTGCGTAAACTACTGAAGTTTGAAAGGAAATACCTTAGTCTTATCATGGAAAGACAAGAGGGTTGTCAAGTGCTTGACAAATTGGAATAATGCGGGAATAAGTTGTGTGAGAAGAATATTACGAGGTGGTGTTGAAGTTACCATCAAGAAGCCTAATGTTGTAATAAATTACACAAGACATATGGGAGGTGTCGATCGTGCTGATCAATTGGCGGCAACGTACTGTTTCTTACGAAAATCCTTGAAATGGTGGCGTAAATTGTTTTTTTTTGGGGGGGGGGGCCTGGAAATTTGCTCAATAAATTCATATATACTTTATAAAATGACGAAGCAGCAGAGAAAAGAACAACCGCTTTCTCACTTGCGGTATGTGAAAACCTTAGTTCAGCAATTGACGGGAGATTTTCGTCAGACGCGTGCTCAACCTTCAACTTCAACCTCCAGTTCCGAAAACATTCGCTTAGATGGAAAGCTCCATATCATCCTAATAGGAGTTAGGAAGGATTGCAAAGTTTGCTCTCAAAGAACTCAACATGGCAAAAGGCATCAAACAACATATTATTGTGATACTTGTCCCGGAAAGCCGGGCATACATCTCGGCAATTGTTTAATAAAATATCATACAAAGAAAAATTACAAGGACTAATGCTTATGAAATTATCTTAGTAAACCTGTAAACAAACATTAAATATTAAAATATAAAAGTTTCATTTGATACTTTGTGTGTGTAATCATTTTACGTTAGAGGTAGTAAACACACCGAATACCGCTGCGGAACGTCTCGAGTTGTTGGTTCGCCTGCGCGGTAACGGCCTTGAGTGCAAAGGGTTAACTTTGTAGGTTTCAAAAGAGGTAGGCTATTAACAAGTCAGCTGATTTATTATAATACGGCAATAAATGCATAAAATTTAGAAAATTTGAATATAAACATAAAAATTTCAATTCAAATTTTCTAAATTTTATGCATTTATTGCCGTATTATAATAAATCAGCTGACTTGTTAATAGCCTACCTCTTTTGAAACCTACAAAGTTAATAATATTCTAACCGCTGCTCCTGCTCTCTGAAGATTAGGCAGCACATTACCCATGTTTGTTCTTCTTTTTATCTGTTTAAATTGCTTCGTAAATTTTAAAATGTTTGTTAAAATTTCAATTTGTTCTTTTGTTGTTTTTTCCAATTTAAGCATCTTTCGACACTTAAGGGACAATTTTTTCAACTTCCATATATATATATACATATATATATATATATATATATACACTGAAGTGACAAAAGTCATGGGATACTTCTTAATATCGTGTCGGCCCTCCTTTTGCCCGGCGAAGTGCAACAACTCGACGTGGCATGGACTCAACAAGTCGTTGGAAGTCTTCTGCAGGAATATTGAGCCATGCTGTCTCGATAGACGTCCATAATTGTGAAAGCGTTGATGGGGCAGGATTTTGGGCACGAACAGACCTCTCGATGGTGTCCCATAAATGCTCAATGGGATTCATGTCGGGCGATCTAGGTGGCCAAATCATTCGTTGGAATTGTCCAGAATTTTCTTCAAACCAATTGCGAACAGTTGTGGCCCGGTGACATGGCGCATTGTCATCCATAAAAATCCCATCGTTATTTGGGTACATGAAGTCCATGAATGGCTGCAAGTGATCTCCAAGTAGCTGCACATAAGCATTTCCAGTCAATGTTCGGTCCAGTCGCACTAGAGGACCAAGTCCATGCCATGAAAAAACAGCCCACACCATTACGGAGCCACCACCAGCTTGAACAGTGCCTTGCTGACAGTTTGGGTCCATGGCTTCGTGGGGTCTGCGCCACACTCGAACCCTACCATCGGCTCTTACCAGCTGAAATCGTGACTCATCGGACCAGGCCACGGTTTTCCATTCATCTAGGGACCAACCGATATGCTCACGTGCCCACGAGAGTCGCTGCAAGCGATGTCGTTCTGTCAGTAAAGGCACTCGAGTCGGTCTTCTGCTGGAATAGCCCAAGAAATCCAAATTTCTCCGCACAGTTCTAGCAGACACGTCCATTGTACGTCCCACATTGATTTCTACGGTGATTTGACGCAGTGTTGCTTGTCTGTTAGAATTTACGACTCTTTGCAGACGTCGCCGGTCTCGATCTTTAAGTGCAGGCGGTCGACCACTGCGCTGTCCATGGTGGGATGTTATGCCTGAAATTTCATACTCTCGGCACACTCTTGACACAGTGGATCTGGGAATGTTGAATTCTCTAACGATTTCCGAAATGGCATGACCCATGCGTCTAGCTCCAACTAACATTCCGCGTTCAAAGTCTGTTAATTCACGTCGTGCGGTCATCATCACGTTAAAACCTCTTCACATGAATAACTTGAACAGAAATGAAAGCTCTGTAAAAGCACTGCGCATTTATACCTGTTCTATGCGATGCTACTGCCATCTGAAAATTTGCATATTGCTATCCCATGACTTTTGTCACTTCAGTGTATATATATATATATATATATATATATATGCATATTTTTAATTATTGAAAAATGTTTCTTGAACTATTCAATTTTCTACAACTACTCGGTATCGGCCGAGTACCTGATCCAAATTTGGCCGAGTACCGAGTACTCGGCAAATTGGCCGAGTAGGCTGAGTACCGAATATTTACCGAGTACTCGGTGCATCCCTACCTTTTTAGATTATTTTTGCTCATACATAGCTTGAAAATTATTACTTCAGGTTAATTGAGTTGCAAAGGTTGTATGTCAAATTAAAATCAACTTCGGTTTATTGCTATCTTATTATTTGCGGATTATACGAAGATTTATTTTCTTCAGTTTGATTTTTGGAACTGTGGATTACATGCCGACGCAGATAAAACATAGGAAAATGCAGCAGTATATATTACCAAATGTATTATCAAAGAGGACCCATCAGAGAAAGCCTTTTTACAATAATCATGAGACACTTGTTTATCATTTGAATGCTTCTTGAAAGCCCTTTTAGGTCGGATGCAGTTACATATTCTTTTACACAACAAGCTTTTCTTCAGCATGTATTTTCAAATGCCTCTTCAAGTTTGAAATCTGAGAGAATTTCCTTTTACAATATTCGCAAGAGTATGGCGTCTCTTTGGTATGCGTTCTCAAATGCACTCTTATGGAAGCTAAATAAGCAAACGTCTTTTTACAGATATCGCAAGAATAGGGCCGTTCGTTGGTATGTGTCCTCAAATGTCCTTTGAGTCCTGAGCTGCAGGTGAAAGCCTTCTTGCAAACGTCACAAGAATAAGCCTTTTCTTTCGTGTGTGTGACCGAATGGGCTTTCAAACCGTTACGGGAACTAAATGTCCTTTCGCAGCAGTCGCAAGAGTAGGGTTTTTCTTTGGTATGTACCCTCAGATGCACTTTCAAGGTGGCAGGCTGAGAGAATTTTTTGCCACAATAGTCGCATGAATGAGGTTTTTCCTTCGTATGTGTCAGTATATGAGCATTCAAAGTGGTACTGGAACTAAATGACCTTTTACAGCAGTTACAAGAGTAGGGTTTTTCTTTAGTATGTACCCTCAAATGAACTTTCAGAGCAGAGCTCTGAGCGAATGTTTTTTTACAAAAATCACAAGAAAACGGTTTTTCTTTTGTATGATGTGTCCTCAAATGACTTTTCAAAGCCGAAAGACTACTAAATGCCTTTTCACAATAGTCGCAAGAGTAGGGCTTTTCTCCGGTATGCATTCTCACATGCACTCTCAAAGCAGAGCCACAAGCGAAAGATTTTCCGCAATGATCACAATGATACGGTTTTTCATTAGTATGAATCCTCAAATGGACTTTCAGGTCTGAACTCTCGCTGAATGACTTACTGCAATAATCGCAAGAGTACGGCCTCTCATTGGTATGCGTTTTAATAAAATGACGCCTCAGATGATCTTTGGTAGAGTATGCTTTCTCACAGCAATCACAAGGATACGCTCGAACTTTAACTTCAGCATGGACACTCAAATGGATTTTCAAGCTTGAACTTGTCGGAAATGTCTTTTCACAGTACTCACAAGAATAGGGCCTTTCTTTCGTGTGTATCCTCCTCGTATGAGTTTTCATGGCTCCCTTTGTAGCAGACTTCCATCCGCAATAATCACAAGAAAATAGTTTTTCTTTCGTATGCGTCCTCAAGTGTGCTTTGAGGTTCGAACTGTTGGAGAAAGCCTTGTCGCATAAGTTGCAGGAAAACGGTTTCTCTCCGGTGTGCATTCTCAAATGAATTCTCAAAGTGTGCTTGGCAGAAAATGCTTTGTTGCAGTATTTGCAAGAGAAGGGCTTTTCTTTGGTGTGCGTTCTCAAATGATCTCTCACCTGCCGTCTGCTGCTAAACTTTTTCTCGCAGTACTCGCAAGGATAAGGTTTTTCCCTAGTATGCGTCATCACGTGTCTTCTCAAATCCGAACTGGTAATGAAAGACTTCTCGCAAGCGCTGCAAGAATGTCTGTAGTCTTTGGTGTGAATCTTCTCGTGACGTTTCATGTTTGAATATTGGGAGAATGCTCTCTGGCAATGTCCGCACGAGTACGGCGTCTCTTTGGTGTGCGTCCTCAAATGCTTCTGCAGTTGAGAAACAATGGGAAACGACTTCTGGCAATAAACGCAAGAATGCGGCCTCTCCCGCTCTTCTCCGGTATGAATCATCCTGTGGGTTGTCAAAGAAGAACTAGCAGAGAAACTCGCTCCACAGTACTCACAGGAATGAGGTTTTTCTTTAACAGCATCATGTGTCTTCATATGCTTCTCCAGATCTCCTTTCCTAGCACACCCCTTTCCACAATACTTGCAAGAAAATGGCTTTTGTTTGGTATGCACCATCAGATGCTCTTTTAACCTCGAGCTTACAGAGAATTTTTTTCCGCAATAGTCGCAAGAATATGGTTTGTCTTCAGCATTCATTCTCAAAGGTCTCATGAACTGTTTATGAATATCTATTTAAAAAATATATGGTCCATAAAACTTTGTGTATCTCCAAATGCTTTTCCAAATATGAATTCGGAGAAAATGTCCTTTCCCAGTAATTACATGTGTAAAACTTTTTTCATCTAAGTTTATTTCTTTTTCTCAGAGGCATATGGCTTTTATTTTTTCCGGAGGTGTCATCAATACTAAATAAGGTGAAGAATGCAAAATGACGACAATTTTCGAATCCAGTCTGTGCATATTATTGTTTTCTAACACGAGATCTGCAGAATTACAGGAGAATTATTTTCACGATCAGAAATTTCAGACGTGTCGTAAATAGAATTACTAGTATTGCCTGCTGTGGCAAGTTTCATTTTATATTTAGACCCAATAACCTTGCTGTATAATGGAACGGAACATGAGCATTTTGAAGCACATACCTTTGAAGAAATACCCAATTCCTTCCCAGTTTGAAAAATCACTTCTATTTCCCTCTGTTCTTTCCAGAGAGAAAACTTTGCTTTAATGGACTAAGACACTTTTGATCTGCCCAGGAACACCTTCACTCAACAAAACACCTGAAAAAGTTTGACAGTTATTGAAAATGTTAAAAAATATTGCCATACATTATAAAAACTCATGTTTAAGATTCTCACTCTTGCGTTTACATTTTACTTCGTACACTTTACTTAGCTAGTCAGCCCATTCAACCCTTCATAGGGTCAATTAAATGAGTACCAGACATGACTCAGGCACATAGCTAGAACTTTGTTGGGGGGAGGGGATGTCCAAGGTTGCACAAAAACTAAATAAGAAGCTTTAATTTATTGTTAATTATACATTAATTAATGTAACTTTAATTAAAACAAATTAAGTATAAGTTTATAAGTGACCAAGACCATGGTATGAAGATGTCTAAGCAAAAATGGTCGAATTATAGTGTTGTCTCGTTTTGAGGTTTCAACAATTAAACAGTTCTGCAGATTTTCTGCAGGGTTCTTCAAATTCTGCAAACTTCCCAAAATTTTCTGCACATTATTCAGTTGAAGTAGATTTAAATTTTCTGTAAATGACACTAATTCAAATCAAAATTTGATTTTTTGCAGTGAAATGATGATTTTTTATGCCTTTAGAAAAATTGGCAAAAATATTGCAGATTTCTTTACTTTAAATATACCTGCAGAAAACCTAAAGAATGACTAAACTCTAATGGAGGTTCTGGTGTTCTAAATTGATTCAGAAGCAAGGAAAACTGTGTGTTGTTATTGCGAAGTGATATGACTTAGAAAAAAATAGAGAGTCTTTCGAGAAGGGGGGGGGGAGGTCTGGACCCACCCATTAGCTACATACCTGCCTGATTGGAAATTAAACATTGGGAGGTTCAATGTTTGACAGACCACCCGGAAAATTTTCCTGCGCACCCTGAACCCTTGGTAACGAAAACTGAAAAAGGCACAGTAGACCTTAGCCCGCAATGGGCTGTTGTGCCACTCATTTTAGTTCATTGTTGCTAAATACCAAAACCTGCAAGCCTCTAAATTAAAAAATTGATAACCTCTAAGGAACGTTCATAATTGTACATAACTGAACTGAACATGCTTTGTATGATTTACATTACAGCAGAGCTCTAAATGGATACTTCTTACGAACTGCTGCTCATAGCCACCAAAACAATTCATCGGTTTTCTCCGAAAAAAAATTTCTTCCTCTTTCCTAGAAGGGGTAAATGTATTCCACGTGATCCTTTCCTACTCATTTTAATCATAAAATACTTGCCATACCGCACATCATTGCGTTGGCATAAAAGCCTTTTGCATGCAGGGTTGATACTTAAACCATACCTATGACATGTGCCTTTTGTCGTTCATTTTGAGTGAAATATAAATGCAAACATAAATGACTGAAAAATCAAAATCCGGGATAAAATCTAAAGCATTTAGTGCTATGACTAAAAATCAAATCTGAACTGATTCATACGTATTACAACTATTTTAAGAGCAAACATACAATGAATGTTGATAGTTATTTTTTTCCACCAAGACTTAAATATTATACGGAATAGAGTCTTTATACGCACGCCAGTACTAAAGGCAATTCAATGATAAGATCAAACGGATGATCAAATTTTTAAAATTAATATTTCCAAACAAACAGGGTATCATTTTACATGCAAAGCAGAGTTCGCCGTAGCGGGCCTAACCCAAGAAAACCCACCCGGTTTTTTCGGGTGGGCCCAATTGAAAAAACCCACTATGTCGGTGATGTGGGTTTTTTCAAAATTTACTGCATATCGATAACATTCATTTCAGACACAAGCTGAATACTACAAATATCTTGATCAATACTAAGCCTAGAAAAGAAATTGGTATTGATCAATTTAGTTATAATATTTAGTTTGTTCTACAATGTTTAATCTTGATCCAGAAATTGCCAATTCCCTTTCCTGACAACTTATTAAGTATAAGAAATACATTTGTATGTGAATTTCACTTATGATTATTTATTTTTTTAAGCACTTAGAAGATCAAAATAAACATTGGAATCATAATTATTCCAATCTATAAATTCAATTCAATATTAATTTAAAATATAATGTCAAAAAAAAAATCAATATTACAATGCTGTTTTTATTAGGTTGGTGCGTATGAAATGTCGGATTCTCTTTACATGCGGACGTTTGTCTCCCTGTTTTCGTTATACTTTTGTCTTTGGCATAACCTCATTCATAGTCGTATTTTCCATTGCCAGAGACTCATTTCAGCAAAATAGGTTTTCTCAAAGGTCTTCCCTTTTGTTATTTCTTTTGAGTTTATTGCCGATATGAATTCTGCCGACACACAAAACAATTGCGAAACTGAACGAACTGGAATATGAAGTTTTGTAGCATCCACCATTAGGGTGGTCACAAAAAATCAATTTTCGAATTTCTTTTGCGACACCCCCCTAAAATGTGCCAATGGGCTAGAAAATGAGATTTGCAAAGTTTTATCTTAATCGGATTATATTAACACGTGCTGCAAAGAGGGTAAAGTTAAGAAAAACAGCGTTTTTTAGCCAAAAATCGTAGTTTTTACTCTGTAAAACCAAAACTACTGATCCTAGAAGCTTTATTTTGGTCTCATTTTGTAGGGAATTTTATTTTCTTTAAGTCTAATCTTATTTAAAGTTTCGAAAAAAAATGATTAAATATTTTTCAGAATTTTCACAAGTCAGGCTGTAACGCCAAGGCTACACTAGATAGCGTTTTATACAGGCTTCTTCATTTGATCAAAATCCTTGGGATAAAAACGGACGTCCTTTTCCAGCGACATCTATCGAATTTTATGGTAACTAACATTTCTACAAATCAAATAATAAAAGACAAAATTAAAAGTTAATTTGTTGGCGACCATTTTACAATTTGGCATTCAATTCTATTTTAGTGTATTTTAACGTTATTTAATAGCTCGTTCGATTTGTTGGTTTATTCTGCATTTTAACGGCTTATTTTAATTAGTTAGTGAATTATTTTTCATTTTAATTGATTCTAATTATTAATTAACTATGAAACGACACTGGCACCGCAGAACGATAAATGGCGATTTTAGAACGATAGTTCCATCAAAACTTTTGATGAGTTTAGATCAGTGGTTCTCAACCTTTTTTCAACTACCGCCCCCTTTAAGACTGAAAATGTTTTCAACGCCCCCTTTGCAGAAGGGCGTGAAACGGAAGAGGTTGAGAATTAAAAGCAGTTTTCTTGACCGGTTTAACTCCATAATTTGCTCAAATAGATAGATGAAATATGACTATGGAGTAAAAAAACTTTTCAAGCATAAGGATTTTTTTTTTCAAAAGTCAACGTTTTTCCTCCAAAAAGCAGTGTCAAAAAATCAACCAAGTTCCTAGAATAGTTCATAAAACGAGAGACCCATTTTGAACGTAATAAGAACAAAAAGATTTGAAATAAAAATGCTTTGTTTTCCACATTTTTTTTTTTTTTGAAAACCAATATACTTTGAAAAATGCTCTGTGTTCAAATAGCTCCCCAAACAGTCCAATCCCAGACCGTGTTGTTCTTATTTACTTGCAACTATGCAATACCCACCCCTCATTTATTTCAATAACAAAGTCTGACTTACGATTTTTTTCCTGGCAGGACAAAGACTTGAAACTACCACCTGTACATGTCATCCTTAAAGATTATAAATCAGGTTTTAATTGGAGAGAAAAAAATGAAATAAGTAAAATTTACAAACTACAAGATAAGTTCAATTCAGAGAATTCTTTTTTAGTTTTTTGGCTTTGAAGGTTAGATAAAATGCCAAAAATTCCAAGTCCTAATAACGCAGTTATAGCATGCCTTTGGAGACATCACCGTAAAGACGACGCTTGTTTTGAAAATGGAGTCTTAAAAACGCAAATCCTTTAATCTTAGGCTTCGTGGTGTTAAGAGTTAGATTCAGACTAAACCACGGTGAACTTGATAGTTTTAGACAAGTTTTGGTAACATTAAAAAGAGAAAAAATTCATGAAGTTTTTTCAAAATTAAAAGTAATTTTAATTCTAATTTTAATCATATTAGGGGGTCAGAGCTCATTCCAGTGCTCTCTAAAATTGAAGTCTTAAAAACCTGAATTTAAACCATTTCTGTTGAGGTTGAGGGAATGGTAGAGGATCGGGAGTTTTCTCCGGTTTCATATTGCACTCTGAAAAACACAACTGTGAACCACCTTTAGTACTATCACGGCGATGCTTTTACAACACAAAAAGTCGGTCAAGTCTGGTAGCTCTCTTCTTGTAATTTTTAGAAACCGACTCCCTAAAAACGCAATTCTAGGCTCTTTTTGGTCATCATTGGGGAAAGAGTAGGCGTGTAGTTCGAGATTCCCTCCCATAATCATTTTTTAAACAATCATCAGGCTGTTTTTTAAAATGATGGTTTCCCAAGCTCTTCGACATAAATGCCTAAAAACAAAATGTTTAATCTATGTGTGGTTATGCTAGTAAAAGAGGTGGGTGGTTCTGGATCTCTACGCCGGAAGTTTTTTTAAAAGTGAAGTTTTCAAAACCAATTTTAAGATATTTTTTGGCTATAAAAGTTAGAGGAGCAGGGAGAGGTGAGGAAGTTAGAACTCTTCTTTGAGCAATTTTTAGATGGCCATTAATAAAACACAATTTTAAGGCTATTTTAGCTAGTTACGTTATAAAAGTGAAGACCCACCTTCAAAAACTTTTTTTGAAATTTATGTGCTATTGGGGAATTTTGGCTATATTTGATGACGTTTGGAGAAAAGAATCAGGGTTCGGGAGATAACCCCAGAATTTTTCTTTTAAAGCTATCCTTTGGAAAAATTGTTTCTTTTCGCCCCTGCCCAAAACATGCTCTCTCAAACAAATTTTAAAATATACCTACCGCCCCCTTAGCGCCCAAAATGTGTCCACCGCCCCCCTGCCGCCCAAAAGAAGTTCACCGCC
>JAXGGA010000413.1:0-234106 GCA_038373865.1 Uloborus plumipes | reverse complement strand
GCTGAAAACGCCCATATGCAATTTTTAACAGAAAATGCCAGTAAATCTTGCTGCAAAGTAGATGTTTTAATTTTTTTGAAGTATACACAGAGTGAAAATTTTAAAATGGTAAAATTTCTCTAAACCCCAGTCTACTCTGATAATCTAGTAAGTAATTTTAAATGCAGCAAATAAATATGTTATCGGGAATAAATATTTAATCAATTAAAGAAATTTTGTAATACAGTAGTAATTTTGTAACATAGTAGTAAAACGTAATTTCTTGCAGCTGTTTAAGTTGAAACATTTTCCAATTCCCTAACTTAGCTTTGGTAAAGGTAAATACTCAACTTTTCCATTTCATGAAAATATGGCATTTTCCCTCCATGACAGTTAAACAATTTCTGAAAATTTATTAGGCAACCTTTTTTGTCGCATCAAATCAATTCTAACGGCGCCAATAATGGATGTTATAAATTCCGTTTTTAAGAGCTGCTGGAACTTCTTACTAAAGAATGCTATTAAATGTTTATGCTAAACTTTTTGCTATTTATTATTACTCTTTACAATGTTTCAATAGTATGCGTGCTGAAATATTCAGATAAACTATGAGTATAATAAACAAAATGTGCTCGATATAGAATGTAACAAATAAATAGCGCAGATACTTTTATCCAAAAAATGGCGAAATAGCGTGACTAAGTATAATTTTTACCCATGACTTTGATTGATTCTCTTAGAGTTAAGTAACAGAATGTACGGGCATAAAAGTACGACAGATAAGATAAGAAAAACTATTGAGATTCTCGTAATTCTTTTATACAGGGTGTCCCAGAATTGCGCATACAAATTTGGAGGGGAGGTAGAGAATGTCATGAGGAGCCATAATTACATAGGAAAGCATGGACGGAAACGCACCCCTATCGAGATAATGAGACACAAAGCCAGTGAGGACGCAACACAGAATATTGTGTAAAACGCTTTATTACACACACAAAAAAAATAGTAAATGGTATAAGAACATCACAGGATGTGTTCGAAGTTGCGGCCATTCTCTTGTATGCACGCATGACATCTACGCGACATGGATTGGCGGACATTTTCAAAAATGCCGGGCATTTCAAGGATCCTAGCCATGTCCGCCAATCCATGTCGCGTAGATGTCATGCGTGCATACAAGAGAATGCCCGCAACTTCGAACACATCCTGTGATGTTCTTATACCATTTACTATTTTTTTGTGTGTGTAATAAAGCGTTTTACACAATATTCTGTGTTGCGTCCTCACTGGCTTTGTGTCTCATTATCTCGATAGGGGTGCGTTTCCGTCCATGCTTTCCTATGTAATTATGGCTCCTCATGACATTCTCTACCTCCCCTCCAAATTTGTATGCGCAATTCTGGGACACCCTGTATATGTCGCATATAAAAGAGAGGAATTTATGTTACTGGAAAAATATGAAATATTTTGAGACTTGTGTACAAAGTGATATCGATTCATCTTATACGGTAGACGGACCTGTGCATGACCACCTCCTTTTTTTAATAAGTTTTTAAAACATTTTTCTTATATCTGTGGCTTGGTTCTAAAAGAGCCAATGTCAATTTTTTCACATTCTGTGTTATTTAAATCAAAAGTTTCCAATTTAGTAAAACTCTAATTCTACAAAGGCCAAAGCCCATATATTATATAATAATATATATATCATATATTATATAAATTATTATATATATTATATATTTATCTATATATATAAAGATGACGGTGTTCGTTTGTCTGTATGTTTGTAACCGCTGGCCAGAAGCCCCCGCAGCACCCACAGACCTGAAACTTGGCTCAAAAATTCGAACGTACCCCGCCCTCGTGCACCTCGAAGCCCAAATTTTTAATTTCGAATTAGTTATTTTTAAATTAATTAATTAGTCTCATTTTTGGTGTATCCGCCATAATTGAGGGGGGAAAACCTCGCCCCACCCCAAAACATTATATATCGTTGGAAAGGGTTTTTTTTTCTGAAAAAGAAAAGTTTTAGCACGTTTCTGTCCGTTAATTAGGACAGGAGATATTAATTAATCAAATTTAGTCAATTTTCAAGGCCTAACTCTACGCAGAACTGAAACACTAGAGCCATTTTCCTGATCAGCTGCTCTTTTGTCCCTGAAGTTACTTTGTGGTTTAAATTTGCGTATAGATTTAAGCCTTGAAAATTTATTCAATTTGATTAATTAATATCTCCTGTTACTTACTTAACTTTCTGTCTCTTATATTTATTTGGCGAATTGATTTAAACTTTAACATGACTTTAAGTGGAATTTAAAAGGTTGTGGAGCGCATTTGAACTAAAGGATATAATATTTTTTCTTCAGAGGAGGTTAAAGTGAATTTAAATTTATTAAGTTGACTTCCTCAAAATTCGGGGTTCCCGAAAATGTCACAATGGAACTATCATTGTTAAAAATTTAGGGATGTCTGTTCAGTTCCTCTTCGCATTTGGCGTCGTAAAGTTTGGCGACAATCAGGAAATTTACCAAACCTCCCAGCCAGTGAAACACTACTTTCTCCAACTCAAAGAAAAATAAAACGGTCTGGGAAGGAACAGTAGTTGTTTGCAGTTTAAAGCGTATTTTATTGCATGTTTAAAACATGTATTTAATGCCGCCATCACTAAATTTTTAATAATAATAGTTCCATTCTGACATTTTCTGTAACACCGCTATTCAGTTAACCGGGAAATTTTCCAAACTTCCCGGCCAGTGAAATCTTGATTATTTGAGAGTCACTGTTAGATTGTAATCACTTCAAAGAGATGGTACGAAAGACATTATATTTCTTTCCTTTTAATGTTCACATTAAAATCATGGAAGAATGGTTGTAGCTGATCTACCTGATACAATCGGTTCCCTATGTTAATAAATTTAGATTTGGCGACCAATTTTACATTGAAATTACGGTTAAATCGGTGAATTATATTAAATTTCAAGGGCAATATTGCTGTGGTCGTTGAGAGTTTTCGAAAATCTTGGCTCTACAGTTGTGTCAAAAGTTCCATTGAAACGTAAAAATTTCGCTTAAAAATAAATAAGTTCCTCACACACACACGAAAAGAAGAAAAAAGTCTTTAAAACTAAAATAATCCTCGCATTGAACACTACAAACTGAAATGGCATTAAAAGTGTCATCAATATATTTTAAAAGGTCGTGGTGCACATTTGAATTAAAGAATATAATAATTTTACTTAAGAGGGTGGAGTGAATTTAAATTTATTCAGTTGACTTTCTTTACTTTTTTGCACGGGCATCGCCGTGCGGGTACTGCTAGTATAATATATAATATAATATATAAAAAAATTCATATGATAAAATAATGTTTCTTTACACTAACAATAAACAAATACCAAAAAATAATAATGGGAATCTTAATATAAGAAAGTTATAGCATTCTAAAAAATCTCAAATATCTTTCATCGCCTTTTTCTCAAAACTAACATTTTTGACTCAGGCCCTTTTAGAACCAAGCCACAGATATGAATTGGCAGTACACATTTCCATTTAGAAAGTGGCCAGAAAATGCTGTATTTGTCTTCTGTCTAAGGTGTTCATTCACCGGGTCTAGTAAAGCTTGAGACCAAAAAAATCTTCCAGTGGCCAGTAAACACAAAAAAGTTAGTTGCCACTTTGGCGTTGTTAGTGGCACTTTGAGCCATATTCAAAAATTATATAGTAATATTACACTAGCATATATCTTAACTAAATTACCACTTATAAAAGAAAAATGTTTTTAAAAAAACTTATAAACCTTTTCTGAAAACGAAAATTATTTATTTTGAAATTCAAATATTAAAACATTATGCAAATAAAACAAAAAACTAAACACATACTGCACACTTGAAGTTGAAAAAACATTTCATTTAATTTGCTGATTAATCATAAATTTGGTCTTTGACTATTTTTTCAACAAAGTTTCATTGCATTTTCTAGATTGAAATTATGCATCTAGATGTTTTGTACAGCAGATGGGTCGATTTTATCTTCAAGTTAACATTGCCCCCCCTCCCCCCCCCCCCAGTGACGATGCTAATATCCATTTTCTTTTTATAATCAACACGATGCACCGGCGGTAAGTATTTTTGATCGGAAAAAAACTAGGTCCGCTGTTTAACGACCAGCATAACATCTTGTAGTCACAAAAAATTATTTTAACTCGCCACTAGCGAAGTGGCGACAGATAGTCTTGACGTTTAGGGTCTAGGCACAGGCACTTTTTCATTTCAGCCCCCCCCCCCCCCCAAAAAAAAAAATCTGATGAAGACACACAAAAATTAATGATTTTTTAAATAATAACACTCATCATCTAAAGTGTTTTTATTGTCCTGAGGCAAATGCTACAAGTTTTAACGATGCAATGAGTTTTTGAAGTTAAAGTTTCGCTTAAGTGGCTCCTTCACTGGTCGGCCTATCCGACTTAAAAACTTAACCAGTAGTCTAATAAATTACAAACCTTCAATCTCGACGGCTACCTTTTAATATGTATATTCTACGAGGCTTAAACTTTTTTTTACAACTCGTAAAGAAGCTGAATAATGGGTAATACGAATGCAGTAAGAACTAGAGTACTGCATACATATTCCCAGACAGAGTGTTGAAAATATAAAAAATTTCAAATCACTCCCTGAAAAAAAAAAATCTGTGCCTATAATTATACTCTTGACTTTAACAGTTCAAAATTTCCCTTCAGAAGTATTGTCGAAGAAGAAATAATCAGAAAGAAAAAAAATAGGTAGATATTAAAATTAGCGATGACTACACTTTTCTTTTTTTGTTAAATGGAAAAACAAAAAATATAACGTATAAGTTCATCTTACTGGCAATAGCAACATGTATTTGTTATTGCAACTGACAACTTTGAAAAGTAGTATTTACAATTGCATTTGGCAAAAAATCTACGACATAAACAAACGTTTGTTCTTTAGTTTACATAAACAGTATCTTTATATGCTATGTATATCAAGGGATAAGTTTTAAAAAACGTATGTTTCATATAAGGGCTGTATAAAAACGAACAAAATCTAAAAAAGGAAGAAAAAGTTCTCCTTCAGCAAATACTTCCAAAAGTTTCTGACTTTAAAACTAAACAATGGACAAAAGAGCAGGTTATTTTGCTTACCAAAAAATGACCTTTCTTTTACGTATATTGCTTTTTCGAACAAACATGTAAGACTTCCAATGGTTATGTAAGGAAACGTGCATTCCAGGTCCTAGTAATCAATAAGTTTTCAATAAAATGTGACACAGAAAGTATTTAGCCGCTTTCATAGTAACAACATTCCTGTTCCCTGTTTTTCCGCGTGATAGTGATATTGATTACTGAATTTTTTATGCTAAAAAAGATTTCTTTCTCGCCATTTTAAAGAAAGTCATGTCTGCTATTCGATAGATTTAGAAAACATATGCTCTGTAAAAAATGAATGTTTTTACAGTATAATGCAGTTTAATTTTATAGTAATACTCTAAAAAAATATTTATTTTACAGTAATAAACTGTAGAATTACTAATTTTACAGTTTATTACCGTGCATTTAACAGTTTTAAACTGTAACCTCGGCTACCAGTATTATACTGTTGTTTTTGCAGCATAATATTGCTATTTTTTGGGGGCAATAAACTAAAATTTCTAACTTTACAGTAATAAACTGTGAAATTGCTAGTTTTACAAATTATTACTGTGCATTTTACAGTTTTAAATTGGAACCTCGGCTGCCAGTATTATACTGTAAAACAACAGTTCCTTTTTCGCAGTGTATGTTTTTGCGACTTAAAATAAATTTTCATAGAAACATATGGGATAAATTGGGGGAAGACGACGTAAGTTTTAACCTTTTTTTTTTACTTAAAATAGCACATTGGTTTTATTTTTAACAAACCAATTAATGAACGAAAGTTGGACTTTTCTGATTGGTAAAAAGTAATTTTCGCTTTAAAAAGCAACTTTTATCTATAAAAATTAAGAATTAGAAAGCGTTTGCATTTCGGCATCCCATCCCAATTTCGGGGTAAAATGCCAAAATGCGAATTGGGCTTAGGGTAAGATGACGAACACGATTCATAGAGCCAACTGCTGCGTACAATGTATTTTATCCAGTCAGATTTTCCCGATGTTTCGGTGTAATTTTCTAGATCTTTGTTTCGAGTAGGATCATTTTCTTCTCTAGAACGTGTAGGAACGCTAGGCATCTTGTTTCAAATACATACCAGGTGTGTAAGTATGAAACCGGAATTTTTCTACTGAAAAATAAACGTTTATTGTAATAATATGATACATAGTACCTTATTCAAAGTATTGTCCGTCGCTATCTATACATTTTTGCCATCTTTCTGGCAATTTGTGGATTACGCGCCAAAAGAACTGTTGATCTTTTGAGGCAAACCATCATCGAGCCATTTTCGTGCAGCTTCGTAAGAAGTCAAGCGCTGCTCAGCAAGTGCGTGTCCCATCGATGCAAACAAGTAATAATCGGATGGGGCAAGGTCCGGTGAGTAAGCCACATGCAAAAGAATCTCCCAACTCAACGACTCTATCGTTTCCTGAACCCGCTTTCCTTTGTGTGCTGGTGATTTGTCATGCAGCAAAAGCACCTTGTGTTCTCTTTGTTGGTATTCTGGTTGTTTTGCACTTAAAGCTCGATTCAAATTGGTCATTTGTTGTCGGTAGCGTTCAGTATTGAGTTTCCCCAGGTTTCAGCAGCTCGTAGTAGATTACGCCCTTTTGGTCCCACCAGAAGTCCCCCCATTGTCTTTCGTCCGTAGCGGTTTGGTCTTGCCGTCGATGTTGATGGTTCACTCGGAGTAACCCATGACTTTTTGCTCTTAGGATTCTCGAAATACTATATATACCAGTCTCAAATCTATAGAGAAATGACTTTCTTTTGAACCTGGCGAGCAGCATTTCGCATGCTGTTTTGCGGTTTTACCGCTGTCTTTCGTTGAGATCATGTGGAACCCATTTACCCACCTTTTGCATCTTTCCCATGACTTTCAACCGAAAGGAGATGGCTTCTCGGGTCACATTTAACTGATCCACCAGTTGTTGCTGTGTTTGAGCGTCGTCTTCGTCCAACAAGGCTTGAAGGTCAGCGTCTTCAAACTTTTTCGGTGGTCTTCCACGTTCTTCGTTCCTCACGTCAAAATTGCCACTTCTGAACCGTTTGAACCACTCGAAACACTGTGTTTTACCGAGAGCATGCTCACCATATGCCTCCACAAGCATTCGATGCGATTCGGCTGCGGTTTTCTTCAGATGAAAACAGAAAACTAGTGATGTCCGCAAATCGTAATTTGTTGGCACAAAACTCGACATGTTTATCTCTAGTAAACTAATGCTACTGAATGAAACTCGTGTTATTGTGAGTTGGAAATCTTTGTCGGATATCAATACAATAACAAGACACCGCTGACATGATGAGTCGGTAACTACATCGACATCTAGCGCCACCTATGGGAAATTCCGGTTTCATACTTACACACCTGGTATTCGCCGTCTCCCCCAAAGCATTTTTTCATTCTAATTGACCAGCAAGTTGTTTTTGTTTATACTTGTGGGTGAAACACATGATACGGCATCTTCCATAATACAGACTCTTCTCCCAATCCTACACATTTTTGTGTAGACGTATGTGTATCATTTGTGCATATTACTTTGCGTCATTACGCGTATTTTTCTCTTCCAATAAAACAAGAAACACAAACGATTCTCATTTTCTAAAAATAAGCTTAGCTATGAAATTTTATAACGAGACTGAAAATGAAAGTGTTCATTTAAACTGCAATAGGAGTACGATCGTAATTTAATAATACAAAAAAGAAACTACGAACAAATACACTTGTTTCAAAAAACAAACAAAAAATTTCGAAATAAGGATTAAATATTGAACAAAAAATGCTGAAAATCGCTTCATTTTCAAACGACATTAATTAATGTTTTGAAAAAAAGAAAACAAATTGGTGCAAAATGTTTTTAAATGAATGCATTCTTCGGTGTAATTGAGTTTTCAATTTTATCCGAAAATCAATTACGATTGCTTTAATGCGCAAGAAGCACAAAGTTCTAAGAGAATTAAAGCGCTGATAAGAAAACTTGAACATCAAAGAACTCTTTAATTAAAAACATTTAAGCAGGAACAACATATCCGCTGAAATCGAACTCTCTATTCTATGTTCGAAAATCTGTTGATTAAAATTTAAACGAATGCGAATTTTCAATTAATATTTGTAGCACTAAAGTTTATATATGTATACTTTTTTCCCCGAAATTCAAGAAAACTCAATGTTAGAGGTAATTAAGGTGAAATATATAACAGTGAGCCATTATTTATAATCCTTTTTGAATTATTAATCAAAAATAAAACATTTTTACATTCATGCATGTCATCTATATTAGGTAATTCAAAACTGACAATTTTTAATTTGTTCAGATAGTTTCCGAAGTTTCCAATAGATAAAATTGCTTTGTTGTTTACACATTTACATATAATACAAATACAATTACTCAACATTATAAAATTAAAAAAGAAAAGATACCTTCCACAAAGTAATGTTAAAAATGGTATACGTTACATGCCCCTTTGATAGCGTTGAACAAAACTGGACTTGCTGGAAATGAGAATCATCTGCAGTTAAATATGATGTATATTAGCTGAAGTATTCATCTAGATACGGGACTGCACCTTTTTTTCCCTTTACACATTATACACACACACACACACCAAGGTCCCACCATACCTAAGAAAAAGTGATTTTTTTCAATTATTGATCTATATATCTAAAACTTTGTGTGCTTGTATTATTGTATATTTACTACATCTAAATGCATAACAAAAAACAAATTGGTGCAAAAACAGTGAATACTTTTTTTGAAATTTAAAATTAAAATTTTTTTTTAACAAAATTTCAAAATGCTCCATGCGTCACTTTTTTTTTCAAACTTTGAATTTCCACTTAATTTCCAATCATTAGGCATGATTGCATAAATCTATGCATTACATGCAATGTTTTATGAGATAGTTTATAAAAGATGGCCGAAAATGAAAATTCATAAAATTTTCATTTTTAGCCATCTTTTATAAACTATCTCATAAAAAATTGCATGTAATGCATAGATTTATGCAATCATGCCTAATGATTGGAAATTAAGTGGAAATTCAAAGTTTGAAAAAACAATTGTGACGCATGGAGCATTTTGAAATTTTGTGATTTTTTTTTAAATTTTAAATTTCAAAAAAAGTATTCATTGTTTTTGCACCAATTTTTTTTATGCTTTTAGATATAGTAAATATACAATAATGCAAGCGCACAAAGTTTTAGACAAATAGATCAATAATTGAAAAAAAATCATTTTTTGTGTCCACTGTAGCCTTAAGAGTGCTCTGTTTTTTGATCCAGACTAGGAGCCGAGCAATACCTGGTTGAGCACTCCGAGAAGTATTGATTTGGAATGGGAACTTGGAGGATTTTGTGACTACGAACATATTGACGTGCCCTAATCACCATTAGCGAACACAGTAGATCCTAGACCGGCTGGTATCGAACTCAGGGCCCTCCGGTTACGAGTCCGACGCCATACAGCGGCACTAATACAACATTACAGATGACAATGCGGCATTAGTATAGGTAATGAGATTTAAAGTTTCTAAAATGTTGGTAGGGGGGTTGAATGCACTCAATGTGTGTGACGTATTCTTACCAGAAAAAGTATGAAGGATTTGGTCAGATGAATGTGAAGTCCAATCTAAGCAACTAGCATACCCTACGACTAATGGCTAGGGTGCATTTTACGCCATCTATTTTTTACATCCCTGTGCAAAAGAAGGTTTTTTTTTCTTAATTTGATGATGCTGAACAACTTTGTAATTGGCTTTTCCCTCATATCTCTCTCCGTTTCTGAGATAAGAAAGTTAACCCTGCAATTCATCTCCAAGGTCGCTGTTAATGACTTCACTTTGTAGCACATCGAATCTTCAATTTTCACATACCTAACTTTTGTAAATATATAACTCTTGCCGTTCAGAAATTATAATTGGGGGGAAAGAGTTTAGTGTGCACCCCATATGTATCACAGACCTGAATAGATGTTACTCTTTCATGCAATTTTTGCGTATTAAATTTATCTTAAAGAATAGTAGGGGAATGTGGGGCAAAGTGAAATAATTAAGTTTACACTCCTGCTTAAAAAAGAACAAAAGAAAAATTTGTTCTAAAAATTGAAGGGCTTACTGCAGAGAGGAGGTAGCTCCATTTTCAATGTCTTCAAAATGTCTGCATTAAAGCTAAAACCAGAAAATCGCATTCTAAAAGTTTCTTTAAGCATTATTAATCCTCTTGTATAACTGTACTGAGAAGTATACAAGAGGATTTTTTAAAATATTAGAAAAAAAAGGTGACCTTTATTTTAAGTTCTAATAGAGACAGACATTTTGAAGACATTGAAAACGGAGCTACCTCCTTTTTGCAGCAAGCCCTTCAATTATTATACATAACGAAGGAATAATGCATTTTGTAATACACCCTTGTGCAAATTAATTGAAACAAACTCGAAAAATAGAAAAAACTAAGAAAAGAACTATTTTGTTTAAATTTATATAAAATCGAAACTTTTCATAACATAATATGATGTCTACAACTCTTTGTAAACATTTGGATACGATTCGCCATGGAATCTATCAATTTTTTACACTCATTTGTAATATGTGTGTCTATGAATTAGCGCAGTGATTAGCTTCTCCATAGTTGAACAGTCCTCATGCAATAGTCGATTTTTGCATATAGCCCAAAGATTCTCGATTGGATTGATATCAGGAGAGCTCAGGCTATTTAGATGTCTCAATTTGGTTCTCAGACATGAATTTCTTGGTCATTTGGACGCATGGCAAGGGGCTAAATCCTGCTGGAAAAATACCGTTTCATGTGGGTATCGTTCCTTCAACACTAGTAAAGCATTTTATTTCCAGAATAGCAATAGATTTCTCAGAATACATCATACCATCAACATTCTTCAAGGAACCAACCCCATTGTAACCGAGACAACCCCAAAACATCTTTTTAGGGTGATTTACAAATGTTTTCATGTGGCAAACCTGAATTCTTTCACCTGAAGATCTCCGTACGTCTTGAGTTCGTTGACCTTGGATAATGAAATGAATTTTGTCACTAAATAGTCGTTTCCTCCAATTTTTAGCTGCTCAATTCTTATATTTTAACACCCACAAATAGCGATTTTTCTTCATTGGTGGAGTCAGAAGCTATTTCTTCATAAACAGATAGACTGGCCGACCGATACAATAAGGTGCCTTTGAACAGTAGATAAGCTTCTGATTAGTAGAAATTGATGATAGGCAAAGGATTTAAGTATCTCATCCAATTTTAGCATAATCGGTGAAGAATAAAGGGATAATTTTAAACTCATGAAAAAAATATTTTGTTTCAATTAATTTGCACAAGGGCAAATAGCAATTAATTAATTTGCAATAGGGTGGGGCGAAAAATAAAAAGTTTTTCAGATCAACTTCTAATAGTTGCCAAATGTTGTCTTTGGTGATAGTTAGCTTTTGTGCAAAATTTGAGAAAAATCGGTTAATATCTTCAGGGGGCGCTGCGATCGCAAAGTTTTATCATAGCTTTTATCGGGATTTTATGGTTAAAATATGAAAAACGATGCCGTTAGCTAATCTCAGTGCATTTTTTTTTTACTCGTAAGATATATTCATGCATTCAAAGCATATGAAACAACTCCCAAAAAATAATTTTATATGATATATTTATATTTCAAGCATTTAAAAAGAAACAAAAACGTGAAAAAAGTGATTTTTTTTAAGTATAAATATATCATATAAAATAATGTTTGTGAGTCATTTCATATGCTTTTAATGCATGAAAACATCTTTGGAGTTAAAAAAAACGCAAAGAGACTAGCTAAAGGCATTTTTTTTTGATATTTTAACCATAAAATCCCCGATAAAAGCTATGATAAAACTTTGCGATCGCAGCGCCCCCTGAAGATATTAACCGATTTTTCTCAAATTTTGCACAAAAGCTAACTATCACCAAAGACAACATTTGGCAACTATTAGAAGTTGATCTGAAAAACTTTTTATTTTTCGCCCCACCCTAGTGTACAATTTTCGTTGAAGAATTGTTTATCTTTGGTAGTCATTTTGTGCTTTCAAACAAATTCTGAAAATTTTCACCTCGAAAAATCATGGGGCAAAGTAAAAAAAAAATATTTTGTCATCAAAAATTTTCTATTCGACGACTAACAGTAATTTTCAAAAAAACGAATGCGTAAATAAAGGAAAAAAAAACATGAATGTAAAGTAAACAAATAAGTAAATAAATGAATAAGTGAAATAGTTAAAATGTCAGACAAAATAAATGACTGCATAAATTAGATAATGAATAATAAAATGACTTAATGAATGAGTAAATGAGTAAATAAGTAAATAATTAAATAAAATAATGTAAATAAATTAATAAAGGAAGAAATAAGTACGTGATTTAATGATTGAATGAATAAGTAAACCGAAACGAACTATTTCACTTCGCCTCATCCACTTTGCCCCGCGTGCGCTTGACAAATTGCATTGAACATTTAAAATAACAAAATGCCTAATGTAAACAAAATAAAGACTGTACTTGACATCAGTAGATCTAAATTAATAGTTTAAATGATAATTACAACAGCAAAAATTATCATTTTATAAAAACAAGAAGTATTTTTGAAAAACCAGGAATACTACAATAAAGGTATCAAATTTTGAAAATGGCTTGAATAATTGTTTTCGTTGATCTTTGGAGCTACTTTTTTTTTGAAAGGATCAACAATATGTCTAGGAACTTAGTAAAATACTGCTAGATAGGTGGCGTTGCAAACTGTTATCTCCCTTTGCCCCATATTCACCTACTTAATTTCTTCACAATATAAATTAATGAACGAAGTCCAAGCAACTGTTTTCAGTGTTCTAGTTCTGTGCTTGCTGAAGCAGTTGCATCTACACCCTAGCAGCATCATCTCATCGGCCGATGATCGGCCATTCATCGAAACCCGATGAAATTCTCATCGGCCGATGATCCAATATGTCTCATCGGCAGAGCAGAATCCGAGCAGCAAAATCCGATGAGAATACGATGAGATTTGGAGCAATTTACGAGCAGAACAGTCCCGTGCAGAGGAATTTCATCGGGAAACTTGATCGGAAGGATATCGTTTTCCGATGGAATATAGCTCATCTTATTTTCATCGGGAAAGTTGATCGGAAGGATATCGCTTTCCGATGAAAAGCACCTCATCGAAAACCGTGCTCGGATACTGATCGGAACGATGTCATCCTGCGTTACAGGATCAGTTTACGAGGAGTTTGTTGATCGGCCGAGCAAAATCCGATGAGTTGATGCTACTTGGGCATCAGCATGCTAATCTAAACAACGAGAACGTTTGAGTGTCAAATTCATAAAATATCTTGAATGAAAAGGAATTTCATTTATAACACATTTGACGAACATGATTAAAATTTTCGAACACATTCCTGGAAAGAACTTCCACCCTTCCTATTTCGATTTCTGTAAGAAATAACGAACAAATCAAACAACTTGCAGTTAAAAACTGATATCGAAAACGTAATCTTGAGTGAGATAACATATTTCAATCCAGGAGATGGGAGAAAATCTTCTAAAGAAAGTTCAGAAAAGAAAGAGAGAAAGATCCGAGCATACAAAACTGAATGCGGGCTTATTTAGTTTTCTTTCGCTGAGAAAAGAATTTCGCCTTGACAAGTGCAGAGAAATTCACTTTAACGAGAGTACTTCTGCGACAAGTACAACTTTGATAAGATAGAGAAAAAAAATGAAAGAAACTTCAAATGTTGAAGATTATTTGCGGGAGAAGAAATTTTTCAGTTTCCTACTTTTATCAATATTAGAAATATTTCTTAAAGTCAAATATATAATAAAAAAGCCCGCACAATTTTGAATTAAAATTGACATATTATTCAATGATGTTTAATATATTCTAATACAATTTTTAAAGTGCAAAACGCCATAAATAATAATAAATTAGCGCTTTAAAAAGTGATGCGTTAAATAATAATAAGAGAATACGTTTCCATTTAGGTATATTACGGCACATTTTAAATTTTGGCAATTATCTTCATTTTTTTTATTTACTGACGTCACGTTTGGTTAAAGTTACATCGAACTGCTTTTTACAATTACATTACAAGAAACTGTTTATTTGGCAGTACAATACATTATTTTGTATTTTTAAAAGACTTATGAGCAGGATAAGCTCAACTTTATACAATTTTGTTAAAATACAAACAAGTAAAACTTTAATAAGGTAGAAAAAATGAAAGGAACTTCAAATGTTGAAGATTATTTGCGGGAGAAGAAATTTTTTAGTTTCCTACTTTTATCAATAATAGAAATATTTCTAAAAGTCAAATATATTATATATATATATATATATATATATATATATATATATATATATATATATATATAAAGCCCACACAATCTTAAAAACTGACACATTATTCAATAATTTTTAATGTATTCTAATATTTTTTTAAAGTGCAAAGTGACTTAAATAATAATAAAATTAGCGCCTTAAGTAATAATAATTAGAGAATAGTTTTCCATTTAAATATATCACGGCACATTTTAAATTTTGGCAAAAATCTTTCAATTTATCTACTGACGTCACGTTTGGTTAAAGTTACATAGAGTTACCTTTTACAATAACACTACAAGATACAATTTATTTAACAGTACCATACATTATTTTGTATTTTTAAAAGACTTATAATCAAAACAAGCCCCACTTTGTACAACTTTGTTAAGATACAAATAAGTACAACTTTGATAACGTAGAAAGAAATGTAAGAAACTTCAAATGTTGAAGATTATTTGCGGGAGAAGAAATTTTTCAGTTTCCTACTTTTATCAATAATAGAAATATTTCTAAAAGTCAAATATAATTAAAAAGTCCACACAATTTTGAATTAAAAATTGACACATTATTTAATGTTCTTTAAATGTATCTTAATGAGTTTTAAAATTTGCAAATCGTCTAAAATGCCTTAAATAATAATAATAATAATAATAAAATAATAACAATAATAATAATGTATTTTTAAATAATAGGTACGTGACGACGCATTTTTAATCTTTTATACTATTTTTCATCGTATTTCATGTTTCCACGTTTAGTCAAAGTTACATAGAAACTAATTATTTGTCTATCCCATACACTATTTTGTGGTTTTAGAAGACTTTTATGCAAAACAAGAGTACTATGTACGTTAGGGTGGAGCGAAAAACAAAAATTTTGGAATTTATTCTGTAATACCCGGCAAAAGCTGTGCATGCGTAAGTACTTGATGGATATTGTCAATGTAATACAGAAAGAAAAAAGTGACCCTGATCTCACTATCAAAAATCCGAGACCTTTCAGTTATTAGCGTTCGTTCATTCGAGCTAACAGAGTTATGAATCTGTTAATTTTCAAGATGAATTTCTAATGAGATGAAGATACTCGTCAGTTATATCTCTAAATAATGTAATGGTTCAAGAAATTAATCCACCAAGTATCATCCACCAAGTTCTTGCAGCGTTAATAAGAAAATTTTTCAAAAACAAGTTGTACTTTATCAGTGATTCAATAAGTATACCTCTTCTACACTCCGACTGTTTTAAGCGTTCAAAACTGTTAGTAAAACGGCAGATTGCTATTGGAGGAAGAAACCAGATATGAATTAAATGAAAAACTTTATGCTCGCAATCGTCAATGTAAAAACTGAGTCATGAGTCAAACTTCAAACTTTGATTCAAAAGGAGAAACCAATTTAACACCAGATAGTAATTGCATCCGTATAAATGTGCTGAAAATATGTAAACAACGTGGCTGGGTGGATGGGAAAAGCAGAATGACACCTGAAATGCAGCTACCTCCTTGTGGTGCGTTCTGGGTTGTTAATGTAACGAAATATAATTGCATTTACAACTAAAAGCTGCATTTTGCCCATTCATTGCAAAAAAATAGAATCTGGATGACAAAAGAAGAATTATTGCTATGTGCAAAAAAATGGTAAAGAAGGTCAGTTTTTGGTTAATTTCACGGAACCTTACGGTTTATGTACGAACTTAATACTGACTAGAATGTAGATAATTTTGAAGATGCATGAAAAGAGTGTTAAAAGGAAGCATTTTAATGGTTATAGAACAAAAATGGTAATTATTTATATTTTCCAAAAAAAATTTTAAAAATGGCATTTTTTCGTATTTTTAGAGAAATTCAAGCCCTGGTAGGACGCTAAAGGAGTTGTTCAAACTTGATAATATTTTACACGTGTTTGTACTTACGCATGCACAGCTTTTGCCGGGTATTACAGAATAAAATTCCAAAATTTTTGTTTTTCGCTCCACCCTAATGTACGTGGCTCGTTATCTGTTATCAGCACTCGATGAAGTTAAAGCATCATAGAAATGAGTTTCATTGTGTAATCCAGCGAAGCCTTCATTCAAAATTATCCTTATTACGATTACTATTATGAAGATTTCTATTTCCTTTGATTTCTGCAGAATCCCGTTATCAAACTCGGACCGCGAGGTCATAAAACCAACTGGAAGGTATACAATTTCAAACAAAAAAGAACTTCTGAAATCGGTCCAGTCGTCTTTGAGTAGTATTATAACATACATCCAAAAAAAAAGATATCCGACGAATTGTATAACCTTCCCTTTGCTGAAGTCGATTAATATAATATCTTCATTTCTTTTTCAACAACGCATTGTTAACAACCTACAGGAAATACTAGTTAAGGATTCCGGGCTGTTGTGCCGTGGTCTAAATGGCTTTAATCCATACGTTTCGATCGCAACTGCGGCGGTCATCCACCACGGCACAACAGCCCGGAATCCTTAACTAGTATTTACTCCGGCCGTGAAAGCCTTCATTCTTACATTAACCTACAGGAAAGTTTAATTTCAAATGACTAAGAAGAATTTTCTACCTTGCAGTTTTTTTTTGCCAAACTATTTTGAGGTTTAACTGTTAATTAAGTAAAAGTTCAAACTAAAATTCTTGCAACATATTTAAACTATAGAAGATGGCATGGTTTTCCGAAATATTGGAAGCCAGAATTTTAAGTTTCAACATTTAAAAAAAAAATTGCAATTCATATCTTGCTTCTTTTATTTTAAAAATGTTTATGTTTAGATAACAATTTCCTTTTCTGTAAATATAATTTGATAAGATTTTAATCATTGTTGATTGATGTTGAAATATAACTTTTCTAATGATGTAGTGAATCCATTAGAGCTTACAGGATTGACCACAAAAGTAGCAGTTTTAATTCATGGGAAAATTACATTGTCTCTGTTTTCGTACAAAATTGTCCTTGTTAATGCTTCTTCAAGCATGTGTAATGATATTTAATTACTCAAAATTATTTGCAATTATTATTTGAAGTACATTATTTACCTGCAAGTTAATCTTTAAGGAATATATTTTTCCATTCATCATAACATAATCACTCGATCATCATTATTTATTATGCTTGCTATTTAACTCGATGAAAAATGAAAAATGCATTTATAATTTTTAACGCATGGTAAGTGACCTTATGAATTAAAAGAACGTTTCTAATGTTAAGGTAACAACGTGTATAGTGCTGTACTGACCAAAAGCAGCACCTAGTGGGTTATCACCCAAAAACCCAGGCTCAAAAATTACTACAAAAATTTCTGTATAAAAAGAACCAGCTTTATTCTTACTCAGGGGGGTATGGCAATAGGACTAACTCGATAGACACGTTTAAACACATATAAACAGGCTACAAAATCTGTCTAAGTAGCATTGAAGAGTTTAGTATAATTAAAATACCAGGTAAAAATACATAAGACATTCAGACTATTAAAAAGGCTTGTAAAACATCAATAAAATATACTAAAACAAGTTAAAATAGTCACTCAGTCCTTCATTGTGTAGACAAAATACTACTGTCAACAAGCCGCCACTAATGAACTTCTTCCAAACACCACTCGACCGCTCAGTCGAGGTTTTTTCAAGCTGACGCAGGTGAGCACACACTCCTCACCGCTTACGCCCGGGAGCATACACCAGCCGGAACGTAATCTTCGGAGAATAGCAAAGCTTCTGCCATGGAAGACGTGCTTCAGCCCCCGAAGACGCTATCCAGGCACTTTACACTTCATCCGGAGCGTAGATGAGGGCCACTTTCACCACTAATCCTTGGAGCCACGGTGTGAATTCGCTTTGAAGTTTAGGTCAACGATTAGTTACTCCGGCATATCGGGATACTCGCTTCACTGCAGAGGCTTTCTTCCAGACGGCTAACAATCGAACACTACTTCAACAGCACCCACGCTCATCGCTTTCTCAACAATACCAGCGCACATCGCTACTTCCGTGGCTATTTAAGATTCGCCGCTGCTCGGCACTTCTGCGCAGTATGATCCACACTCAAAGCTGTTGCCATGTTCCCAGTGCAGTACAAATGCCCCCCCGTCAAAAGAAAATTACCGAGAGGTAATTTTCACTGGACTACTCGTACATTCATTCTGGGTCCTAAATTGTATGAATCTAAAACCCTGGGGGCCAAATGACCAAACAAGCCAGGCACGATTTGAATTTCAGGAATCGAACTTCCAGTTTCATTTCTCCGCAACTCCATAAACTCTTTAAAGTCTGGTATCATAGACAAATTCAGTACCGATAAACTTTGAGGTATAAAAACTCCTGATGCCTGGCCCTTGGCCATTCCGCTCCCACACAAAAAGCCAAAATACTAAAAATATATACTTTAAAAATGTATAGAAATTAATGAAATTTTATATATATACCACCCCTATAAAGCTGTAAGAAAAGAAAGGTCACGGCACCAATTTGTACTGACCAAAAGCAGCACCTAGTGGGTTATCACCCAAAAACCCAGGCTCAAAAATTACTACAAAAATTTCTGTATAAAAAGAAATTTTTGTGGTAAATTTTGAGCCTGGGCTTTTTGGGTGATAACCCACTATGTGCTGCTTTTGGTCAGTACAGTGCCTGAATATTATGATTAATTACAAAGTTTATAATCACTCTTTTTAGTAATAATTTCGATTTTAATTTTATGTTTTGAAAATTTATTTCAAGGAATCCTCTCGTATCCATTTTTAGAAGCAACTATACTAGACAGCAACTTAACTTGATACTGAACGTCACTACGGGCGGAGCCAATAAGAGCTCACAAGCAGTCAGCTATCTCCTCTAATTCGCCAAGTAGGCTGTGACGTTCTATCTAGCTCGTTTTTCATAGGCTAACGTCACGCAAACGTCACGCTGACGTCACGATGTTTTTGTCAAGAAACGTTGCAGTGTAGTATAGCTTATTACCCGGCATGTGCCCGGGTGCTTATTAATACAACATAGCTCTAAAAAATTATTTGAATGAATTCTATGAACCTGAATTGTAACTTTTTTTGACTTATTTAATGCTGAAATGAAATAGGTGAGCATTAAATGGATAATTCATTGTTAATCGTAATCTTTGTTCGAAAATACTTATATTTAAATGTGTTAAATTTTATCAATTTGTATGCTCGAAGGCTTCTCTCTATTGATCTACACGTTCAACTTGAAAAAAAATGACCATTTTGAGACAAAAAATTTGAATTTTGAGCTTTTTGGATTTTTTTACAATTTCAAAACCCACACCTATGTGAATTCTAGTGCATCAAGGAACCTTTGTGCCAAAGTTTGATGAAAATCCGCCGAAAACTGTTTATTTGTATAAGGAACAAACATACATACATCCATTTATATATATATAGATATGATCCTTGCAAAATATAAAACGGATGAAAACTTTTGATTTTATGTACCGTATAAGTATTGGCTTGCATTTTTTGTGAGATTTCGTTTGTTGTTTTCATTATTATTATTACTATTATTAGGGATGCATTGATTAATCTGAAGTATCCAATAATCGGGCATTATCGGCTACATTGCTGATTAGAAATAATCTGCAAAATGTTGCCGATTAATCGGCGAAAAAAATATTTTTAATTTATTATTTTTGAAGTATACCTTCACCAAGAAACTAAAGTCCGTCTCAAAAGTTTAGACATTACGCCAATTTTTCCCGTTGCGATTAGAATTCAATTTTATTTCTTGTGTAAATGTACCAAAATAAAAGAAATACCTTCTTATTTATTTTATGAATGCCATTAATAAATTAAAACAAATATTGTGAGTTTTATTTTAAAATTGAGAAAAATGTGCTGTCTCATAAATATAGACAAAACTCAGCTTTTATGCAAATTAAGTGAGATTTGAAAGTTGTTTTTAGCCACGTGACATGTGACGTTACGGTGAGGTGTGAAATAGATACTTTAGACGGGTTTGCTTGCTTTCTTCAATTACTTTTCGAAATACCGAGAGCTTCTCAGTTAACGGAAAGCGAAGAACGCGTCGCATTGAAAATAAGAGGTGATGGCGCTAGCATAAGTGACATTGCAGCGTATTTGAAAAGGACAAAAAGAAATATTTACAGAATTCTTGCCAGTAAAGGTCAGATTCAAAGGAAAAAACGACCTGGCAGGCCTTTTTCAACAAGTAAACGAGATGACAGACATATATTTCAATTGGCATCTGCGACGGTTTCTCTTTGCGCAAGATTAAGGCACTGTCTGGTCTTCAAGTTTCAAAAGATACGATCCATAAAAGAATCAGAAACTGTCCTCATCTTATTTTGAGAAAAAAGGGCTAAGAGACCAGCTCTGACTACTCGTCACAAAATCCAAAGATTAGAATGGGCCAAGAAACATATGTCATTTGGAAGTAAGTGGCTTTCTGTCATATTTTCCGATGCGACAAAGTGGAATTTGGATGGTCCGAATGGCTGGGCTTATTATTGGCATGATTTGCGAAAAGAACCGAGAACATTTTTCAGCAGGCAGCATGGTGGGAAATGTGTCCTGGTATAGGGTGCATTTGGGTTCAACAGTCAAACATCAATAGCGATTTTAAGTGGGAAACAAAGTTCTACGAACTATCAAGAAACGTTAAAAAACAATTTGTTGCCATTTTGTGACATTATAGGAGGGCCAGACTGCATATTTCAGCAAGATAATGCACCCATACATAAATCGAATTCCACAAAGGCATGGCTTCATCGAAAAAAATTAATGTTGTGGACTGGCCTGCATTAAGTCCAGATTTAAACCCAATCGAGAATCTTTGGGCAGTTCTAAGCCGCCGAGTTTATACAAATTTTAAACAGTATTTCTCCGTCGAACAACTGAAAATTGCCATAGAGAGAGAGAATGGTACAATGTTGAACCTGAAGTACAACAAAACCTTGTTGAATCGATGGAAAATAGAGTATTTGATCTTATTTCACGTAAAGGAAACACAATTAAGTAATAAGAATATAATTATGGAACAGATTTCAAGAGAATTTTCAATTGTGACTAAACTTATAAGACATGAAATTTATATGATATTTTATTCTTTTGTTTCAATTTTTTTGTACATGAAGCAAGTGTGAAATATTTTTATATTTATCTTATTATCATGGTTATAGTAAATAAATAATGACGTAATTAATGATGAACTTTCAGTTTTTATAGTTAAAATGAACATTTTGTTGGGTGACTATACTTTTGAGACGGACTTTATGATAAAAAATTTTATTAACAGTAAATAAATAACTTTCGGCAATCCTTACAATAACATGCTTCATGAAAGTGTACAGAGTAAAAAAGCAAAACAGATAGTTCATTGTTAAAATCCTGAACTTTTTTAATTTGAATACAAAAATGTGAATATTTCATTTCATTTATAATCAGTAAAATTTTGCCGATCAACCGGAACAAAAAATATTTTAAGTAAAACTACTTTTAAGGAGGCTTAAACAAGAAACTATGATGGATAAATTTATAAACAAGAAATAAATAATTTTCTGCAAACACAAGTAAAACATGTAGTACGAATGTATAGTGAGTAAAAACAAAACAAATAATTCAAAGAATGATATACAAAATATAATTCTCTCAGTTGATAAATTGATTTAATAATTTAATTTTCCTATTTTGAATAAATATACACATAAAGACAATGTTGCAACATTTTTCATGCTTCGATAATTTTCTCCTTCGCATAATGCTTTTAGATAATCTCTATTTTTCAAAGAATATAAGTCTTCACTTAAAGGGTAACTTATAATTGAAAAAGGAATTCAAATTAAGAACGCTTCTAAATTAAACTGCTCGCCACAGTCTCATCCTATTTTTTCTTTTTTTTTCATTTTCATGTCTAGTTCGTTAATGTAATTTTGTTTACATAATATGAAAATTGGTTCAGAGAAAGTCGATGAAATTTTGAAATAATTTTGAGAAAATAAGAAGAATGAAACAAAAAAAAAATTCTCAGAAATTTTTTGTAACTATTTCTGAAATCGGAGTTGTAAAAAAAAGGAAAAAAAAGCAGTGACGGCGACATTGGTAAAATTTAGAAAAAAAAAACTAATAATTAATCGGCTCGGAAGAGTTATCAGAGCCGATTAATCGGAACTCGGCCAATTTGCTTATCGGTGCATCACTAATTATCATTATTATTATTATCATTATTACTAATATTCTTACTTTTTTTTCTATTACTATTATTATTTTTACTGTTATTATCACTACGGGGCTCCGACAAGGGCTTGCTTTGATCGCCAATTCCCGGGAGATGCCTATGTTTTCTCGATCCTCAATCCGCTTCTTGTCTACAGGGTTCTTGACGAACCCGCCTTCACCCTTGTGAGAAAGGGACTACGGTCCCTCGCCGCCAGTAACTTGATGGCAGTTTGCCAAATTTAGAAACAAAAGCGAAAATGTCTTATTCAGTTAGGTGACCGAATTGACTATGTGTCGTCAACTGTGGCGCGAACCAATGTAGAATTGACGAATTTAATGTTAATTAATTTTTTTAATATCTTCGGTTCGTTCAGGTTTAGAAGGGGGAAACAGATTGGAATGACTTCTTGCGGATTTCCTGTATCCGACTGTACCAGTATTGGTTCGAGAGACATTGACAGTCCGGAGGAGATAGAGTTACAGACGCACAGACGCACACACACATAGACAGCCACGCACATGCACAGGTTTTAATATTATAAATTATTATTATCCCACAATCATCATCATTTTTGTTATTGTTAATGTTGTTATCATTGTCATTATAACTATTGCTGATATCGTTATTATTATTATTATTATTATTAGTGCTGTTGTTTTGATATTTACTTAGTTATTTTTATTGTTTTATTTATTATTTTGAATCTATTTTTGCTATAAGCAAAAAATCATTTTCACAAATCTTACATTTTGAAAAGAAAATAATGATTCACATCCAGATGGAACTGAGAAAACATAACAAATAATAACTAGCTGTCGTGGCCGTCACGAAACTTTCTTCTATATCTATCTTATGAATTCCGGTTACAAAATAAAATACGCACTCGCCCGAGTAATTGGAGACAGTTACAATTTCCCAATTATCGTAATAACCCTGCAAATTCAGAATCAACGAGCGAAATTGGAAATCATTGCAAAAGCCTTGTTTAGATAAATTGCAAACATTTTATTTGTTAGTAAAAAGAAATTGGCAACAGTTAAAAATTTCAAATCATTGAAAGTTTTCAGCTGTTTTGATAATTAAATAGCGTGAAAGCGATTTTTTAATGAATTAATTTTTTGCATTGTTGACTAAGCGCAAAGATCACCCCATCCTCCCCCTGAGGAGATTGGCGACAAAATTTAATCGATGCTTGCTTCCATATTGGGTTAGTGTTATTCCAAATTTCATTCAAATCGCAGCAATATTTCCCGAGATACAGTAGGTGCAATGACAAAATAAGCACTTTTGATTGCTCCACCCCCCTTTGAGATATTGACACACAAATTGAATCAGCACCTGTACTCAATAGGGTCTACCTATGGACCAATTTTCGTTTGATTCGGCCGGTTACTTCCTGAGATATAGCAGTCACCCCCGCGCAGAACACGTGCGATTGCTCCACCCCCCTTGGAGATATTGACAAACAAATTGAATCAGCACCTGTACTCAGTAGGGTCTACCTATGGACCAATTTTCGTTTGATTCTGCCGGTTACTTCCTGAGATATAGCAATCACCCCCGCGCAGAACACGTGCGATTGCTCCACCCCCCTTGGAGGAATTCGCTAAACAAAGTCAGGTGCACCAGTTCACATGGTGGTACATATGTGCAAAAATTTTTGTTCGATTTCATGCAGTAGTTTTTGCTCTAGCGCGGCCACAAAAACTGGTCACACACATACAGACTCACACACAGACACACACACACACACACACAGACAGACATTTTCCAAAAATGGTCGAAATGGACTCAGCGCACCTCAAAACGTGCAAATCCGTCAAAATTCGACATTCGAAAATTTTCACGAAACCAATACTTTCTTCTATATATTAGATATAGAAGAAAGTAAAAACTGTAACAGATAGAAAATTGGAAGGTATTAGAAATCCTTTATTTCCTTTCATATTTTTCAACGCAGGTTATTTTCAAGAAGGAGAATCTCTTCATAACACAAAAGTTTGTTCTAGATATAAAAAGAGAAAAATAGTTCTCTTGTTTAGACTCTCCGCCTTTTTTTTCCATTAAACTCTGCTCTTCTTGTTACTTCTGAAGCGTTTCTGTGCACATTTTTTTTTTTTTCAATTCTCAGTTAAGATAGCAATCTTGAAAAAAATGTATTCATATTCTGACGTGTCTTAAAATCCTCCTATTCGTATCTTTTTGTCTACTTTTAGGAAAAAATAATGCTTACCTATGCAGAAATCGTTAAGAAAAAGAGTGCTTAGTTTGTAGCGAACAGGTATTTTAACGAAGTCTGTGACTTTCAGTTTAAAAGAAAAGGTTTGGTTTGAAATCGCTCACACGTGCATAATAATGTCAGAAACTAACATTAAATAGAAGAATCAAAAATATAAAACTGAACGCAATAGTTAATTGAATACTAGTTTTTAAAAGGTATACAGACCAGTGAATGAGCACTTCCAGAATAATGATACATTTGAGATGGGATTTTCTTTAAACTTAATGCAGTGATTTTCTAGATTGTCCTTGTCTTGTGCCAGCTAGGCTGGCAATTAAGGGTGCTCAACTTGACTTTTTCAACGGTACGTAATTTGGTGTGAAATTCGACTTCAACTGTGCACACATGCCATAAGGACCCGTTTATAAGGCAGGTTCATTCGCAGCACAACAATATAGTCACACAAAGAAAAGACACTATACAAAATGAATGTTGTTTTTACAGTACAATACAGCTAATTTTGTAGTAAAAAACTGTAAAATTGCTAGTTTTACAGTAATAAACTGTAAAACTGCTAACTTTAAAGTACTAAACTGCTAAGTGCTAAATTGTTTAACTTTACAATAATAAACTGCAAAATTGCTAATTTTACAATTACCGTGCATTTTACAGTTTTAAACTGCAACCTCTGCTGCCGGTATTATACAACGGTATTATATTATATGCCGGTTTTTACAATTTAATACAGTTACATTTCACGCCGATAAACTTGCTAACTTTGCAGTATTAAGCTGCAGAATTGTTAATTTTACAGTAAGAAATTAAAATTACTAGTTTTACTGTTTATTACTGTGCGTTTTACAGTTTTAAATTGGAATCCCGTCTGCCAGTATTAAACAATAAAAACAATAGCTTTATTTTTGCAGTGCAATGGCAGGAGAAAGAAAGTACATCCATGCCTGAGCCGGGACTCAAACAGGATCGGTTTCATCACAGCAGACTTCTCTGTCCACTAGACAAAGTGGCGGATTTCCTCGATTATTCGTACTCATTAAGGCTTGGATTTACACGGAAAATCGAAAAACATGGATTACCAAACAAAGATTCCACAAATTTTAAAGGATTTAAAATCCAGCAAAACTCCTCTTTCTGCCATTTTCCGTTGGAGTTAAAAATTAAGTTTGGAGCCGACCACTTATAGGAAATGAGAAAAGTTACTCTCTTGCCAATTCCAGGAATTCTCTAATTAGTGTGGCTTGAAACTTAATTGTGATGCGATATTCTTGAAGTGTGCCATCTATGCACGCACGCACCTAAAACTGGCACTGCGTAAAAAATTCCGTTTCAACAATAAGCCTCTTTATAACATTTTTCCCGCATATCTTTATTGATTGCACACTGGGAAAAATAGATGTTGTTTTTACAGTACATAATACACCTAATTTTACAGTAATAAACTGTAAAAGTGCTAGTTTTATCTTATTACTGTGCATTTTATAGTTTTAAACTAGACCCTCTGTTGCCAGTATTTTACTCTTGTTTTTGCAGTATAATACAGCGAATTTTATAGAAATACTAGCGGTACCCGCACGGCTTTGCCCGTGGTATAAAATTAAAAATTCATTTGTAAAAAATTGATATAGCAGAAAAAAATACTCTATTTTAGTTATTCAACTGTAATTCTTTTAAAGAATGATATAAAAATGTGGCATGGACCCCACACTACTTCCTTTTACGTGTAAATTTCTTAGTAGATGCCTTAAGTGCTAAAATAGTGCTTGGAGTGAGCAAGATAACAATTCAAACATTTACATCCCTAGTTTGCCACAAAACAATGCAAAAAAATGTTTTTCATTGATTAATCTCCTAAACATCGCCGATTTTAACATCATTCAGTGGATTTTTCGCAAAATATCGCCAATAGCGCCAAATTGAACCAAAATAAAAAACTAATTTTTTTCGCCAAATTTGCCGCCAACTTGGCGATATGTCGCCAAATTGGCGTCAAACACTTGGCGACTAAAAGCTTGGCTATATTTCGCCAAGTGGTCGCGCCAATTCATATCACTTTTGTCTGCATTGAAATTAACACTGATTTACCCCATAAAAGGGGTAAAAACCCCCTTGGGGGAAAAAAATAAGCCAAAAGAGAAAATAAGAACAATTTTGCTGCTCACAGAAATCTTACCAAAGTTTAAAAGAAGAAGAAAGTTTTCTTTCCTACCTTCAAAAACAAAATAATAGAAATTTCGTGCATTATTCTTCACCATGATATTAAAAACAATAAACATCGACAAACATCAACCAGCAAATGATAAATTGAAACCAAACTCGTTCACTCAAGCCATTTACTGCAATTTATATTGAAATTAAAAAAAAGGAAATAAAATATGTTTTGCCAGACGATAAATTTAGAATAGTTTACTATCATGTTGTTTCTTTTTTGACCTCATTTAGTTAAACAATGTTTCCCTCTTCTACACAACTCGTCAGATAGCCAAAATATCTCTAAACTCACAACAATGATACGTGTCAGTTTCTTCCTTCTCTACCTTTTTTAAAGAAAGGACTCGATTTCTCATTTGATTGACAGGTGCCATCTTATCACGATTTTATTATATTTCATTTGACTAATTTTAATAAGGCTTGGAGTTTGGATTGCTACAAAAACAAATACATTTTTAAAATTATTAATGGAAAAAGAACGAAACAAATAAACGAAATAAAAACGTAACCATGGTAACAACATTAAAAGTTGATTTCCGTTGATAAAATAATTCATTTCATTAACCATTTTAGAATCGTTTGGCTTGCTTTACTGAAGATAAGCCTTGAATTCCGGGATTCTAAAAACAATTGTTACAGCTCTCCTGGTGATCGTAGAAACTTCGAAAAAACATCATTTTGTGCAGAAAATTTCAAGCTTTCGAATGACATAAAACTTGAAAATGTGTATGGAATATTTCTTCCCTATTTTATCGAATTTCCGCTAAGAATTCGAATAGAAGAAGAACGAAATGGAATGTTCGAAAAATCGCTTCGAGGTGCAAAACTACATGCTACAAACTAATTTTGTGCCAAGTGGCATGAAAATCGACCGAACGGTTTTGGCGCTACGCGCGTAACAGACAGAAAGAAAGAAAGACAGACAAACCTTCAGCTTTATTATTAGTAGAGATTGCCACTTTTACAGTAATAAACTGTAAAATTGTAAGTTTTGCAGTAATAAACTGTAAACTAGCTAGCTTTACAGTTTATTACTGTGCTTTTACAGTTTTGAACGGGAACCTCTGCTGCCAGTATTTTACTGTAAAAACACCTTTTTTTTTTTGCAGTGCACTTTCTTTTGGACCTCAGCCATTTATAGTTTCCTTATCTGTTGTATAATTGTTTTAAATCTAATAGGGTAGTGTTAGGACATTTCGGAAACTTAGCAAATAATAATGAATAACTTGTTAATATTTGAGGGTTTAATATTTTTTAGAAACATTTAACTGTTTATTAGTATCACCTCGTGAAACTTTTGTCTGGCTTGAAAACACCGCAAATCAGGCTATAAGTACAACTCAAAACATAAAAGATAAATGCTCCCTTATTCCTGAACTGCGGAAGATCTCGACGAGTACCAACAAGACGTATTCCTAAAATTATATAAAAGTCGCAAACTGATGGAGGGATTATGTATGTGTAACTGTCTGAACTTACTGGTTAGTCAATTGCAAGTTGCTTAGACAAAAAGCATTTAGCGTTCCAAAACTAACAATCTATTTTCATGAAAATACTAACATAGGGTGAGTTCTGGTAAATGCGTACCCTTTTTTGCAAAGTTCATGTTCTCAGGGATACTGCTCTGTTGAAAAAGCTTGTACACTCACAATTTTTTTTAGTTTTATTTCCAGATCCTTCACTAAGATTTTCAAGCATATAATATGTCAAATAAACCAAAAGCATAGGTTTTGTGACCTGGTTTATGACACCTATTCTAAGGTGCGCACTTTCCCTACCTAGCGGGGTAAGTGCGTCCACCTTAAATTATGTGAATATGAGCAGGAAAAAACTTCTGGAACATATTAAATATGTTAGGTAGTTGCCTTGGGATAATTCCTAATACTAGAGATCAGCACTTGCTTGCATGGATGAAACGCAATCAGTGATATTCCACGCGTCTTGCGAACAACTGTGATTTGAAGATTGAGAGAGTTGTGTCTGTGATTCTTCCTCTGTCCTTTTAATAAGACCAAGTGATGTTGTTTTTATTTAGTAATAATCACTGACCGAAATAATTGACCAAATGTAAGTTGTTTTTATTTAGTAATAATCACTCATAGTCTTGTCGGTCGGTCGGTCGGTCGGTCGGTCTGTCTGTCCCCCCCCCCCCCCTAATAACTTTTGAATGAACATTCCGATTTGGACAAACTTTTTTTTTGTTGGAAAGATCTCGGCGAGTACAGCTCATTCCCATATTTGATTTTTCGATTTGAACAATTTTTGGTTTAACTCTGAACCGTTCAAACAACCTGTCCCGCGATGCTAACTTTTGAGTGAACGGTCCGATTTGAGCAAACTTTTTTTTGCTCGAAAGATCTTATCAAAGATACTTCATTCCCGTATTTACATTTCCGATTTGAACAATTTTTTGTTCAACATTGAACCGCTCAAGCAACCTTTCCCCATCTAATAACTTCTGAGTGAACCATCCGAATGGAATAAACTTTTTCTTGTTGGAAAGATCTCGGAGAGTACAGCTCATTCCCATATTTGATTTTTCGATTTGAACAATTTTTGGTTCAACTTTAAACCGTTCAAACAACCTGTCCCGCGATGCTAACTTTTGAGTGAACAGTCCGAATTGAACAAACTTTTTTTTGTTCTAAAGATCTTTTCAAGGATACTTCATCCCCGTATTTACATTTCTGATTTGGACAATTTTTGGTTCAACATTGAACCGCTCAAGCAACCTTTCCCCATCTAATAACTTCTGAGTGAACCATCCGAATGGAATAAACTTTTTCTTGCTGGAAAGATCTCGGAGAGTACAGCTCATTCCCATATTTGATTTTTCGATTTGAACAATTTTTGGTTCAACTTTGAACCGTTCAAACAACCTGTCCCGCGATGCTAACTTTTGAGTGAACAGTCCGATTTGAACAAACTTTTTTTTTTTGTTCGAAAGATCTTATCAAGGATACTTCATTCCCGTATTTACATTTCCGATTTGAACAATTTTTTGTTCAACATTGAACCGCTCAAGCAACCTTTCCCCATCTAATAAGTTCTGAGTGAACCATCCGAATGGAATAAACTTTTTCTTGTTGAAAAGATCTCGGAGATACAAGCTCATTCCCATATTTGATTTTTCGATTTGAACAATTTTTGGTTTAACTCTGAACCGTTCAAACAACCTGTCCCGCGTTGCTAACTTTTGAGTGAACGGTCCGATTTGAGCAAACTTTTTTTTGTTCGAACGATCTTATCAAGGATATTTCATTCCCATATTTACATTTCCGATCTGAACAATTTTTCGTTCAACATTGAACCGCTCAAGCAAGCTGTCACCCCTAATAACTTTTGAGCGAACAGTCCGATTTAAATAAACTTTTTTTTTTTCGAAGGATCTCAGCAAGGATACTTCATTACCGTATTTAAATTTTCAATTTGAACATTTTTTCGTCCAACATTGAACCGTTCAAGCAACCTTTCCCCACCTAATAACTTCTGAGTGAACCATCCGAATGAAATAACCTTTTTTTTGTTTGAAAGATCGCGGAGAGGCTCATTCCCATATTTCGCTTTTTGTTTTGAACCATTTTTCGTTCAATAGTGAACCGTTCAGAAAAAAAATTTAACGTTAACGCCTACGGGGAATTTAAGTTGAATGTTGATCCTGAACTTAAAGTCGGATTTCCTTCAAACTAACTTTGTAAGAAAATGATTTTGATAAATAATGTTTGTAAAGTACTTTTCTGAATAATCTTCTGTGCGGACTCTGATTCCGACCCCGACTCCGCAAACATGGCGGAAATGCAGGCTCAGAAAAAAAAATGACTGACTGTGCAGGCGATTTTTTGTTTATTTATTCATTTGTTTTATTTTATTTATTATTTTTTTTTATTATTTTTTTTGGCAGACGATTTTTTTTGTAACAAAAATGTTTCATTAACGAGGGCATTTTATTCTTTATCTATATTTAACAACTGGCAACGGATTAAAATTGGAATTCGAGACATTTTATCAACGGACGAGTTTTTTTTTCCTTTTTTTCTTTCTTTGATAAAATGTGTTTTTAAGTACTTTGTACTTTTTTTTTTTTGTAAACAATTGAGGAATTTTTCTACGGAAGAACTAACAGTTACATTCTTTAAAAGGTGCGACAAAACTTTATTTATTCATTTATTTACTTTTTATGTGTCTCTTTCATCTGATGAGAGGAGTATATTTTGCTTTTAGGAATCAGCTTTAAGTGCTAAAAAGGTATGTTTGACATAATTTTTGGTCTCAGATAATTAAGAGAATAATGATCAGATGCTAGAATACCGATGTCGCTTTACGGGAAAGTGGGCTCGTTTAGTTCTTGACAGAACTTCTTGTTTTAAATTCCATTCATGATTTTCGTAAAAGTAATAATACTCAAAATTAGAAATCAGCAATAGGATATAAACTGTAACCTGCGTTTTATTCTATTTTAAATCAATCGGGAAAACTAAAATATTCATAATAATCCCTTAAAAGCAAATTAAAAAAAAAAAAACAGCTGTCAGTAAAGCATAAATTAATTTAAAATGTTGCTTCAATAATTAATAAGAACACCATTATCTGTCATACACTTAGGAAAAACCCACTTTTCTTTCTCTACTTGTAGTATGAACAGGCAAGTAACAATTCATTTTTGATCTTATATTCTCTAATTAGTCAAATAATTAAAGTGAAGTATAAGCTCTTAGATTATGTGAGCTTGCATAATTTCGACGTGGCAAAGAGAGTTTCTAATTTAGTATATTAATTACGCCATTTAAGTTATTTTTTGTGAAAATCACATCGTTATTACCTAATTTAAGGTGCTTAAAGGTTTTTAAAAAAATCTTTCAGTTTTAGGTCAGAAAATGTGATTGTTTGTTTATCACTGTAACAAAACTTATCAACGTGAATGCTTGCAATTGAAATCTTACAAATAGTGAAGTTTTTCATAAGTTAAAAAATTATTAGCTTTCTGATGTAATATAAAAAATTTTGTAAGTATTGCATAAGGTCAGTCAAATGGACAAACTGAGCATCAGGTATTTTGAATCAGATTTTTCATTTTTAAAAAAATAGGATAACCAGAGCAAAGTTTCGAGATGTTGCCAAATCTCGCCAAACAGATGAAAGTTAAAATAACGAAGTAATCATTTGAAGAAGGAATTAATGCATTTGTCATATTAAATTAGTAGATTGGATTTTTGGATAACAAAACATGGTTTTTTGAATACGTTTGCTGTAAAATTTGAAGGAATGTTCAGTTTTAAATATTTTCAGCACTACAAAGCAAGTTTTTCTCTTCAGTAAAGAGCAGCAAAAAACGCAATTTTAATTTAATTAACAGTTCCGTTCCACCAATAACTGCTAGCTGTAAATCATCGCCATTGGCGATATCATGCCAGAAAAGTCCACCGTAAGCACGCGCTCTAATCAAAAAATGGCGGATTTGTTGGCATACCTATAGACAGTGGTTTTATAACATTAATGCATACACAGACGAGGTTTTATTGGGTAGATATAAAAGTTTCATTAAAAACAATGTTTCCATTACATTTTATGTAATTTTATACCATTTAAATTCTTTACTTGAAAAAGGAGATGGTACAATTTATTTTCATTGTTCCATTTTATTACACGTTATTTTCTCCTTTTAATAAAATGCAAATCGTAAATAAACATTCAAAACTTCATTAAACTGTGAAAATAATAAAATTGCAAAAAGGTAGTGAAATATTCTTTTATTTCATTATTTGACCATTTTCAAACATAGCTAGATGTACAGAAAATAACAACATTACGAATGCACAAATAAGCAGGGAAACTGCAGACACGTGTTTCGGCGTTACAATGAACACCTTTTTCAATGCAAAAAAGTTGTGAGCTTATGGATGCACAGACATCCGACAAAAGCAACGGAAACAGAAGCGAACAGCTTAAAAAACAAACATAGTGAATTACCTGAACACCACTAAAAATTTTAAGCCAAAAAAGATCCAATGGGAAAATAAAGAATGAACCGAAGCTTTCTACCAGGTACGAAATGGAAAAAAAGAATTCGATTGGCGACACGATAAGCCAAAAGGCTAACATAATAAAAAAAAAACACCAGGTTAAACTGTTGACCGCAAGAACAAAAAAAAGAGCAGAATGAAAGAAAGCGAATCAGTAAATGAAAAAAAAAGACAAGTAGAAAATAGGAAAATGCCAGCAAAATCAGAGGAATAAATTTGAAAGGGAAAAGGCAAAATTATACAAAAGGACGCCAAACAGCAGAAAAATAAGGAATAGCATTGAGATCGTTGACTAAGTCAGAACTTTTTTTCAAAATATGGAAGGATTCCTAAAAATCAAGATCTGATGGGTTGGGGCATTTTTGGACAGTTTGAAAAGAATTAAAATCGAAAGAATGATTCTTTTCCCAACAATGTTGCGCAATACTAGAATTATTCAATTGTTGCTTTTTCACGTAATTCTGATGTTCCTTTAAACGGAATTACAAAGCACGTCGCGTTTGTCCGATATAAGAGAGATTGCAATTGCAATTAATTTTATAAATACCACAACTGTTAAGAGGATGAATGGGATCTTTAAGGGAAGATAAGCATAGTTTATTCGTAGGTGAGAATACCACCTGGAAATTGAAACGTTTGAGAATCTTAGCAACCTGATAACTCACAGAGGGAAAGAATGGCAAAACAACCAAATTCTTTCTAATGAAAGTTCTCTTAACAACAGTTGTGTCGGATTTGTTAGAAAGTTTTTTAAAAATGGAATCAATCAAAGTATGAGGATAGTTTCTATCAAGAGCTACAGCTTTAAGATAGTTGAGTTCTGCTTTCAGAAGTTCCGGTGAAGAACAAAGATTAATAGCACGCTGAACAAAAGAATTAAATGCAGCATATTTTTGACTAGGAGGGTGAGATGAAAGTCGATGAGGAGCTAACGAGACGGCAAAATTGCGATAAACGGTAGTTTCAAAGCCGAATTCTGTACGAGAAACTAAAACATCAAGAAAGGGAATGCAATTATCCTGTTCTTTCTCACAAGAGAATTGAATATGAGGATCTATAGCATTTAAAACGGATAAAACATCGTCATTATAGAACTGGTTATGGTTCATTAGAACGAAACAGTCGTCAACATATCTAACGTAAAATTGAAACTATAAGTTTTGGAACACACAACTCAACCTCAAAATAATGCACATAAATATCACTAAGAATGGGGCTTCTATAGCTAGATGTGCTTAAATTCTTATTATTTTGCACGCTTTATCTTATTCTAGTTACATTAGAAAAAATAACCCAGAAACTAACATTAGAATAAGTCTCTGAGCTTTATTCTTCTGCCATAATAAGAAAGAAAGCCTTATCTCTCCAAATGAAAAAAATGTTGATAAAAACTAAAAAGCATAAATTTTTCACCCAATAAAATGCAGTAGTATTTTCTTCTTTAATAAAAACACTTCTTTAATAAATACACGGCATAATATAGATGTTGTTTCTACAGTATAATGCAAATAATGTTATAGTAATTTTACAGTAACACACTGTAAAATTGCTAGTTTTACAGTTTATTACAGCGCATTTTTCAGTTTTAAACTGGCTCCTCTGCTGCCAGTATTATGCTGTTGAAGCAGCAGTTTAGTTGTTGCAATATGTGAAAATATGTGTTTAAATCTGTAAACAAACCTGAAAAAAAATTAAAAATGAATTGCGGCAAAATTTGGATTTAGGGCCTTTTAAATCATGACGGCAGTATTTAACCAGTATTTTTTTCTGATTTGATCGAAATCGGGCTTTAGGAGAATTTTCCGAATTCAAAGACATTAATTTGGAAATAAATTTCATTCTATAATTGTATTATTGGAACATAATTGACTTTAGATCAATGCAAATAACGAAATTGCTGCCTAATAACAGATACTATGATCAGAAACATACCAGACATTACTTTATGCGAGTCTAAGCAAATATTTATTCAAGACATTCTGCTTGTATACTGTCGGGTCGGGCGCTGTACAGATAACCTTCGGAACGATTTATGAGTTTGTATAAATAATTTTTTCTTTAATTTAACGAAAACTCTGAAGTAGAAAGAAATTTTTCTCTTCCGTAAATTTTTAAGGGTTGAAAATTTAAATGAAAAACTTTGTATCTGTAACGATTAATTTAAGAATGGGTAAATATTATTGAATGGATTTTAGAATGGCGTTAAAATTTACTAGAAAAAAAACAGACATCAAATAGTCAATTATTTTAACAACTTAAATATTGATAGTAATAAATGTGCAGTGAAATTTTTTTTATTCTCTGCTGTAAAATTAGAGCTGCGAATATTAACATGAATCTATTCGAGATGTTTATCATAAATATAGTATTTAAACTTTGAGGAACTGTATTTTACATTTTGAGTAATTTTGGAATAAAAATAGAATTGTTTTAAAAAATGATAGTTTATGTTCATAAAATTATACATGGGACACAAGACTAGTCGAATTCAAATGTCATCAAAATTAAGAAAAGAAATTATGAAGAAGTTAATAGTTCCTGACAATCACTATTTTAAAGAAAATATTAATATTAAAATATCAAGCTTTTTTTAACTAACCTTTTTTTCCTGATATTATGAATAATATATATATCTATATATATAAAAGAAAGTCGTGTTAGTTACACTATTTATAACTCAAGAACGGCTGTACCGATATGGCTAAAAATTGGTGGGTAGGTAGCTTAGAGCCAGGAGACGGACATAGGCTATAATTTATATGTGTCAGTTACATAAATAGAAAAACTGTTTTATTGACTAAGCCTTTTTACTAAGCCTTTTTTGACACCTCCATGGCTGAGTGACATAAAGCACACGTTCTGGCAGCTTCCGGAGCGCAGTAAACAGGTTGTAAGTTATCGGTGCGTTGAGCCTAATTTGACTTTTTTGTGAAGTAAATTATAAACAAACGCGTTACTTTCCTGGAAATTTATATGTGATAAGCTGTCAGAAACGATTGCTCATTCCTAGGATCCCAATGATCCCAACCGATATGCCGTTTGAATTTAAAAGACTTCAATTTCCTTTCCGTCTTGCATTTGTCATGACCTTTAACAAATTACAAGGCCAATCCTTAAAAGTTTGTGGTTTGAATCTAGAACATCACTGTTTCTTCCATGGTCAATTATATGTGGTCGGAAGACCATCCGCGTTGTTTGTTTTTGCGCCTGATAATAAAACAAAAAATGTTGTGTATCACAAGGTACTTAAGTGAAGAGCAACCTATGTACTAAAATACAGAACAATAATGAATGACTAATGTAGGTACTTAATTTTTTTTCTAATAATAAAAAACTTAATAAATTCAAAAATTTGCTTATTTATTGCCTTTAAGGCGGAACAGAGTTCGCCGGGTCAGCTAGTATATATATATATATATATATATATATATATATATATATATATTAATTTTGTTCTAAAATTGCATTATTAATTATTAAATATACTCCAATTCATTGAAGTTTTGGTTTGAATACTTACTTTATTTTTTGAAAAAAAGCCAGCGATGTGAAGACAACTCTTATTTTATTATTTTTTTACTTAACATTTTGAACCACCCTAATGCGCATGTTACATTACTGAATCTTTTGACAGAAAATGTTTGATAAACATGCTGCGCTTTCAAAGAACAATAACACAACAGGGTATTTGCAACTCTTCGATCAAAAAGTTTCTATTGGCAAATTTTTTCGATATAAGCTTAAATTAGAACAACAACGTCTTTTTTTTAAACGTTGCCATCTGTTTCGTATACGATATCTTAAATTTCTTATTAAGATGGAAATCTCGCAGAGACAGTTAAGAATGTTCATGTGAGCAAAAGTAATTTATTTAGTATTTTAATGGAAATAAAAAAAGTCCGTCAAAAAGGCTTCTTCATAAAATATTTATTTATAATATCTGATATCTTCAAATTCAAAAGCTGACTCTGCTATGAGTATTAACGATCAAACACTTCATAAACAGGGTGTCCACTCCAATCGTGGACCAATAGCTAATTTCTAAACCGTTAGAGATAAGCATATAGTTTATTTGGGAAAACATCTCCAAATTATGAAAGGAATTTTGTGTCTATTCAATGTTTTTCAAAAAATCAAATTTTGAAAGAGTTACGAAATTTAAATTTTTATACAGCCCCCCCCCCTCCCCCAATCCTATCAATCATATTTAGTAAAACATTCTTGACACTGTAACCTTTAAAACTAAAAAAAAATCACTCTTCTACGACAAAAATTGACCAAGTTATGACATTTTGAAAAATCAAGATTTTGCATTGTTTCATGACGTCATCGAGAGATCGCTTAAGGGACCGTATGCGAAATCCTTCAAAATCTTGATTTTTCAAAACGTCATAACTCGGTCAATTTTTGTCGTAGAAGAGTGATTTTTTTTAGTTTTAAACGTTACAGTGTCAAGAATGTTTTACTAAATATGATTGATAGGACTGGAGGGCTGTATGAAAATTTAAATTTCGTAACTCTTTCAAAATTTGATTTTTTGAAAAACATTGAATAGACACAAAATTCCTTTCATAATTTGGAGATTTTTTCCCAAATAAACTATATGCTTATCTCTAACGGTTTAGAAATTAGCTATTGGTCCACGATTGAAGTGGACATCCTGAATAATTTAGTTTAAAAAGTAATAAAAAAAATGCACAGTGCTGGCAAAATTACTCTTTTTCCATTTTGCCCTGTAGTAAAACCACACACAATAAAAAACTTTGTTTCTATTCAATGATTTTTCAAAAATTAATCAAATAGCTGCTCCAAATAATTTATTTCTCATGTTGAAATATTCAACATTGTGAAAAATGTAGCAAATGGTTTGTGTCCTGCAATAGTTGAACGACAAATATTAATTACTTTCTATGCCAATAAGATTCTTTATGGTAAAGAAAAGTGGTTTTTTCACAATCATGATTACTCATCGATTTCACTATACTGTGGGTTGGCATTCTCTCCTTTTATACGCTTTGTGATTAGTAGATAGTCACACAGTCCTTAGATAAGCAAACGAAAAAATGGTTACATGCTATCTCTTCGAGGTCAGCTGGGATTGTGGATTAAAAACCATGTAGAGTCGTCCGACTCAGGGTGGAAAGCAATGTTTTAAAAACTAAGAGGTGAACTGATTACACGTGTTTCGGGATTTCAAGGATCCCCTGTATCAATGTAAAAAGCGTGAGTTTTTGAATGAAAAGTCATCCGAGAAAAGTAGCGAAGTAGAATAAGAAACAGTTTAAAATTTAAGAATTCGTAATGAGCATAAAAACGAGTGCTCTAGACATGCGGTTACTTTGGACATGACCAGTCGATCGACTGGTAAAGCAATTAGGACGACTTCCAATGCGCCTCTATTAGGATACTTTAGGTTAGCATTCAATGAACCCTGGCTAATTGGTTGTCTTATTGAAACGCAGACATAATATTGTGATTTTTCGAGCAATGAGCTTTTGTGCAAAGCTGTGTGATAAAAAGTAAACATAATTTCCTTCATGCGGCTGATTTAGTACAGAAAGCTTGACAACAGAGAGAGGGCGTGTGACCTTGAAACAAAAAAAGGGCCGCTTTATTTCATAATAGGTAGCAACAAAGTGAAAGAAATTGAGAGTTTAGTGACAAAACAAGTACAAAATTACTATTCTCGCTGATCCTACCTATTTTTAAATGAAACGGTCCGTTTCCCCCTTAAGGTCACGCGACACCTCTCCGTGGTCAAGCTTTACCATGTTTTGACTTTTTAGAGCAATATAAATAGTAAATAATTTGATCTTGGGCGTAGCAAGGGGGGGGGGGCACCAGGATACCTTGTTTTTAAAATGAATACCAGTCCCAACGTACAGGTATGAGCTGTAAGAAAGGAGGTTAATTCTAGCTTTGATTGTAGTAACAGAAAATTCTACAACGTATTTAACTTATTTATTTTTAATATAAAGTTCGGCTCCTACTTTTATAAAAATGAAGATTCATCTGTAATTATGTTTCTTGAAAAGGAGGCAAAATAGTTGGTTAGCGGGAAAAAAAAACCTGTTAACTTTAGAGTTGGTAGATGTCAAAACCTGCTTCCGTTTAATGGGATCTTTAAATTAAAAAGTTTCAAGTTAAAAATAGAGGGTAGAAAAACATAGTTTATCCACCTCAATGTGCAAAAAAAAAAAAATGATGAGTTAAGCGATATTGGAAGAGAATAAAAATCCAAAAATGAAAAATGCTTTTGTTGATTCTGAAATTTTGCATGCATTAAATGTTTTAATGTGTTCTCTTTTTCTTTCTTTTTTTCTACTTACATTTGAAATGAAACATTTACTATTCAATCCTAATACTGTGTTCCAAAATGCACATAAAAGGACGTAAATTTGTCACACTTTTCTATGCTGCATTACAATAAAAGAATGCATAGATTTAACGGTGGAAAATCATTTTCCAAGACGTATATACCCATTGAATGCCCCATAATGTTTTTCAGAAAAGCAATATCGGGCAAAGAAAAATCAATTTCTTGCCAGCAATATAATCTGTTCTGTTGTAGATTCTTCAGTATAGTCATCCGAATTGTTTAAAATATTTTTAGCAAAATGGACTTGCTTTATTTAGTTACTTTTTTTCTTTTCTGCATTGAGCCATTTATTTTTGTCTGCCTTCAAGATTTTCTATTTCGTATTAGATTTTACGTGACACACATTTTTACATTGTTTCTTGAATATAACAAAGATTTAAATCATTTCAATTCCATTAGAAAAATCTAATATTCTTACATTTCTATAAATTTTCATTAACTTATACTTTTTTCATACTTGTACTTGTAACTGAAGTGCAAACTTGTACTTGTAAATTTTCACCACAATGTACTTTCGAGTTATAATAATTACCATTTACTTTTCTGATTAGCACTGTATGGTAAAGATAAAATTGTAAGATAAAAACTGCAGGGTCAAAGCCTAGTTTGGTCTGTAAATTATAACAGCGGTAGATTAACAAGAAAAGATCAGTTGTTATTTTGGTGGATAATGGGAGTGTTTTAACCCTTTCAGTACTAATAATTTTTCTAAGTGAAAAATTTCCAGGGATCTGGAGGAATTCCAAGGCACACATTGATATCTATTACGATTTTATAGAGACACGACGTTATATCCCAATAGCATCGAAAGAATACATATCAGCAAATAAATCGTTGCTTAGTCACTCTGAACAACCAAGGCTGAAACTACTAGATAGGGATGCACTGATGAGCAGATTGGCAGATTTCCGATTACCGATTAATCTGCTGTTGATTAATCGGCCGATGACGATTAATTATCAGGATGAGAATTTTGAATATTACCAATTTCACTGGCACTGTTTTTTTTTATTATTATTATTTATTTTTTTACATTTCTGATTTTAGAAATAAATACTGATTTAGCATGGAGAGAAAATTTATTTTTCTCCACTTCCCTAATTTTCCCGAAATAATTTCCAAATTTTATGCAATCCTTTGGTCCAATTTTCATATTATTGTTCATAAAATTATTGACACATTACATACTTAACACTTTGTTAGTTATGCTAACTAACGATAAAAGTTTTTTTTTTTTTTTAATAGGGGGTGGCTGTGGTGAGCATTTTAATTTAGGAGTGGCTTTTAATTTAAATGTAGTATTTCAACTATTAGTCACAATTTTATAATAATAAGCACCATATAACGCCCATGTATCCCGATTCTAAACTCTAACAGAGGCCTAAGTTTCACAGAGAACTATACCAAATATTTTCTCAAACTCAAATCTTTGATATTTGCCCTCATCCTGGTCATTATTCACAATCAACTGCATATCTTAGTGCCATTCAGCGTGGTATTAAAATATTGCCGAGACAGATCACATCCACTAAATCTTGTAAACATCTAAATGCTCTCATGCGTACTCAAAACTGAGTGCTATTGTTTTAAAATTAATGCGCTCGGGAACCGTAAAGCCCCGTCCTTTTGAAAACGAACTTAATGGATTTAATTACATTTATGAATCGGGGCCAAGGATTTCATAAGCACAGCACCGGACCTTCTTAATTTTAATTCAGACATCGCTCTCTAGGATAATGGATTGGGTGTGTGCAGTGCCATCAGTCAAGTATTTACTCAACGAGGTAAATATTCACTTACATTGTCAAACAGAGTCCAATTTCTCCGTCGTGTTTGGGGATGTTATCACTCGAAGTGAACTCCATGCTGAATGATAATTTCGTCAGATTGTTGCATCTCAGATTCATTAATGGAACACAAACCAAAACAAAATCAGTATTGGATTGTTAGTTCATGTGCAGTAACTCAGGGCACCTTTGAAAATTTATCTCTTTTTATTTGTCCACTCCTATTTTAAGAGTTTTCAATATAAAACGAAATAAAAACTTTTAAAATATTCTATAAATCCTAAATTAAGAAATAATAAATTATTAAATCCATCTGAAATAAACTATTAGCCTGGTTCAAAATAATCCTGCCATTAGGAGTAATTCGAACCATGTCGGAAATGGGGGGAAAGCGATTTATTTTATTAAAGATAGCGTATAATTTTAAAGCAGAAAAATTAAATTTATAATTGTTTCAAACCCGCTTCTTTGTACTTCACAGCATCACAAGGTTTCAACCATTTATAGTACTGCATAAAATATTCCAATGTAGAAAAAGCAGTTTTAACAATTTCAAAAATAGCTTCAAAGCAATAAGTCCGGAACTATTAACCGATGCATTGAGCTGTGCACAGCTTGACAACTCTTTTTCTTTCTTTCTTTCTGTGTGTTTTTTTTTTTTTTTTTGTTAACCAAAGCTTATAAAACTTATTTCATAACCTTGCCCAAAGAGTATGGAACTAGGCCATCTAATTTATTTTGTTAAAGTCAAAAATAATAATAATAAAATATTTGAAGTTATGCTAAGTTAACTGACTACCCTGAATTACCTTGTAGGAGTACTACATTTAAAAATAAGTTTTTGTAATAGGGTTGGTTTTAAATGTTTTTGTTCTACCTTTGATGTACAAAGTATGACTGAATGTATCTAAATTTGTCCCTAATCCCAAAAAGGATCCTGTTGGATCCCTTCTCATATTGGACTGAAGACAAATGAGACTAAACGTGCTAAGGCTTCAGTGAATGTTGATCTCGACAGTTATAAATCTCAACAGAAAATGGCCTTAAAGGATTTAGGCGCTTAAACAGTATTCTCCCACCATTGTTATATGGTCGATCATCATGGAACCTTAATTAATTTCTATCCAAGTCGCCGCGATTCTTGGTGACAAACACATTTTTAGTTGTATGTAAAAAAGAAATCAATTTTTTTTTTTTTTTTGGTGGCGACATATTTTATAACTCATAATCAAACTCATTACATAAAGTATAATTTGAGCACTGTTAACTCAAACGAAGAGATAAAACTTGCTGTTATTTCTTAGAAAAAAAGCACACCACCCTGGTTTAAACTTTACGAACATTACTTTAGGGTCATTCCATTTTAAATCAACAAATTTTCAAAAATGTTGTTGCATCACCATTTTTGATTTTAATGAAAATTTTCATGTGCATTCCTTGTATTTCTCAGATCTTAAAAAAATAGTTATTTTATTTTAGAAAAACTACCCTTTGATATATAGGCTATTTTTGTTGTTGGCAACAGCAAAAATGGGGCATTTTGATGCTTTGTCTTATGAACTATAACTTTTTTTCTATCAAAGATTTTGAGCTCAAACATAGCTCATTGGAAAGCTAAGAAAGATATATTTTCATATATGATATCAATAAATTTCAGACTTAAAAAATACTTATTTTTTTAAAGTCAAAGTTTGCGACGAAAATAAAAATCCAGTTTCCAACGGTAAAAAAATTCATGTGGGGGGTCAGGTAAAAATAATTTGATCTGTTGAATCTTAAGTACTTTTTACCAGGTTTCTAATGAAACAAAAGTTGCTTTGTTTTTCAAAGAGCCTTGGCAGATATAAGGGTCTGAATTTTCAAATAATTGCACAGAAATAACACAATATTTTCATACTTTTTATTCATTTTTTTATTGAAATGTAATATAATATACCTTATTCTTTGCTTTAAGTGCTAAGAAAATATTAAGAAGAGTTATGAAGTAATTTATTTAAACTTGAATAAGACAATTTAATATTTTTAATACCTGGGTATATAGAATATCACTAAACTTGCCTGATTTGTAAGCATCTGCTTGCCACCTACAACAGAACTATTCAGACCTATCACTTGTCGGGAGTTTAATCCACACTCCATCCTTTTTGTTGTATATTGGCAAAAAGATGGATGTGTTCAAGCTGAAAGTTTTTGTAAGTGATTACCTGGGTACCACACAACCACATTCTATGATTTTCAAAATATCTTTGTTAGGAAACTGAAGGCGGACCACCCTTTAGTTTCAAAATTAACCTATTTTTTTCAGGTGGATTGGCTGCACAATACAAAAACAGAAAGAATTTCATATACTTGAGCCGCCCGCCATGAAGAGGACTTTAGTGTTAAAGCAGAGTGGCATTTTTTTTAAAGAGGCAAGTTTAAATAAATTACTTCGTAACTCTTCTTAGTATTTTCTTAGCATTTAAAGCAAAGAATAAGGTATATTTTATCATATTTCAATATGAAAAAGATTAAAAGGTATGAAAATATTGTGTTGTTTCTGTGCAATCATTTGAAAATTCAGACCCTTATATCTGCCAAGTCTCTTTGAAAAACAAAACAACTTTTGTTTCATTAGAAAGCTGATAACAAGTACTTAAGATTCCACAAATAAAATTGTTTTTAAATTACCATCCACATGCATTTTTTATCGTTGAAAAATTGATTTTTTTTTTAATTTGCAACTTTTGGGAGACATATCTCATAAAGGGGCGGAGTAACAAGCCAATTTTTTTATATAATAAGTAACCATGCATATGAATATATAATAAAAAATAGGGCTTGTTATTCTAAACGCTTCATGGGTTTTTTAATTTTCAAAAGTAGTAAAAAATGAGATCTTGGTCTCAAACTTTGATCTTGAAAAAATTACTTAATTTTTTTAAGTATGAAATTTATTGATATCATATATAAAAAGATCTCTCCCGTAGCTTTTCCATTTGAGCTCAAAATCTTTGGTAGAAAAAAAGTTATAGTTCATAAGACAAAGCATCAAAATGCCCCATTTTGCTGTTGCTAACAACAAAAATGACCTACATATCAAGGGGTAAATTTTTCTAAAATAAAATAACTCTTAATATAATAAAATAACAAAAATAGTGATGCGCACCCCATTGGTTGATTTGAAATGGAGTGATCCTTTAATAACATATTTAAAGCAAATAAAATTCAGTACTTTTTGAAACACATGTCTTTCAAGAGTTGTGAGTACTATAATTCAACTTCGCAGAGATGGCCTATGACTCCTCCTTTTTTCAGGATGTCCAAGGGGTGATACGCAGATGAAAATTGAGGAATGGGATTCACAATTGATGGGGGAATTTGAATTGGTAGAAATTCTACCTATTTTAAGGAATGGACTCGTTTTCTCATTTGATTGACACCGGCCATCTCGTCGCGGTTGAATTATATCTCTAGGTTCAAACTTTATGCAAGCGATACACACATTTGCGTCAAATCGATTGAAGATAAAATGTTTCTTCTACTAATGAATAAAGACCAAATTTTCAGAAAAGCTTTTTAAGAACAGAAAAACGTTCATAAAGATTGTAATAAAACATGATAAATGCATCTTCCTTTTAAATTGCCTCGTTTTAATCAACAAATTAAAGAAGAAAATAGCAAAACGATTTATAATTACCATCCCTTGTTTTATGTAACTTAATTCTTTCTTCAAGAAATTAATGACAATATGATTTATATGCCATTTTGTGCGCAACGTAAGAAAAGAATGACCTTAGATGAATCATTAATTTCTTGAAAACTTTTGAAAAACCAGTCATTAATTGTTTTTCTGATTTTCTTTTGCTGTTTTTAAGTTTCAGAATGACAAATGACTGAGAAAAGGTTTATTTACTTCTTTGCATTATGCTTTTCGTCGAAATTTTCATCGCCTATGTAAATAATTATTACGCCTCTGCACTTAATATATATCCTTTTTGAGTTTTTTTTTTCCTTTTTTAGACTGCAGTATTTATCAAAAATAAACACATTAAAAAGAATTAACATCAATATTACACTTCATTTGGCTCTTGTTGTTCATAATGTGATGATATGTGGCATTTCTCAAAATTTTGGAAAGTCATAAGTGAACAAATTTTTATGCCAAAATTGACTGTTACGTTGCACTTCGTGAAAAACAAATGCAAAATAAAGCATTATTTTCTTTCCGTAATGCCTTTCTTGTGATTTAATCTTTTACATTTTCGTCTTCTTAAATTAAATTTACCAATGTTTAAATAGTCATTAACCACATCTAATTTGACTAATTTTAGTGTCACGGGATGTAGGAAACAATTCAAGATAGTTATTAGCACTAGCCAGGCTTGTTTTTATCAATTTTCACTCAATTCAAAGCAGTTAATTATTAGCAAGTCTCATCAATTGCGTTCAATGGATTAAGAAATTTGTAAGAAGAATTTGAAGATCGTATTTGTCGCTTGTTAAACCTTGTAAGAATTTGAGACAGATTGGAAAAATCCCCAGTTCTTATCATAATTATTTTGGTGGCTTATTCTTTCCAAGAAAAAACACCTTGTCGTTGTGTTGAATTTCATCTCGAAAAATGTTATTTATAATAGTCTTATAATTATATATAGGGCAATGTAGGCAGTTCAAAATAGCGGGGCAAAGTGAAATGGCGAGATATTTATTCTGTTTTTTACACTACGTGGCTGGTAATATTCTATACCCTATGTAACGAGAGGAGGCGTGTGAAAGAAATAGTTATTTCCCACTCTCCGCACTTTTCCCCTTATGGTTGTCATAGTTACGGCGGTGTAGACTTTTTCGGAACAGGACATCTCCGCCTCAAATTTTTATTACCCTCTTTCCCGCATGGGACATCTCCGCCGTGACTCCTATCCCCAATCTGCCTTGCACAGGACACATCCGCCGTACCATTTCCAAGGGAAAGAAAGGGGTTACTGGTTTAAAATTTTCAATCTTGGCGACACATCTTTTTTTTTTTCGCGACTAAGACCTAATCTAAAAAACGAATTTATTCCCGGACTACTTAGGGGGAAATCGCAAAGAAGTCAAAAGAAAAACACACACACACACACAATGCAGTGAAAATCAATTTAAAATTTGCCAAATATTGCACCCAACCAGCTCAATCGGCGGATTTGTCCTGTCGTACAAAAATGGCGGGGAGAGACGCGGCAGAGATGTCTCATCGGGGGGAAAGACCGAGATAAACTTCGCGGCGGAAATGTCCTACGTTGCGGCAGAGATGTCCTGTGCCCGACTTTTCCCCCCACTTAGTTTTTGCAACAATGGTTACATGCAAACGATTGAAATTGCTTGGTGCGTAAACTGTTATTCAATCAACGTTAATACTTTTTGAAGAATTTACATAACGATTACTCATGATGGCAGGTCTTGCTAAAACAAACTATTTTGCACTAGATTTGTTAGAAAACAATTAGAAATAACTGAGATATGATGGCATAAATAAAAGCGTAAGCCTAATTCGATGAACATAAATGAAATGCCTCAACAGCAGTGCGCATAAAAAAGAGCGAAGCTGTTCTCTTTAGTACGGTTTCCATGGAGACGACGCAAAATTTCTTAACTTGATACGTCTATTCTAAAGTAACCGAGTATGACTACGTATTAAGACATGTAATCTATTATTCTTTGGAAAACAAAAAGCTGTGAAAATACCTTGTAAAGAATAAATAATCGAAAGGAGCGACAAAAAATATTCTTATAATTTGCCGCCCACAGTCTTCTTTTTCTTTAACCCCACCCGTATTATGGATTAACGTTTATGTCATAGTATATAAATATATAATCTTAGTGGTGACTAGAAAATAAGCAACGGCGACTAAGTAATTGATTCTACTTGCTACTAATAATCAGATTTTTTTTTGCAATCTTGATCTTTACTTTTAAATTTTACAAAAAAAAATTATGTAAAACACACACAGAAAAATTTGGTGTTCAAAATATTTAAGATTTTTATGTCAACTCTTCAACATTTTGTACATTTTACGTAATATGACTCGTCTAAATCACTATATTTTGCAAACTATCGTAAACATATGTAAACAAGATCATTTGATCACTGTTTTTTATTTTTTAAGTAATAAACGCGTAGGTCATTCAGGGCAAACCGAACCGAGAAGATCTTGCAATCATTCGGGCACAAGATTATAAAGTTTATAATCTTGATCTTTACTTATACGAGTAATATAAAGACAATGAGCAAGAGAGCAGCATAAACCAAAAATAAATAATACCCGAGTTATCCGCTTTTTCTTTTCAAACAACTGACTACTCAAATGTTTTAACCTACCCGATGTTCCAACATACTTTACCCTCCCTAATACTTAAACTTTGATAAACCATCCTTTTCTCTGTAAAGCTTTGTAGTATAATCTAATCTAAGTCCCAGTAAAATTCAATTCTTTGAAGTTTCATCAATTACATCGTATTAGTTGCCTACTCCAACCAAAGTAGTACTATCGCCTTTGACCGCACAATTGCTGAGATACTCAAAATACAAGTATTTTCAACAAATACCGAAGTACATTTACATGCAAAGTAGTGTTACATATTCCTGATAGTTCCCAATTAATATTAATAATGAATCTTCATTAGACAAGTAGGAAAGAGTCGTAGAAAGCAGTGCATTAATTTACTCGGAAGTTTTGAACTCTTGAGCATAAATCTCTCCTTAAAATGCTTATTAGCAGAGTTTCTCGTGTTTAATTATCTTAACGTGCAATGCCCAGAATGCTGTTAATCAATTCCTTGCTTTATAAGTATGTATAAATATGATTCATAGGGTCAGTCGGGATAGTGGGATAGTTATGACCAGAGTTCCAGTTTTTTTTTTCTATTTTGAAATTTTTTATGCAACATTAAATGTTTTAATGGTTTATGTTGATTTTTGGACTCCTTAAGAATCTAGAAAAAATCATTAGGGGAACACGAAGACGAAGAAGAACGTATTTAATTTTTTAGACAAAAGAATATTAGGGCTACATTTATAAACTGGTATGAAAACTGCTGGTACTAGTATAGAGGTTTAGCTATTATTGAATAATTGTTTATTGTTTAAAGAGTTTTTTTTTTTTTTTTTTTTTTTGCATCGTATATAAGCTCTATTAGTTCCAAGTAAGTCAAGATTCTTTCCGCTAAACTATTTTATTTTAAACAATGTAGCTTAACCTGGTATTAATGTGTACCGCATAACTGACGCAATTTAAATCTAATCATGTAAAATGACAGTTCATAAATCTATATCACTGGGGCAAGACAAAGAACTTGCAATCTATTGCAGAGTTGTTACATAGTACAGTACGAGTCTATAGTATTACATTTTAGAATGAAAGAGTTTTTAGCTCACATCACTCACCGATTGCAGCCGTTGAATGTTGCATTATTATTGGATCATTAAAAACTTTTTTCGTGTTAAAACAAGAAAAAAAATCTCAGCTCCTTAGTATTGCTTTGCTGTGTTTCTTTTCCTTAATTTTTGCACAAAAATTGTAATTGCGCATGCAAAATATTCCACTATTACATTTGGTTTTTATACTTCCAAATGAAATCGTCAGTCAACTAAATGGCGTGGGGACTTTTGAGAAAAACATGGATACACCCTCCTGCTCATCCTTGGTACTTCAAGAGACATCATGGGAGCCGTCATATCATGGAACTGCTCCAGGCTATATCAAACGGCTTTCTTAAGATTCTCCACAGGCCACTCTATGCATAGTTTTTGACAATGGGGAAAAAAGATTTCTGCCACCAGGCACGTCATTTCAAGTTTTCTCAAGGGGGCGGGGCAAATGGTACAAACACACTGCAATTTCATCGAAAAACAACAAAAATCGCGCCCACTTATATGAAAGTACATTGATTTCTCCAAAACCAGGGGGGAGGGGGGAATTGATCCCCTGTACCCCTAAATGGCGGGGCTGTTCACCATGCCCCAGGTGCGACGTCGCCCCCTTTCCTCTCCTTCACATCCTGCAATGTATGCATCCTGCCTTCCCATGGAATTTTCCTACGAAGAGGCTAGTGCTAATACACTATTGTTTTTGGACTTGATAGATATTTTTGAGCTCATGAATCTAATCCAGTTTCACTAGAGCATATGGGGATGAGTCCCACCACCACCACGAAATAGTCATTTGGCTGGTATTAGGGGGATAAAAAATGGTTTGATCTGTCATGAAATTTCACAATCATTTTCAGGTTAATCACAAAGATTTATAAATTAAGATTTATTTAAGAACATCATATGACTAAGTATTAGCTTACATTTTACAGCTGCGTCTGAGAAAAATAAAAAAAAACTGTTAAGGTTGTACATGGGGGGGGGGACAAACATCTATGGAGTCCAAAAGCAACTGTGGATCAGTATTCAGGGGGTTACCCGCTGTTTCCCTGTCCTTCTTAGTTATACACTTAGGCTCCTAACCTATTAAAGTTTATCCCCTTCCCCCTCTCCCCCTAACCGCCCTAACTGACGGGCCTGCTGGCAAGCATGGCAGACGGCAGTATCTGTTAGTTCTTTGGAGAATTAATGCCCTGAAAGTTGAGAAGTTGACTCACAGATAGCAGCACATAAACCAATATTTTGCTAGGTATGGTGTGACTATTGCTATCTATAAACTGACTAAATAACTATTTTATTGCTTGCCATACTAATACCAATAAGAATATGTTTATTAATATAAAATTATTGTTATTGCTTTAAAATAACTAGCTCTAGTCAATAAGAAAGCGAAATTTATGCAACAAGACATAACTATAATTAATTACAATACTCACTGAATCAGTTTTAGCATGTAAGTTGTTATTGGTAATTTAACTACCAGTAAAATTTATAAACTTTACTTAATATATCAGTAAAATAAAAAGCTTGATTAGTTTTCTGTATTGCATCTTGATTCAAGTTACTCTGGAAGAACTCCTGAGAAACACTCTTTAATATAGTTACAGTGTTCTCGAGCTAGCCATAAAGAAGATCATCTGGTACCGTTTTATTATCGTTATGAAAGAATGTGGGTGAAAACGTAAATCAACTTTTTGCCAAGTATGATGTCACTACTACCATCTATGAACTAATTAAGTTACTACTTTAATTGCTTGACATACTAAAATCATAAATAATATGTTTTTCAATATAAAATTATTATTAGTGCTTTAAAATCACTATCTCTGTTAACCAAAACGGGAAATTTACAAAATAAGACATAACTAAGGAGCTGCAATGATCAATGAATCAGTTTAGTAATCAATTTATAGTTTTAGTTTAACTACCAGTAAAGTATATGATCTTTAACTAATATATAAATAAACGCATCAATTTTTCTGAAACATTCTTTGCAACTGTTGCACTTTCAAGTGATTCTGGAATATTCCAGACGATCTTTAACACTAAAGTTATATCTGCACTTTTAAACAAATTGGAGTTAGAGTCACTAGTTGGCTCTTTGCTGCGTATGTTACCTAAATCCGAAATTGCATGGTCACTTGAGAACGGGAAATATTTTTTTAAAAAATCCATTATCAAAGTATTCCATGTATTTGATTTAAGTTTCATTTAAATCAAATACATGGTGACCCAAAACTTTAAAGAGTAATATCTCAGTTTGAGCTCAACTGCAGGTACCACTTTTGGGCTTCGCACAGCAGAATAGTAAGAGAGAGTGTTACTAATCTATTCCTTTGGGTGGTCCGCATCAGCTCGTTCAGCCTCGAAGAAAGAAGTTAACACCAACCCCCTTGTTTTTTATTTTGATATTTTTGTTAAAATATGAAGAATAATCTTTCGACACACTTTATATTTCTCGAAATTATAGGTGTAGAGTGATTCCATTCCAACTCACCTAAAAAAAAGTTGGTAGCATGACCGACTCGGATTTTCTTTAAATTTGGCTCACAGGTTGATTATATAGAGGCATGGAAAAGTCCAAATTTTTAGGTTCCTGCTTCACCTATTTTCTGATATACAAGTCCTCAAAGTTACTCCGCTCACTCAAAATACTATAAAAGTGATGTTATTTAATCATTTTTTCCAAAAAATCGTACTCACGCAATATAAAAAAGTTGGGTATCTACGGAAACTAGTTACTCCTACTCTAGGCATTCAAAAAAAGAATACTAGAATGTTTATAATGAAAATTGCTAAGGTACAGGGCTCTTTCACTTTGCCACCACAAAAACTTAATTTTGCTAAAATTGAGGAATTTATTCCAAAAAAAGGAAGACGTAATCAATGGTTTACTCACTTTCTGGTAGTGTACAAATATTTACTATAAATGGTTACATAATGCATAACTTGGGTTTCTTACTCCTTCTTGGAAATATTTTAGCCTTGCCAAGGGACATTTATCATCTGAAATTCTGTTCCAAGAGCTTTGAATTAGCACATAGGAAAACACTCAAGCTCTATTAGTAGCGAGAAAAAAATTTTTTTTTTTTTTTTGTAAAAAACGAAACTTTATTTTTAGCCATTTCTTAAGTTTTTACGGTGCACATGCACACACACAAAAACTAACCTTCAAAATTATCTAAAGAGGATTTTTTTTATCAAAACATAAATACAAAAGCTCCTGCAATTTTAATAGAACTAATTGGCATGAACTTTTAAGGTCTATGTCATTTTTTGTTTGATTTCACATGGAATAAGTTCAATGTTTTGATCTGCAATATCCATTCAAAACTTCTTTGTCTCAAAAATAAAACAACCATTTTTTATAACGAAAAGTGCGCTCTTTCCAATGATATAAAGAAAAATCGAATTCAAGATGGTCTTTTTGAGACAATTGCCGTTTGAAATTGAGACAAAATTGAGGAAAAGCATTTTTGACTGGAATTTTACCTCGAATAATTCAAGATGACCTTTTTGAGATATTGCCGTTTGAAATTGAGACAAAATTGAGGAAAAGCATTTTTGACTGGAATTTCACTTCGAATAATTCAACAAGTATTTGAGCTTTTAAGATGCCACTAGCACACCTTTTGAACATACTAACAGGCTACAAACGAGGAAAGAATTAGCTTCAGTAAGTCATTCGCTCAGCAGATACAAGCTGATGACGTGTGGTCGAAATTTGCCAAAAAACGATTTTTAACCAACTTTGGCAGCAAATTGTAAAAAATCTGCAGCGCAATGAGCTTTTGTAACACAAGTAGGCTAATCTACCCTAAGCAGTGATCAGAATCAGCAAATTTGAGCGTAATAATCATTTTAGGTCGCGAGCAATAAAAGCACAAACTTGACAATTTGGTCATTTTTTTCACGACACGAAAAAGAGGCCTTTACAAAATAATTTATATTGGCTGAACCATAGAGCTTATGGAGCTATAATTTGGTATGGCTTCATGCAAGTTTTATATGTACATCCCAAAAAAAAATTATCAAAATCGGAGGGGGTCGAGTGGGAATTTTCTGAAAATTTGGGACACTTGACATGGAATGAACCAGCAGTATAATATTGGCAGCGGAGGTTCCAGTTTAAACTGTAAAATGCACTGTAATGAACTGTAAAATTTATTACTATGAAATAACTGTAAAATTAGCTGTATTAGACTATAAAAACGTCATTTATTTTTTGCAATGTATGTAAGCTTAAAACATCTTGCTATTTTTCTTCAGAATTATTTTTCTTTTTAATAAATTTGTTGCAAACACTTTAATTAAAGTTGTTTTCACACTAACCTTTCCAGTATCTGTAAAATCACCCATACAAAATAGTTTTAACTATTACTAGCAGCTTAACTCCAACTCGAGAGCTTCTAAAGCTTTCTCTTAATTAATTTGGAGCTACCTTCAAAACCGCGTATCTCTTTTGATGTAGCTAAATAGATTGTAAGTTCATTAGAAATTTCCACAGAAGATACGTATCAAATCCTCTACGGACCTCAAAGGTTCTGAACCCTATTGCTTAATGCCGCGTGGATGAAATTGATTCAATTTGCTTCATCACTGAAACGAATCTTATGTAAGCCCGAATAGACCCGAGGAATATGTATTTTCAGTTAGTTTCATCTAAATCACTTTGTCTTGTTTTTTATTTATCTGCTGTTCATTACATAGAAATTGGTAATTGATAATGTGAAGTGTGGAATGACATTCGTTTAATCAACAGCTTTATTTCTTAATTTTTTAATTTACTAGTCATTTCTTACATGGAAAACTGGTAAATAGTACACTGTTAAAAATAAATGTTGTTTAAACAGTATAATATAGCTAATTTTATATTAATATGCTCTGAAAATTTCTCATTTTACAGTAATAAACTATAAAACTGCTAACTTATCAGTACTGAACTGTAAAATTGCTAATTTTACTGTAATAAACTAAAACTGCTAATTTTACAGTTTATTACTGTACATTTTACAGTTTTAAGCTGGAACCTCTACTCCCTGTATTATACCAGGTGTGTAAGTATGAAACCGGAATTTTTCTACAGAAAAAACACGTTTTTTGTAATGATATGATACAAAGTACCTTTTTCAAAGTATTATCCGTCGCTATCTATACATTTTTGCCATCTTTCTGGCAATTTGTGGATTCCGCGCCAAAAGAACTGTTGATCTTTTGAGGTAAACCAGTCATCGAGCCATTCTCGTACAACTTCGTAAGAACTCAAGCGCTGCTCAGCAAGTGCGTGTCCCATCGATGCAAACAAGTAATAATCGGATGAGGCAAGGTCCGGTGAATAAGCCGCATGCAAAAGAATTTCCCAACGGAACGACTCTATCGTTTCCTGGACCCGTTTTGCTTTGTGTGCTGGTGCGTCGTCATGCAGCAAAATCATCTTATGTTGTCTTTGTTGGTATTCTGGTCGTTTTGCACTCAAAGCTCGATTCAAATTGGTCACTTGTTGTCGGTAGCGTTCAGTATCGACAGTTTCCCCAGGTCTTCGTCCAACAAGTCTTGCAGGTCAGCGTCTTCAAACTTTTTTTTTGGTGGTCTTCCACGTTCTTCGTTCCTCACGTCAAAATCGCCACTTCTGAACCGTTTGAACCATTCAAAACACTGTGTTTTATCGAGAGCATGCTCACCATACGCTTCCACAAGCATTCGATGCGATTCGGCTGCCGTTTTCTTCAGATGAAAACAGAAAACTAGTGATGTCCGCAAATCGTAATTTGTTGGCACAAAACTCGACATGTTTATCTCTATAAACTAATGCTACTGAATGAAACTCGTGTTATTGTGAGTTCGAAATCTTTGTTAGATATCAATACAATAACAAGACACCGCTGACGTGATGAGTCGGTAACTACATCGACATCTAGCGCCCCCTATGGGAAATTCCGGTTTCATACTTACACACCTGGTACTGCTGTTTTTACATAAAATACAGTTAAATTTAACGGTAATAAAGTGTAAAATTGCTAACTTTACAGTAAGAAATTAAAATTGTAAGGTTTACAGTTTATTACTGTGAATTTTAGTTTTAAATTGGAGCCTCGTCTGCCAATATTATGCTGTAAAAACAACAGTTCATTTTTTGTAGTGTGTTCGTTACACAGAAAACTGGTAAATGGCATTGTCAAGAAAACTATGACATTCGTTTAATTAAACGCTTTAATTGTTTTTAAAAATATACTTGCTATTTGTTACATTATAAACTGGTAAATGGTGTAGGAACGAAGTTAAACAGAGATTGTTGTATTGACAGTTCATTTCATTTCAAACCAATTTAGATTTTTTTTCAACGTTGTCTGTTACACAGAACACTGGTAAATAGTATAAAGAAATATAAATTGACATTTTTTTAATTAACTATTTTAAACACTTAAAATGTAGTTGCTCTTCAATAATAGAAAAGTATATGTCCTTCAGTTATTATGCCCCGTTAATCCTGTTATGTTTGTAAGACATTAATATAAATGTAATGAAAAAACAAAAGCCAAAAGTGGAGCCTTTAAACAATATTTACAAAAATCAAAACATTTCTTATTCCGATCATAAATATTATTTATTTAATATACCTGGTAAAAATAATGTTGGTCTACATTATTTTTATCTACAAAAAACAACTATTTTCAATTTTGTCTTAAACTTGGTTTTAAAGTTCCTGTTCAAACGGCAGAGGTTACTTTTGAACAAGCTAGCAACCTTTGAGCAATAAACCAAAAATTATAATTAGACTGAGTTTTATCAAAAATTTAGATCAATGAGAACTATAAATTATTCAAAACTTTATTTAAAGAAAGTTGTACAAATACCTTTACTTAACCAAATTTAAATATATCAAATTACTTGGTTTTCGTAAAGCAGAGCCATTATGTTTAGATTTTTTTCTCTCACTTAAACGAGTTTTGTATTAAGCTTCAATTCAATTTTTCCTGAGCTGAATTTTTCCTGATTTTTCCTTATTCTGCACTATCCATTCCTACAGACACTTCGATTGTATTTATTTTTTCAGTAGCCATTTTGAGAAAGCATATACGCAGCGCAAAAAAGCAAATAGCCTATTGTCTGTTGATAATGTAAGAGATTATAATACTCAACAAAAGCAACAACCAAACGTTCAATTAACATATGCTTGAAATTCAAAGATACAAGCATATAAAAAACGAAAATATTTCATAAATGTATATAAATTTTAACAATTGATTAAAAGGACATTGTCGTCACATTTGGCGACTAGTACTTAATTCATTGGGAGCTATTTTCAAGGAAATGGTCGCCTTTTGGCGACTGGCGACCGTTGATCTAGAGCAGTGTTTCAAAACCTTTTTGAGCTCATCGCCCATCTACAAGATGCTGGACTGGCACCTATCGCCCCTCCCCCCTTCTTCCTCGAGAAAACCATAAGTTAGCGCAAGTGAACATCGATATTTTTTTCAATTTTAGTATCTAACGTGAATTTGAAGCAAAATGTAGGCAATAAAGCAATTGCAACCAATCACTTTTTAACTAAAAATATTAATAAATTAATTAAATATACCTTTAATTTATTTTTATTTCACAAAATGAACTGATAAGCATTTGAAGGGTAACATTTAACTAAGATCATCGACATACTTTTCAAAAAAACAGAAGTACACTTTTCAAGAAATAATTCTCTTTTCTACACTGGAATCTGGGGGAATTAAAATCATTTGAAACTAAAAATTTGAAGAAAAATAAATTGAAAATCTGAAAATTCATAAAATTGACTATGAATGACAAAATACACCCTTGTGCAAATTAATTGAAACAAACTCGAAAAATTGAGAAAACTAAGAAGAAATACGATTTTATGTAAAATCAAGAGATTTTATAACATAATAGGATTTCAGCAACTCTTTATTAACGGTTGGATACGATTCGGCATGGAATCCACTAATTTTTTACACTCATTTGAAATATTTGTGTCCTTGTAACGCACATGAATCGACGCAGAGATTAGCTTCTCCATAGTTGAACAGCCATTATAATATAGGCGATTCTTGCATATAGACCAAAGATTCTCGACTGGGTTGATACTATGAGAGTTCCTTGGCCCCCCATAGTCTCCATTTGGTTCTCAGACACGAATTTCCTGATCATTTTGGGCGTATGGCAAAGGGATAAATCCGGCTGGAAAATCTCCATTCCGTCTGCGCCTCGTTTCTTCAATACTGGTAAAGAATTTTTTTTTTCTGAAATAGTAATAGATTACTCAGAACGCATCATACCCTCAGCAGGCTATAAAAAATCAACCCCATTTAAACCGAAACAACCCCCAAACATCTTCTTTTGAGGGAGTAAGCAAATCGGTTCATGGTGCCATACCGAATTCTTTTAACTGGAGGTCTCCGTTCGCTGACCTTGGATAATGAAATAAATTATTTCTCAAAATAGTTCTTTCTTCCCATTTTAACAGCTCAATTATTATATTTTAATACCCACAAGTAGCGCTTTTTCTTCAACGATTTGGTCAGAAGCTGTTTCTTCATAGGTCGACAGTCCAGTCTACCGGCTTCAATAAGGTGCTTCCGAAAAATAAATGAGCTCATATTTTTTCCATACCTGTTTAAACTCTAGAAAGTGCTGCACAAGTCTTTTTACTTTGCACAAGTAGAAAAAACTCATCTCTTAGTGTTGTTTTCAATTTTTGGGAACATTTCTCTCTCCTCTTTGGCGATATGGATCCTGCTTCTCTATTTTGTTATACAACACGGCTCACATTTGCAATACTAACATCAACTATCTTCGAAACTTCGCTATAAGTCTTTGGAGTATGTCTGGAAGGAGTAACAATCTTTGTACGATTTTGCATCCATCGCTCACAACAGTGAAATCTCAACTGACGTGATCATAGATGCAGGTTTAATCTACGGAAGTTCCTGCACATACGCCTTTAGAACCCTTTTGTTTGGTGAAAATCGATAATAGGAGGATGATTTATTCATCTCATCCATATTTTTACTAACTTTAGTATGATTAGTGAAGAATACTGAGAAAAATTTCAAAATTAAAGAAAAAGTTCTTTGCTTCAATTAATTTGCACAAGGGTGTACTTCCTTAGGTTCATCCGAGATGCAAGGAGGAAGCTCTTGAACTTCAATTTGTTTCTTTCTTATCTTGTGATTAATTGTCTGAACTCTTAACAATCAGTTTCGTACATGTTTACAATTTCGATTTTCGCTACCCTTTTATTACTACTCTTTCCTCTTCTAAGTACCCATCGCCCCCTATCGCCCCCTATCGCCCCGAAAGAATTTACCGCCCCTTTGAGGAGCCAGATCGCCCCCCAGGTTGGGAACCACTGATCTAGAGCTCTTCCCTATATTCATATGAATTTGTAACCAATTCTTTGCTTAAAAAACAACCCAATCTTAACAACCGCAAAAAATTTAGCAACTACTTTACATGCTTAATAAAAGTTAAACTTCTTTTATGTATTTATTTACTTTCTGAATAATATTGACACTCTAACAAAGTTATCACAATTACTGAAAAACAAACACTGAGGGGAAAAGTTCTTTAGTTGATTGTTCCGAGTCAATTTGTTTTAAATCTATTTACCAGTTTCAAACGAAATTCAAAAATTGAATTACTTTGAAGAGAATGCAAGAGACGCTTTAAAAACGCTTTCATTGCGTATAAAATGTTTATAAACTTTGCGTCCTTTTTAGTTTGGGAGTTTTCTTAATGCTTTTAAAATAAAAAGAAAACATTTTTAAAGCCCATATCACTAAGATGTAATGAACGAAATTTTCTTAACGCTCTGAAGTTTTTTTGTGTTTATAAAAGCAGAAGCAATAGAAGGAAAATAAGTTTTGTTATTGTTTTATTACATGAAGAAAAAAATTTGAATGCAAATGTAAGCTTGACTAGTTCAGATAAATAAACAGTAATTAGTGCAACTGCAATAGTTCTTTTTTTCATGAATATTTTTAAAAACAGAATGTGAAAAAAATAAACCTTTCGATTGTTTTTTTTTACATAATCACACGCAATAAAAAGTCTTGATTTACCCAGCTGTTATTATCATAGAGCAGGAATATGTTGCTGGAGGGAGCAAGTACGATCATTGACTGAAGAAAAGCTGAGGCAAAGATCCCAAGTCTTTTACTTCTTTAACTTAACAAGCTTTAACTTCAACGAATGGGAGACACGTTTTACGTGCCCGGCGATGCCCGTGCTATAAATGCAAAGGAAGTCAACTGAATAAATTTAAATTCACTCTAACCGTCTAAAATAAAATTATTATATTCTTTAATTTACATGTACTCCACAACCTTTTAAATTCCTCTAAAAGCCCTGCTCCGGGTTGCTAGATTTTGAACTAAAAAAACATTTCAAGTTTTTCCGGGAGGAGAGGACAAAGGGTCCAAACGCAATGCAATTTCATCAGAAAACATAAAAAACCACGCCCATTTATATGAAAAAACATTAATTTCTCAAAGCCAGGGGGGGGGGCAATTGACCCCCCTGACCCCCCGAAATGACGGGCCTGACTACGCCTCCCTCTCAAAAAATACTACAAAATTCTACGTTAAAACTTGTAATTGATGTTGAGAGGCGATATATACACGAAGAAAGATCTACAGAATCGGTTGAGCAATTTTGATCCAAGGTTGGAAGTATAAAGGAAGGGGGGAATTCAAATTTAAAAATTTGATCTAATTTATATTTTTACTGTTATCATTGCCGATTTCAAATTCAGATTGTGAAAGAATTTCAGTAATGTGTCACTAATTTAAGACAAAAAACCGAAACAGGTAAAACACTACAGCTGTTTCAGATATTATTATTGCAGTAGTATTGAAGTACTAAATATTTACATTATTTTGGAAAATGAATGTTCTCATCTTTTAATAAAAGTAATAATTTGAATTCTGAAATGTCTGATTTTCCTCTCATTAAAGGAATTAAAAATACCATTTATAAACTACTTTTCAACAGAAGACGACGAAAAATACTACGCTCCTTATTTGGATTGAAAAATACTGCCGTAGTATCAAAAATATTACATCTGGTAACCTAAAGTTTAAGACAATTCGCCAAATAAATCAAAAAGACATTAAGTAAGTAACAGGAGAAATTAATTATGCAAATTGAATAAATTTTCAAGACTTAACTCTATACGTAAATTTAAACCACTGAAGAAAGAGTAGCGTGTATGGAAAATGGATCTAGTGTTTCAGTTTTGCGTATAGATTTAAGCCTTGAAAAATAACTAATTCGAAATTTAGAATTTTTCCTTCGAGATGCATTACACAGCGATACGTTTGAATTTTTGTGCTAAGTTTCAAGTCTGTAGGTGCTGTGGGGGCTTCTGGCCAGCGGTTACAAACAAACACCGTCATCTTTATATATATATATATATATATATATATATATATATATATATATATATATATATATATATATATATATATATATATATATATATATATATATATATATATATATATATATATATATCACGTGACTTTGGGATCTTTATCTCAAGAATAAGAGACTTCACTCTCTCCACCTTTTATACCTGCTCAATAGTTATTATACCTAAAACCAGTCTGAGTCTAACTCCACGACTCCGACTCTACAGCCCCGACGAAGAGTAATAAACAAGGTGTGATAATTGTTGAGAACGATCAAACTATCATAGCATGACTTCTCCCCAAAAATTGCATAATATTGAACACATAAAATCTAAGCCCAAAAAAAAGCAAAGAAAAGCAAGAAATGCCACAGTTATTTTTATAAATTAGACGCTGAATTACAAAACGTTTTCTCTAGAGCTAGCGGAAAGCATTCCAACTGTTAACGCTCTAAATTATTTTCAACTCTAAAAGGGTTGCTTTTTAACATAATGAAAAAAAAACTTAATATAACATTTATTCAGATAGGCAGAAATTCTCCTTCAATTTAAATTAAAACGCAATGAAAGTTAATTCCTAAGAGTTTATATTATAAAATTTCACCTCTGTTTCCTAATGGGAGGCGAAATTCATTTACCCGAAAATAAGAGAAGGGTTGGAAGCGAAATATTTTTTCAGCCTTTTATTCCACTGAATTCTATTTTAGATTCAATTTCTTACTTTAAGCGAACTGCTTACTCCAAAGTAGCATTTTTTTCTCTTCAGTTTTAGAGAAAATGTGATTTATTTTTCAATTCCAACCTTTTTTTAAGGTACTAAAAATGTTATCCACGGAAAAATCTTTTTTTTTCTTTACGCTTGGTCGCACAAAATTATCGACTAAAGAGTACATTGAAAGAAATAAAAGGGATAATTAAGAGTCTTCATTAGCGCTTCCTGAAAAGCGAAAATAGTTGCTTTAAATTTTTAAAAAAAAGGAAAGGTTAAGTTTAATGAAAAGGCAGAAAAAGTATTCTTGCTTCTTTAAAGTCGAGTTCGTCTCTAGAGTCTTAACCATCACTGAGACATTATTTCTTTTAATGTTATTATTCGGAATTATTTGTAAGTTTTGTACTATTTTTCTGATCCACATCAAAGGTTGTTATGTGCTCATTAGTTTTTGATAATTCCTTATTTATTTGCATAATCTATGCTCCCTTTTTTATTTGAGTAGAGTACTGAGCAATGAAGTTTATTCTCTTTGTGTAAGGTAAAGATGAAGTTTAAACTAAGTGGGTTGACAGTTATTCAAGTCAAGTCATATATATACATTTTTTTAATTAGAAGTGTAAAACTTTGCTAAAACTTGTTGAAAAAACTGAAGTATAGAGAAAATTCCCAAAAGATTTTTTCCAAATTTCCTTGTTGTTCAGTTTCATTTGGGTTTTATTGCTTTCTATATGGTAATGCATTACATCTTTAAAGTTGCATCTTTTTAGGGCTTTCGCCTGCAACTGTCTAGAAACATCTCACTTTGCTTTTTCGTATCCTAAGGGAGTCCCCCTGACGAAGGCAGCAGGGTCTTTTGGGAATTTCCTCTTTACTTCAGTTTTTTCAACAAGTTTTAGCAAAGTTTTATACATACAGTGAACTCTCACTTGTACGCCGCCTCATTTATGCGCCTTTTTCACTTATACGACGATTTTAAATGGTCCCAGCACATTCCATAGCAAAATAATGATAGTATTGTTCGTTTATGCATCGCTCTAAAGATAAATATTGCACTTATGCGCCGAATTTTCCCTATAATGTATGAAAATGTATTTTTCTTTAAAAAATGAGCATTTTTCTTTACTTTCCTCTTTAATCTTTCGCCTTTATTGCTCACGGAAGTCATTTTTTCCGCATGAACTAGAGTTCGGAGAGGGACAATTACCTATTATGCATCGTTTTAAAAGGAGCAGTTTGTAATTAGGTATGCTTTCTCTTAATCATTATAGTTACGTTACAGTAATTGCCAAACTGTAGTAATATATCACTTTTCTATAGAAACATTCTTATGCACTCTCTCATTAGAGCCTATGTTGAGTTTTAGTCATTTAAATAGGCTTGTTCACTTATACGTCTCTCTCACTTATGCGCCTTTTTCTGTCGGTCCCTAGGGCAGGCGCATAATTCTAATTAAAAAAATGTTTGCTACCAGTTTCAAAGAGCCACGGCGCCTTATGACCTGTATGGTGATGTTTGTGATTCTTTTTCTATATTGGTTTTCAACTTCTTTGTTTAATGTATGTATATATATATATATATATATATATATATATATATATATATATATATATATATATATATATAGATAGATAGATAGATAGATAGATATAGATATATATATATATATATATGCGCTTTTGCATTAACTATAAAATAATATTTTAACTCCGTCCTTTTTTTCATCAATAAGTAGTCAAACACACATTACTGTATCTAAAATCTAGAATGAATTTAAAAATGGCATTCGAGTTTTATTTTATTTTTTTTTTATTTCTTTATTTTTTAGAATTACTTCAAAACTTCATGGAATCACATGGCCTGCTACGCCGATAAAAATAGTTGAATAATAACCTATCATTAAACTTCAATTGGAATGCATGAATATTAGTCGAAAGTATTTTTTTATGAAAAATACTTAAGTTTCTTTTTTTCTTTGTGAAGTTGAAAGCTTCGCCTCCTGTGTTAGTAATTAATTTAACATTTGCATAGAAAAACCATATGTACCTGAAATGTTTAACAGTTACAGAGGAAATTCTCACTTTAATGCATTTGAATGAAATTAGAAAGATGCCACTAAATTTGTTAATTAATCTTTAGTTTTATTGATGGCAATAGAGTTCAGCCTATAAGTGTACTTGTCGACATTATTAGCACTGATATTGTTTGAAAACTTGAAAAAAATATGAATTCCATCTGCGCAATGTTTAAATTATCAGCCTTCATATCAGAAAGTAAGAACAAATCGGGCATACAATAATCTTAAGAAAGAAATAAAGAACTCCTTTATGGTAAAATAAAATAATTATAACCTAAAAAAACTAAAAAATACGCTTTTCGAGTTAATCAAACTAAAAAGTAAAAAACAGTTTTTAATTTGAGAATAAAATTACTGGCGAGAAAATTATTGAAACAGTTCTAAAAGCTGGATGTGTTGGATATCAGTCGTTTAAACTTTTCACCAGTTTCATTCCGAAACGCACCTCATACTTTTGGAACAGTGACATTAATTTTCTCTTCATTAATTTTGTTCTGTTGCTTAGAATTATCTTTTACTCTTCTTAGTTTCATTAACTCTAAAAGGGTGTTTTTTTTTTAAATTTATTTTTTCAAAGTCAGTTACAAGTAGAGATACAGTTGAAACTATACTAAGGCAGGAATTCAAGTGAAACAGGCGATCGCAAATTACAATCGCTACTGGAAATGAATTACATTAGAACGTTTCTTGATAAAAACATCGTGACGTCAGCGCGACGTTTGCGTGACGTTTGCCTATGAAAAACGAGCTAGATAAAACGTCACAGCCCACTTGGCGAATAAGAGGAGATCACTGACTGCTTGTGAGCTCTTATTGGCTCCACCCGTAGTGACGTCAGTGCCAAGTAAAGTTGATGATAATGTAATTCACTTCCAGTAGCGATTGCAATTCGAAGCGATTGCAATAGTGTTTCACTTGAATCCCTGCCTTAAGCAGGGATTCAAGTGAAACAGCACTGCGATCGCTTCGAATTGCAATCGCTACTGGAAGTGAATTACATTATCAACTTAAATTGGCATGACGTCACTACGGGTGGAGTCAATAAGAGCTCACAAGCACTCAGCGATCTCCTCTTATTCGCCAAGTAGACTGTGACGTTTTATCTAGCTCGTTTTTCATAGGCAAACGTCACGCTGACGTCACGATATTTTTATCAAGAAACGTTCTAATGTAATTCATTTCCAGTCGCGATTGTAATTTGCGATCGCCTGTTTCACTTGAATCCCTGCCTTAGTTACTTTAAAATAGGCGGATCAAGTTTAGAAATTTTGCGTCGTCTCCATGGAAACCGTACGAAAGAAAACAGCTCCACTCTTTATTATGCACTGCTGTTGAGGCATTTCATTTATTTTATGTTTATCGAATTAGGCTTACGCTTTTATTTACATCCTCATGTCTTAGTTATTTCTCAACGTTTTCTAACAAATATGGACAAACATTAATGAGGCTAAAATGTCTGAGAAAAAAATGTGCTTTATTGACGTTGATTTTTCAATAGAATAATAGTCTATGCACAAAGCAATTTTAACCGTTTACATTTAACCCTTGTTGCAAAAGCTAAGAGGGGGGAAAAGTCCATAGCGCCGTAACTATGACAACCATCGGGGGAAAAGTGCGGAGAACAAAAAATTAATTTTACTTTGAGCCGCCAGCTCTCGTTATACAGGGTATAAAAAAAGGGTGGTAAACCAACACAACTCTGGGGTGTTCGCAACGTATTAGTTATTACGCACTCTTTTGCTGAAAGCAAACGAGTGTTATGATGTTATAATTTACCCAATCCAATATGTATTATAGCTTATCCTTTAGTATTAACCCATTAATGCCTAGCGTCTCTTTTTAGAGACGGTCCAAAACAGGGTCTGAATTTCCCAAAAATGAACATTTCAACCAAATAATAGTGTTCAATTAGTTAGTACCTTGGTATTGTTTCAATTCGTTATTAACAGATTGCAGCATATAACAATCGTAAAGTGTGTTCTGTAGCAATTTTAATATGATCTTTATATCAAAAATGACATCGTTCACAATCTCAAGAAAAAAAAAAAGCTAAGTTTTCAAAGTTATTCCCAGCTTTCCAGTTTATGTTAATTGCTGATTTTATTTCTTCTTATAAAATGTCTTTTTGAATATTATATCGTAGGCAGAAAAAAATTTTAGTAAAAAAAGTATGTACCCTCTAGGGTCTATCGTAACTTTTAAAGGACGATTTTTCTTTCCTTAATTAAAAAAAATATTTTATACATAATATTTTTTGAATTATTTTTCCTGTCCATTAAACACTGTTTGTAACCAGTATACAAAATATCTTTGAAAAAAAATGTCAGGCATTAATGGGTTAAATATAGTGTTAAGTATATTACTTTTTAGTTTATAAAGAACATAACTTTTATCTTTTATTCAGAGGCAGTTACAAACAAGCAAACATACAGGTGAAACTTATAAAAGCTTGTTCAAAAAAAACATCAAAAACACTACTTCGCCTTAACAAAAAAAAAAAAGTCCTCAAAATCATCGGGGTGACTAGCAGTCAATTTTATCGGATGTCTTTACATCCATCTTTTTACATTGAAAATTGACTCCTTGTAAACTCAAAACAAGTACCTGCATATTTTATTTACTCATTTAATTTTGTGCAATTTTTAAATTTATGCTTCATCAACGTTATTGCTTACATTCGTCACCTTAATTATAAGTTATTTCTAATTGAACAGTTACACCTGTCAACAATCCGATTTTGAAAAATTTTAACAAGACTGTAAGAAATGTTTTAAACTCAAGAGCACTTAGCATTTAAATTAAAACTTCAGTAAGTCCGTGAACTAAATGAGCAAAATAGTTTCCAATTTTGAAACAACTGCTCAGAGAAGAAAAATACGTATTATTCTTCATAAGTAACTAAGAAACTTTAGTTAAATAATGCGATGCATAATTGTTTTTAGTATTAGAAAGGATGTTTCTGGGAACCATTTGAAACATTTGCATAAGCTCGCCAAACGGTCGATTTCGTAATTTACACTTCAAAGAATTCAGGTATTCATCACTTTTGACTTTGGGCACTAGGCACACTTTTTTTTGCACTACTCCTAATCAGGGATATTTATGAAGGCCCAACCAGCTTGTGTTTGAAACATTACAACAAATATGAAATTTGTAGAGTTTTATAGCTTATGACCATTACTCATTACCATGTGCTGGATTACAGAGAAAGTTGAAGCAAGAATTGTACGATCAAACAACCAATAACAAACGGGGGCTGTTCGAAAAGTATCCACCATCTTTTTTGTACATTTAATCCTTTTTTTTTTAATTTTTTTTCGTATGAAAACCTGATGGATACGAATCAAGCATGTTTTCATGAGCCACCTTTGAACCTTTCTGCGCATTCCCGAATTTTTTCCCATCTATCAATAACGTCAGTCTCTTGCAATCAGAGTTTAACTGACATCAAATACAAAGCCCTCGTGGGAAAATTTTTGATTTTAAGAAAAATGGTGAAAAAACAGGAGCTGGACTTGAAATTTCTATAATAGGGAGTAATTTATTGTTCGAGCAAGCTAAATGCTTATCGAAAGAACATAATAGCATACGTTTACGATTATAAAATGTATCTTAAATATTCCCATGTTCTGTGTAGCATTTTGTATGAAAAGATTTTCCTGTATGGTATTGTTCATTGAGATTCGTTTTATTTCTTTTCCAAAAAAGCAAGAAAACGTATTTCTTCACAATAGTACAATGCAACTTAAACCTCTCTTCACAATGGGTACAAACTCCTGACTCCCCGTTTCATTTATCGGCGGATATATTCAACATATAAATGTCGCATCGAATCAAAGCACAAAAGGAGGCCATCGCTCAAGCTGCAATTGGAGACGAAAACACTTATGAAGGTGCTTCCACGGGAACGAGATCCGTTTCAGCCGAAATGGAGAATTTGATCAGATTACCATTTTCGATTTCGTCTGATGGAATCATGTTCGGCTGGCAACAGTGGATGAGATCCCTAAACTGGCACATGCTAACAGTTTTATTTTGCTTGTCTTGCGTCCTTTTTTTGGCTCAAGATGGAATGTTATTGCGTAGAGCTCGAACTTTTTAGCCTACTTTCCGGTAAAAGTTTTTAAAAAGAAGATGAAAGCATAAACTAAAACATTTTGCGTCACAGAAATGTCGCAAACACAAAAAATCAAAAGTCAAAATAAAAATTGAAAGAACAAAGAATGTAAAATAGGGCATTAAAGACGGGGAAATGTGTCTGTAAATAAGTCTATCTGCTCGCCACACCCTTTCCCTAATATACTGCTAGAAGTAAAGGTGACTCTGAAGCGAATTTTGTCACCCCGAGGTGAAAGATAATATGGCACCTTTATTTCACAGTGAATTGTTAACTAGGAAGAAAGTAGAAGCATCAAGCTGCATCTTCATAAGCCTGCCTCTGTGCAATGAGACTCCGAGGCATCATCATCATCAACAACAACTATTTTTATGGCGGACATTTTGTTTACGTCGTCACGACAGACTTCTTGGTACAGTGTTTTCAATCTTGGATTTCCCCTTGAGTTTGTTACAAAAATGGATTAATTCCTCATTTTAATCATCGAATTCTCGCGTAAGTACATACTAATCATGGTTCTAAGATTTCCTAACACATTTACCGTCATTTCAAAGTGTTCTTACGGAAATGTATCTCTGTGTAGCGATTCTCTTTTGCTGCGTAGACACAGCCAGCAAGCAGCAAAACGAATGAAAGTTTTGAAAAAAAACACCTCTTTTAGCCCAACTTTTTCTTTCTTTTTTGTTTTTATTTACGTATATGTTTTTACCATTTGAATGCCATGACTTTCATTTATACAGAAGCCATCGGCTTCGGCATATACATGAGGACTGCGTACTATGCGCCTCGCCTCCTGACAAGCACAGGACAGATTTACGGCCCAGAGAGGATGAAATAACATCCATGGGCAAGACGGGACTCGAACCCGCGACCACTTGCTTACGAGGAGAATACCCTACCCTAGGCCACCGTGGCCCCCGCTAATATCTTTCGTTGACGTTATAGATAACGAATGCTGATCTCGTTATTGCCAGAGCTTACCTTTTTTTTTTTTCTGTTCCATCAGTTAAAATGAATAGATCGTTAAAATTTGTTTCGATTTTTAATCTGGTCGAAAAACTTTACGTTTAACGAAAACTGCTTTTCAAATACCTATCTTTTAGTCCATAAAGATATTCAAATGACGGACTATTAATATGTTACTCCTGATTAAAATTTTTGAAGTTAATAATACGATTCAGTTTTTTCTTGATCGTGATACAACTAAATATTTTTTATTGTTCTTGATAGTGATTCATGAAATACCTTCTCTCTTCATTTTCGGTATCGATAATACTATTATAAATGAAGGGCCAGATGGAAAAAAGATGAATGTCACTTTTCGTCAAGTTTGAGATATTAGAGCTATCAAGGGGTTATGAAGGAGTAATATCATCTGGTAGAACAACGAGGGGGAAAAAAGATGAGGATCGACCGAAACGTGCATAAAAACTCTATTAACTACATAAGGAGTTATGAGAAATCAACCTTTGTTCTTCGTTTTTCTCGAAATCGCTTTTTGGTCACTTTCATCTTTTTCCCGCCCTGGCCCTTCAAATGTCAATAGCATTTGAGAACTACTGAGTGATCTAAGTGAATATACGAGAGCTAGAGCACGGACAGATGAATCTAAGTCATGAATTCTTTTAAAATATGTTGGAAAGTCTAAACTGTAAGAAAATGCCTTAAATTACAAGTTTCGATCATTTTCAAATCGAAAATCAAGGTGAAAAATATACCGAGACTTCGTGAATAAAAACAATAAATAAAAGTAAACACAATCGAAAAAAAAAAAAAATCCCACACAGCACAGGAGGATCTGCAATAGTGAGTGAGGGTGTCATTGTTCTCTCCTATACGCGGTTCCATCTTTCACCAGTGGTGCTCATTATGTTGAGGGTGCGAGTTTTACCCCCAACCTACGGGAAAAATCAGGGCTCCCTACAGGGTGCCGCAGGTGCTATAAGCGTTTTACCCCGAAAAGGTGCCAATCGCAACCAATAGTTTTAACATTGTACTTTCTGAGGGAATATTCCGATTCGAAAAAGCATGTTTTGTTCGAAAGATTTAAACGAGAACACCTAATTCCCATATCCCCTTCCCTCCCATCCCTTTTTTCAATGAGAGACCAATATTCAGGGACGGATACAAGGGAGGGATGATGAGGGCAAATCGCCTACCTCTTGTGGGACTCTTCCCCGGTAGTTTTTCGATATTGAAGTTCTTAAAGTGCCATTTCACACGAGTTTTACTGAAGTTCGTGAAAGGTATGGGGCCCTCCCCCAAAATTTTTCGGAATTCAAATCCGAAGCTTTTGTGATCGGTATTTGTATACCAATATGCGTAGCGAAAAACAAGTTAAAAAAATCAATCGCCCCTCCCTCAAAACATTTCTGGATATGCCCTTGACAATATTTTATAGTCAGAAATCAGTTTTAAATGTTTTAAGGAATGTTTGACCCTTCCTGCACCAAAGTCTTGAATTATCACCTGACAAAGAAAGAACAACGTATTAGAAGATGTACATTTATTAGAACCTCATAAAATTCATACATAGCGATAACTATCTCTCCAGTAAATAGCAATTAACCCTTCTCAAAAATGTTAAAGCACCTCTGCTTCTGATGCACAGACAGTCAACTGGCAGACACCCAAACACCTCTTCTGCACACAAACAGCTTTCTCTCCCAGGAGGTTCTTTCAATGGATCCTGCATGCAGGAGAGTAATTAAAATCCAGACTAACGCATTTACTGATTCCGCCATTTCGTTAATTCTCCAGGCTAGTGTCTCACTTCAAAGCATATTTTAAGAGAATAGTGCTCTTTTATTGCATAATCCATTACAACAATGGGAATTTGAAGCTATCCTTTGTAAAAAGGTTAAATTTCGCATTTGTTATAATTTGGGTAAATGCTCCGTGTTCAATAAAAAATAATAACACCTTGAGATCTACTTATATTAAAAACTGAGTATCTTTCTAACTATCTTTCTATCTTTCTTTCTATCTTTCTTTCTATCTTTCTATGTCACGCTTCTTTCTCCTGAACGCCAATGACCTGAAAGTCGAACCAGGTACCGATAGATAGGTAATTTTTCAAGCTTCATTAGTTTCAATCTATATAATTATACGATTTTAATTAGCGAAGATATCAATTAATAAGTAGTCAAGTTTAAAGCGATTAAGCCTAATAAATGATTAAATATGAAATCCATTCTTGCAAACCGTCGTTGCTATGAAACAGTGATAACAATGAGAATGAGAATTTAGAATGAAGGCTTAACTAAATCAAACACGAAACTCATAAGCGGGCCACTTATGTAGTATTTTTATCGCTAGCTACTTGTAATATTTTGAAACATTCATTTGTTGAAAAGCCATCCACTTATATTAAAAACTGAGTATCTATGTCTGCTTTTTTCCTTTGAGCGAGCTGAACTTACTGAAACTTTCCTCACCATCTTGAAGACGTGAAGCATCTCAATAATTCGAATGATTTTTTTTATATAGGAAAAAAGTAAAGGCGTGAAGCGCCTGTAAGCGAGCCGCCTTGGCGGGGAGTAGTTTCTTTAAAAAATTTTCTCACTACTTTCAGGGCACGAAGTGCCCGTGCAACGCCGGGCCACGTGCGTGGTATGTCTTGAAATCGAATGAACATTAAATTATATCAAATAATATAACTTCAGAATGAGGTAAAAGTTAGAGAGGGGAGACGTTATGCATCAACATGCCGCAGGAAGCTAATCTAGCTGCCCTGGCAGCTAGTATATTAATAATTGTTGACTACCACCAGTGTACAAAGCAAAAAAGGATAAAAGCACCAAATATGGGATACCTGTTGTTTTGATTACTTAAAATTAACGTGATTAACAAAAAAATACCAATATTAAACGTAAAATAAATCCGAGAGATTGAAATTAGGACCGTTTAGCTTTAAAAGCTTACATTAAAAAATTTAGCTATAAATTTTAATTATAAAAAAATCTGGGAAATATTTGTTTACACTATGCCTTCTATTATGAGGCATTTTTTAAGATCGACTTTTTCCCTCGTACCAAATGTCAAAAAACGGCCTAAGTCATTCGATATTCGCTATCTTTGCTTAACATTCCCGTCTACAGCTTACTTCCATTTTGTAAAATTGGATAAAGAGAGATATAGATAGATAGAAAAGATAGATAGAGAGAAAAAGAAAACATGTTCTTGGATTGGAAGAAACAGCGGCAGAATTTGGTACCCCGCTAAATTTTCCCTCTGCGTCTTGCACTCATGATTTAGGTCCTGTCCCCACATCAGCAGAAAACCGACAGAAACCGAAGGCAGAAACCGAAAATCCGGGTACTTTCCATTTCCTGATAATTCAAAATACCCGGATTTTCGATTTCTGCCTTCGGTTTCTGAGTTTCTGTCGGTTTTCAGCTGATGTGGAGCCAAGCCCTTACTCGTACCCACGCAGACGAGCTTCAGAATTTACGTTTTTAATTATGTAAAATAGCCAAACATAAGGACCGAAAAATTACGAAATTATTGATACCTGGCTCGATGGTCAGTTCACTGGTTTTCGGGAGAAGTAAGGATGACATATATACATACATACGCACATACATACGCTCAGTTTTTAATAATTATAGATTGTATCAACGAGAAACAAACGTAATGATATAAAGATCAAAATATAAAAAAATATGTATAAACCTTGAGCAAGTTTTTTCAAACAAATTTTCTTTATCAGTGCAAAACTTCATAAACGCCTCGATTAACTGAAACTTTTTTTCCTACTTACCCCAACTGACCTTACTTCATTTCTCCAAAATTAATTATCCTAAGGACATGATTTAACTCCGACCTTGCTACCAAGTACTCAAAATATAATTGTTTTAAAACTGATGCTTAGTTTAAAGTGTATTTTAACAAAGTAATAATTATAAGAACGCGTCTAATGAGGCTATAAAAAAGTATCATTAAAATAAAACTGGATTAAAAACAAACATTGATCACTCTTCCTTACAAAAAAAAATAATTAGGAATAAAAATATAGATGTAATTCGTTTTTAATAGGAAATCGGAACAAAACCGGGCAGTTTTCCTTCTCTGTTTATTTACTTCTGTTTTCACAAAGCAGTTAATTAGTATAATTACCCTTTGGAGGAAAAGGGTTCACTTTTTCTTTTTATTAATTTGCCTAAAGGAGTTAGATGGCACATGTATTAAATAATGCGAAAGTTAATTTACATTTCGTTGAAATTAAATTTCAATAAGGATTTACTAAAAGAATTAAGCTAATTATAATCCTTCCAATTTTAATCAGGATTTTACCCTTGATAATTGTAAATTTGGTTAAATAAATACACAGTTCCGAAATGTTTTGCCAATATTTTGCTAGTAGTCCGTGGAGTTAGTGCAAAAATATTTCACTTCCGGATATCAGTCTGAAATTTTATGTGGGGCTTATATTCACATAGGAGGACAAAAAAACGCCGGGAGACACTTGATCGGAGGTCAAGGTCCTTCTGTGATGACGTCATCAAAATGGCCGCTTTTACAGGCAAATACGTTCGTTTAACTGCCTAAAAATCCAACATAGATTCAAATATTGCAAAACTCAAATGTATCATATGAAAGCTCTTTTAAAGAGTTATTTATAAATGTTTAATTTTTCTTTCTGAAGTCAAGGTCTCACCTGTAATGACGTCAGCAAAATGGCCGCTTTTACAGGTAAATGCGTTTGTTTAACACCCCCTAAAACTCCATCATAGATTAAAATATTGCAAAACTTAAATATATCATCTGAAAGCTCTTTAAAAGAGCTATTTAGAAAGATTTAATTTTTCTTTCTAAGGTCAAGGGCCCACCTGTGATGACGTCATCAAAATGGCCGCTTTTACAGGTAAATACGTTCGTTTAACTGCTTAAAACTCCATCATAGATTGATATATCTCAAAACTCAAACATATCATCTAAAAGCTCTTTAAAAGAGCTGTTTAGAAAAGTTTAATTTTTCTTTCTAAGATCAAGGGCCCCCCTGTGATGACGTCATCAAAATGGCCGCTTTTACAGGTAAATACGTTCGTTTAACTGCTTAAAACTCCATCATAGATTGATATACTGCAAAACTCAAATATATCACCTGAAAGCTCTTTAAAAGAACTATTTAGAAAGATTTAATTTTTCTTCCTGAGGTCAACGTCCCACCTGTAATGACGTCATCAAAATGGCCGCTTTTACAGGTAAATACGTTTATTTAACTCCCCCTAAAACTCCATCATAGATTTAAATATTTCAAAACTCAACTGTATCACCTGAAAGCTCTTTAAAAAAGCTATTTAGAAAGATTTAATTTTTCTTTCTAAGGTCAAGGGAAAACCCGTGATGCCGTCATCAAAATGGTCGCTTTTACAGGTAAATACGTTTGTTATACATTTTCAATTTAAAATTGTTAAAACTTTTCAACTATTTGTCTTAGAAAATAAAACCAAGCACTATAAAATAGCTCTTTTAAAGCGCTTTCGGATGATATATTTCAGTTTTGCAATATTTAAATCTATTTATGATGGAGTTTTAAGCAGTTACATGAGCGCATTTACCTGTAAAAGCGGCCATTTTGATGACGTCATCATAGGTGGTCCCTTGACCTCAAAAAGAAAAATTAAATCTTTCTAAATAGATCTTTTAAAGCGCTTTCAGAGGATATAGTTGAGTTTTGAAATATTTAAATCTATGATGGAGTTTTAGGGAAGTTAAACAAACGTATTTACCTGTAAAAGCGGTCATTTTGATGACGTCATCACAGGTGGGCCCTTGACCTTAGAAAGAAAAATTACATCTTTCTAAATAGCTCTTTCAAAGAGCTTTCAGATGATATATTTGAGTTTTGCAATATTTCAATCTATGATGGAGTTTTAAGCAATTAAACGAAAGTATTTACCTGTAAAAGCGGCCATCTTGATGACGTCATCACGAGAGTTCAGTACCCCTGATCAAGTGTCTCCCGGCGGTTTTTTGTTCTTATATATGTACATAAGCTCTGTACAAAATTTCACACTGTTATCCGGAAGTGAAATATTTCGGCTGTTTTTGTCGCTAACTCCACAGACTATAGAGAAAGATTATTTAAACAAAGGTGTAGAAATGGTTGATCCGTTAGTTTTGTGTAGGGTGGCCTGTATTAATTTGTAAAGGAATTTTTATACATGTATTTTTTTCTTAATTGAAAATACATCAAATGACATATGACACATGTGCAAAGGATAAAAATTTTGACAATAACTAGGGCTTAGGTCCTAGAACCGGTACTAGCCGATAAGAAAACTGATTCCGATAAGTACTTTCAAGTACCAGTAGGATACCAGCCATGTTGTATTCATAACCCTACATTAATGTAAGCGATACTTCTCAGTATCATCAGGGCTTAAAGGGTTGATGGTAGAAAACCAGGGATGGTGTCGCTGTGCCCAGCTCTTTTCACTTCGTAGGGCATTTTTCGGAGCAAACATCCCCCCCCCCCTCCGCACCACCAACACCTTCCTATCTGTATATGGGTGATTCTACAAATACGGGAATATTTCTAACATGTAGATTTCAAAAAATTAATTCAAAATTAAAAATCTGAAAAAAATCAGCAAAGTACTTTATAAGTTGCATATGCATAATTAAAATAGAATATCAGCAGAGCTTAAATGGTTGTATTTTATTGTATTTTCGGATTTTTATTTTTTTGAAGGCATATGTGAATGATAAAAAGGACATGTGGATGACACAATGGGTATGTGAATAACACAAACACAATAGGTATATGAATGAAATTCTTTAACCTGTAAACTGTTAGACATAATTTTTAAACATTGTACTGTCATAGTTCGGCTTTTGATTCATCCACGTGTCTCATATTGGGGCATGTGAATGACATTAGAAAAAGGGCATGTGGATGACAAAACACAAGTAATGTGTTCTCAAAAAGTCATTTCTGAATATTTTTCGGTCTAACTTCGAATAAGAACCAACAAATGCAAGCTTTAGGACTATTCATTATCAAAATTTATTTACATGTACATTTTACTTGCATTCTGTAGGCCATGTTAATGACAAAGATGAAAAACACTTGCCTTAAAAGTTGAGTTTAGTTTGCCTTTTATCAAAAAGAAATTGCAGAACCGCAAAATTAATCTTCGGCCAGGAATAACAAAGTTCCATGCTTTATTTTAAGATATGTTGCCAGATTTTGAAATAAAACATTTCAGAGAAAAATATCTATACTTTTCAGACATGTGGATGACTGATAATCGCTGGGACAAAGTTTAGATTAACTTTTAGAGATATTATTTTCACATTATTTTGCTTTTTTGTGATTTACATCTTGCACACATTCACATTTATAAGTAAAAAACTCTAGAGAAAAAAATCACTTATTTTTTTTTTTAACTATATTCCATTGATTGTGAAAATTGCACCTGTGGGACAGGGCCTGTGGATGACATTTCAATGTAATATTTAAGTTTTAAATGAATAATAATTAATTATTGACTTCGTTGATAATCAGAATTATAGAACAAAAGACGCATAAAAATATTCCCAAAATACTTTTTTATTAAATTAAAAATAAAAAGAGCAATCAGTATGGAACACAAATTTGCCCATTTTTGTAGAATCACCCCATGTATAAGTAGACTAAGTACAGTCTCCAGAAAATTCAAAGTGTTTCTAAAACATGCTACGTTTAAGGGCCTGAATTTCCTTTTGGGCAAGAGGGTTGGTTCATAGCAATCCTTGCACGAACTGTAAGTTATCGCCACAAGCCAGGGCTAAGGCAGAACTACAAGATTAAACCGACAGTGCGGGGGGGGGGGACATCCAGCTTCTGCAGCTTCATTCTCATTAGAGATCATCCGTCTGAAAGCCCGTGTCTTCTCATGAAATTGAGGTTCCTTTCACAATGGTAGGTAAATTGTTTTCAGCTTACCAGCGAGAGTCTGCAAGCATGGTAAGGCTTATCTCGTGAAGATTGAAGCTCATGTAATAAGATGTAAGATGCCTTCCTAAGCAGTGTAAATGCATCGATTTTCAAAAGTCAGTTAATTGCGATTGTCCCTCCACCCCTGGACCCCTTCCCCTAAATGAAGGATCTGCTATTTTGTTTTTCAACTCCTACAAAACCTAAACCCGACATAGTTGTTCAGTCCTAGCTGCATGCCTACTAGATTTTTAGCCTCGTTGCCAAAGAAAAATACAAAGAAGAGAAACAATTCATTAACTGGGGAGGAGGCATTCAACGAAAAAAAGGAGGGAATAATTCCAATAGTAAATAGAATTTTTCTCTTTTAATAATAAAAATTAACTCTTTAAGTCAAAAGTGGCCAACAGTTACACTACGAGTTGCAGTCATTGTTCCAGGCTATAAAAACTCAAAATTACGTATGGGAACCGGTTGATACAAATAGTAAGTACAACTTAAACTTGTACTGTCATTTAAAGCACAGTCTGCCGCCTTGGTTTATGGTCAGAGAAGTCTAACCCGGATGGAGAGGTCCTAGGTTCGAATCCCAGCTCTGACATGGATGTACTTTCTCTCTCCTGTCCTTGTCCTTCCTTTATGTGAATGTGTTGTTGTGTTGTGAATGGTTGCCCACTCTATAAACGGGTCCCTAATATAGCTTGTGTGTACTGAGGAAGTCGGATTTCAAACCAAATTACGGTACAATTCAAAAAGTGAAGCAGCGCACCTCAAATTGCCAGCTTAGCTGGCACAAGCCAACAATAAGACTTAAATCACGCTTTGTAAAACATGCACTGTCCGTCCGTGAAGGGTAGATGGGTTGTGGGTGATAAATTCCGTGGGTTTCAATTCAAAGCTTGCATTTGCTATATCCTTTTGACATATTCAACTCAACCAGAGCTGTCCAACTGGCGGCCCGCGGGCCGCATGCGGCCCGCCAACACATATCGTGCGGCCCGCCAACTTCTTATTCAGCAGATTTCTTTTTTCGAAATTTTATGGTATCGGGAAGCATCGAGACTACCATTCTTGGTCAAACCGCGATTCCCGAAATTTTCTCTCGATCGCTTTTCACTCCTTTCATTGTATTGGGAGAAAACGTATAGGGGGGACATCTGAAGGTCAAGGTCAAGCAGTCCTACCCTGCAAGTACCCAGGCACGTGTCGCTTCAAACAAATTCCTAGAAATAGTATTGCCTCGCGTTGGTAATACCAGGCGGGGGAGACAGGGATAGGTAAAACCTGCCTGTAATTGGTTCAAAATAAAGAGGGGGGCGGAGGGGCTCACTGACGCTGCGGTTTTTGTTGAGAATTTGCTGTCGTCAACAATCCTCTCTTTTCCATTGATGATCTTGATTTGGCTCTAGTAGTTGACTGCATATATTTCATCTTCCATCATGAGTAAGAAACGAAAGATTGAGAGCGAGAATCGTATGTTCCAGGACCGCTGGGAAACCCAGTACTTTATTACAAATAGAAAGGACAAACTCCAGTGCATGATTTGTATGCAGATTGTGGCTGTGTGCAAGGAATACAATGTCAAAAGACATTATACGAGTCTTCACGAAGGGAGCCACGGTAAATATCAAGGAGAAGCAAGATCTCTTATGGTTTCAGAACTGAAGTCAAAACTGCAAAAACAAACTGGTGTGTTTACTCAAGTAAAATCTGACCAGTACAATGCTTTGCATGCTTCGTATGCAGTTTCACTTGAGCTTGCTAAAGAGAAAAAACCTTACATTGATGCAGGCCCGTGCTGGGTGTCTTGGGAGGGCGCGGTGGACAGAAGATGAAAAGGGCGCCTCCATACTTAAGGGCTGTGGCAAGGCCGTATATAAAAAAAAATTTCAGAAGGGTTCAGTTTGCACATTTTCCAAACACAAACATTTGAGTGTGTTATAAGTGTTTTCTTGCTGACCCCTCCCCCCACATACACATGCTTTTTCTTGTGTGTTGTGTGTGGGGGGGGGGGGTCCCCTTGTTAATTTTTTTTTTTTTTTGACTGACTTTTATTGGGGTGGGGGTATTAAGAGAGATCAATGAATTCTTTTAAGTAGGGTAGAATCTTCGTAATTTTAGGGGGGTCCGGGGGTTATCCCCCGGGGAAATTTTTGAAAAAAAGTTTTAAAATTCTGCATTTTGAGCCCTATATGGGGCAATTGGGACTTAAAAAATAGGCAAACAAAAACCTTATAAATGTTCTGCCTTCCTTTGCAAAGTAAGATCAAATTTTTTATTTCTTTTGTAGTATAACAAACGATTGACATTAATAAACAGAGAGGAAGACTGAGAGAGGAGAAAAGATTAACATATCATCACTTGCTTACATCGGTTTTCAGTATAGTTACATAATAGTTTTTAATCAATTCCGGACACGCCGACAGACACAGCACTTAAAATAAAATGACCGATAGTATAAAACGCATAAAATCCTTTGCAAGAAATAGTGTAGAGATTTAAAAAATAATTAACGAGAGAGTAATATTCTGGCCATTCAGTTAATTCATAGTTTGTTTTTTAATAAGAAATACAACTGAAGCACTTTTTAAGGAGTTTGAAAAAGGTATTTAATGATTTTGAAAGACTCTAGAACAGGTAAAGTTATTTAAAGTATTTTATTTGCACTTTCCAGTCTCTAACGTTTTAATAGTTGATCGAACAGTCTTACGAAATTGTTAAAACTTTGAAAGACACACCTGTTTTAAGTTAAAAATAGATATTAAAAAATATTTCTTCAAACGACAGTTTCTTTCTCAACCAGAAGTACCGCAGAAAACGAAAGAGAATAAAGGTAGTGCAATATTTTTTCTCGAGCTTAACATATTAATAAAGGAAGCAGTTACAAAGGAACTTCCAAAATACTAAATTCGATATTTAATAAATTTATAAAGTTAATTTGGGAAACGTGCTGCAAAAAATGCTGGAACATGATTTTTGCATTTCGGAGGAGGATATACTTTTTAAATCAATGAGCTGAATTCCGGGCAACTTGATACACCCCCCCCACCCTCCCCATTTATGATAGAAACTTTAAAATTCAAGGTTTTACAGCTACATTTAACAAAATATTTTCAAACATTTGTATAAAACACGTTTTTAAAGTATAATTTTTCCAGGATTAAGGGGGCCCCAATAAAGCGGAGGGTCTGTGAACGTATCCGTTTTTGTGTGGTTTTTTATTGATTGGAGCCATGTTTAGCTATTAAAATCCCTCGAGGGTTACAGATGCTCAAAAATGAGGACCAACAAAATACCATCTTAATTGAATCAGGGCTGCCAAGAAGCAATCTCAGCCTAATCGGAAGGTAGGGCCCCGGCCAGTAGGAGGGTAGAATTTGGAGTGGTATAAGTTTTATAGAAGAGTGTATGTCGACCAAACTGTCAAGTAGCTTGCATTGATTTAGGAAAGAGAGCAGGAAGTGCTAATACGAGTCTTGTTTACAAGTATGTTTTACAGCTAATAAGAATTTGAACTATCAAATTTTTTTGTACAAAATTAGTGGAAAAACTTCAGTAAACAAATAGTTACAAAATTAAGAAGAAAAACTTCATTCTTTTTTACTTTCTTCTATATGTAATATATAGAAGAAAGTATTGGTTTCGTGAAAATTTTCGAATGTCGAATTTTGTCGAATTTGCACGTTTTGAGGTGCGCTGAGTCCATTTCGACCATTTTTGGAAAATGTCTGTCTGTGTGTCTGTCTGTGTGTGAGTCTGTATGTGTGTGACCAGTTTTTGTGGCCGCGATAGAGCAAAAACTACTGCATGAAATCGAACAAAAATTTTTGCACATATGGTACCACCATGTGAACTGGTGCACCTGACTTTGTTTAGCGAATTCCTCCAAGGGGGGGTGGAGCAATCGCACGTGTTCTGCGCGTGGGTGATTGCTATATCTCAAGAAGTAACCGGCGGAATCAAACGAAAATTGTAGACCCTACTGAGTACAGGTGCTGATTTAATTTGCGTGTCAATATCTTGAAGGGGGGTGGAGCAATCGCACGTGTTCTGCGTGGGGGTGATTGCTATATCTCAAGAAGTTACCGGCGGAATTAAACGAAAATTAGTCCATAGATAGACCCTACTGAGTACAGGTGTTGATTCAATTTGCGTGTCAGTATCTCGAAGGGGGGTGGAGCAATCGCACGTGTTCTGCGCGGGAGTGATTGCTATATCTCAGGAAGTAACCGGCTGAATCAAACGAAAATTGGTCCATAGGTAGATCCTATAGAGTACAGGTGCTGAATCAATTTGTGCGTTAATATCTCGAAGAGGGGTGGAGAAATCGCACGTGTTCTGCGCGGGGGTGACTGCTATATCTTAGGAAGTAACAGGCGGAATCAAACGAAAATTGGTCCATTGGTAGACCCTATTGAGTACAAACGCTGATTCAATTTGTGTGTCAATATCTCAAAGGGGGGTGGAGCAATCAAAAGTGCTTGTTTTGTCATTGCACCTACTGTATCTCGAGAAATATTGCTGTGATTTAAACGAAATTTGGAATAACACTAACCCAATATGGAAGCAAGCATCGATTAAATTTTGGCGCCAATCGCCCCAGGGAAGGGTGGGGTGATTTTTGCGCTTAGTCAACAATGCGAAAAATTAATTCATTAAAAAATCGCTTTCAAGCTATTTAATTATCAAAACAGCTGAAAACTTTCAATGATTTAAAATTTTTGACTGTTGCCAATTTCTTTTTACTAACAAATAAAATGTTTGCAATTAATCTAAACAAGGCTTTTGCAATGATTTCCAATTTCGCTCATTGATTCTGCATTTGCAGGGTTATTACGATAATTGGGAAATTGGAGCTGTCTCCAATTATTCGGGCGAGTACGTATTTTATTTTGTAACTGGAATTCATAAGATAGATATAGAAGAAAGTTTAGTGACGGCTACGACAGCTAGTTTTTCTGCCATTTGAAATTTGAAAAAGGGGGAATTTTTTTCTGTTTTACATCACAAAACATTTTGGATTTCGGGGGGGGGCGCCCCTTCAGCCCCATTTGGACACGGCTCTGGGCTGTAATGTTGTCAAGGATGAGGTGATAAGGGGTAATACCCCCCCGTCCTTTTTATGCAGCAATATAATTATATGTAAAAACACATGGGTCTGAAATCGCGCTTTTCGACCTTTAATTTCGAAAATTTTCAGACGATTTGTCCCCCACCCCCTTATTAAAAAAAAAAAACCATAGGGCGGCGATTTTCCTGGTTCGTGTGCCCTCAAACCTCATGTGCCCGCCCCCTTCGCCCAGCCGGGGCTGCGAGGGTGCGAGCGCATGAGATTATTGGGAGAGCGGGAATTATGAATTTGCCGAATGGAACTCAAATATTGCCGAATGATAAAATACGGTATGATGCGCATATAAGTACATCTGATGAAAAGGGGCATTCGGACATTTTATAACTGCAGTATTACAATTATGTCTTCAAATTTTCCGAGTAGTCAGACAAAATTTGTCGAATAAGGAATGTTTTCGGGTGGTTGCAGCGACTTTCCGTGCCTTCTCATTGGGGCGCCCCTGGAGGCGTCATCTCTTAAGAAGTAGCTGACTGGGGCGCCACTTTAGCTAACCCATTTCTGCCGTAAAAGCTTTCAAAACTGTCTGCGTAACCAACCACTATCCTTTTCCCCCTTTTATATTTTCCCTATAACATTTTTAAAAACCCGGTTTGCTGCTAGTGATTTAAAAATACGCTAAGAGGAAGCCAGGGGAATGGAGAAGGTCGTTTAGCACATAATGAACTATGTGCTCATGTCAACAGATGAAACAGAGGCAGTAGCGTATATAGACTTAATTGCGCCCCTCTCCAGCAAGATTTGTAAGTTCATGCCCCACCCCCTCAAGAAACTATAAAAATAAATCATAGGGCTATTTTCCTGTATCGTGTGCCCTAAACCTCATGCGCCCAGCCCGGACTGCGGGGGTACTATGTACGCCACTGCATAGAGTGTAATTTACTGCTTTGTTCCCCCAAATTCCCGGCCCTTTCTTTTGAGCTGTCTGGACTTATCGCAGGTCTATATGCTGCGTGTACTGTCTAAAATTTTTTCGTGCGATCTCCGCTGTATCTGCGCACGCGCCAAGTCTCTTCAGACTTTCTCGAAATAGGGGGGAAAAGCAACGAGGAAGTAGTAAGCGAACAAAAGCTGAAGGCATCGGGAAGTGCGCATCCTAAACCTATCTCCCCTTTTTCAGATAGAAGAGTCCGTGGCTGCCAAGCGCACAAAACGCAAACAGACAGTATGTGCAAGCTTTTGTACCTCATTGATCTATTGCTAATGTTCATTTTTTGTGGGATACATTTACACTTTTATCAATTGAGGTCATTTTCTTTCAAACTGGTTTTCAGATAAACTGGTTATCTGCGCGATTTTTATAAAAATGTTCACGTGCTGAATAAAAAAAAAGGAAAGGGGCGAAGGGCGCCGTAAAGGAGGGCGCACCGGGATACGCCCCGGTGTCCCGGTGGCCCAGCACGGGCCTGCATTGATGACGTCTTGGTTAAAAAGTGAGCTGTAGAAATGGCAAAAGCATTTGGTGATAGCAAAATTGTTAAGCAATTTGATTCGGTTCCAGCTTCTCATCAGACCGTCCAGCGAAGAGTTGCCGAAATGGGTGATCAAATACAACAGAAATTGTCCAGTGAGATTGAAAAATGCTGTTATTTCTCCTTGTGTATCGACGAGAGTACAGACCAGTCGGACGTTAGTCAACTCTTGATTTTCATTCGCACTGCAAAAGAAGACTTTGAGATCAGAGAGGAGCTCCTTACCATGTGTTCTCTTCACTCCACAACAAAGGGTACGGACATATTTGAAGCAGTGCTGAAAGCGGTCAACAGTGTCGGAGGTTTTGAAAAGTGTTCCGCCATAGTCACAGATGGTGCAAAGGCAATGGTAGGACCAAATATCGGATTGATTGGATGTTTGAGAAAAAAAGGAATGAAATGCCCTGCACTTCATTGCATCATTCACCAGCATGCTTTATGCGGGAAATCGGTGAAGCAAACTGAAACCCTCAAAAAAGTTGTGAAAGTCATCAACATGATCAGAGGCGGCAACAAGGCTCTTATGCATCGGCAGTTCCGTAACTTTTTGGAGGAAATTGAAGCAGAATACGGAGACCTGCTCATGTACAATCAAGTTGGGTGGCTCAGTGCCGGAAACTGCCTCAAGAGATTTTTCGATTTGAGAACAGAAATCCCTCTTTTCCTTCAACAGTTTTCTTCGTCAGAAAACTTGGAACAAGAACTTTTAAGCATGGATTTTTCACGTCACCTGGCTTTTCTAACTGATATTACTTGCCACCTCAACGATCTGAACCTAAAACTTCAAGGAAGAGGTCAACTGGTGTCTGATCTAATGGCACACGTAAATGGGTTTAGAAACAAGCTGAAAATTTTCCATGCAACTTTGGCAAAAAATAACTTGTCTCACTTCGCCAGCTGTAGTCGTTTGGCGTCAGAATGTGAGGAGGTGCTGGACTTTTCTGAGTTTTGCCCTGAGTTGCAGAGAATTATTGACGAATTCAACACCAGATTTTCAGATTTTGAGAGTATCAAGAATGAAGTGGCTCTGTTCAGTAACCCAGTCACGGCAAACATTGAGGAACAACCGGCAAACCTGCAATTAGAACTTTGCGATCTCCAGGCTGACCCGTTCTTTCAAACAAGAACCGAAAGGGGATTTGAGTTCTTCAAGTTGCTTCCAACTGAACGGTTCCCCAATCTACGTGACCTCGGACGGAAAATAACTTCTATGTTCGGGAGCACATATTTATGTGAAAGTGCTTTTTCGGTGATGAACTCTATCAAAAATCACCACAGGACCTCTCTCTCTGACAGTTCACTGTTAGACCTTCTTCGGCTGGCAACGACTAACATCGATGTCGACATTCCTGCCCTTGTAAAGAAGGCTTATAGGCCTCAGTTTTCACATTAAGATGTAAGTAAGTTGTTTGTAATTGTAATTAATTGTTCAACTATTAACTGTAATTGAATATAACAGGCTATTGCTCAACTTTTTCAAACTGCGGCCCGCCAGGTGATCAGTGACCGAAATTCTGGCCCGAGGGCTCTTAGCAGTTGGACAGCCCTGAACTAAACTATATGTTTGAAATTAACATCGTTCCATGTTGTTTGATACGGCTCAAAATGCTTTTCATTATTCTTCCCCTTATTGTTATCTTACCTAACACCTCTATTTTGGTGAGATCAGAGAAGAATGCGTTAATGCGCGGAAGGTTTTACCAAAGAAGATCAGATAGTAGCAACGCCTCCTTAATACTAAATGCCTGCTACTTTCTGGTTTTTAGTACAGAGCAAAATTTCGTCCTTGGTTCACGATACACTGCCATCTACCGGAGTTCTTCGAGAAAGGGAAATTAACGATTGGTTCATTTCTAAATTTAAATTTAAAAATCAACCAATCAAAAAATTTAATTTGAATATTGTTTGGATCCATCGCCAATAGCTGCAAAATGCCCATGGTTCACGATACACTGTCATCTACCGGAGTTCTCTGAGAAATTAACGATTGGTTCATTTCCGAATTTAAATTTAAAAATTAACCAATCAAAAAATAACAACGGCATTATCGGATTGCCGCAAGGGGGCGCTTAAAGCGGAACCAACGATGACCGTAGCAAACCGAATGTACTATTTAGTATTTAACACCTTCCAAGCTCATTTTATTTCGGGATTACGGATCAGAAAATGTCAATTTTTTTTATGCTTATTTTCATACATACATATCTTTTTAAACATAATAGCGTCATTCGCATGCAACATTTCCTACAAATAAATGTAAAAATATCTGTTTAAATAAATGAGTAATTTCGGGATTACGGATCAAAAAATGTCAATTTTTTATGCTTAATTTCATACATACATATCTTTGTAAACATAATAGCATCATTCGCATGCAACATTTCCTAAAAATAAATGTAAAAATATCTATTTAAATAAATGAGTATTTACCTGCCAAGTTGGCTTTCTATATGGTAGAAATCATTATACTTTGGATTCGGCGCCTACTCTTATCTTAAATCTACAGCTCAAAACACTGTATAGTTATGTTATCTAGTAGCAACAATCTTACTACTATTATATATGCGAAAGTTTGTATGGATAGATGGATGGATGTATGGATGGATGTATGTTTGTTCCTCTTTCACGCAAAAACTACTGAATGGATTTCAATGAAACTTTTACCATAATGTAGCTTATACATCAGAATAACACATAGGCTATAATTTATAACGACATTCGAGAAAGTTCGATTGGTAGCGCTTTTTTCATTCCAATTTTAGGTACAATTTTCGCATAAATCTGCGAAGGCTTCCAACAAACTAATTCAATATTTAGTGCATCATCTCAACTCCCAGTCGATAGCTAGAATTGCGTGTATGATTTTTGAGGGCACAGGACATTTCCGCCGCAACGTAGGACATTTCCGCCGCAAAATTTATCTCTATCATCCCCCTCATGAGACATTTCCGCCGCGTCTCTCCCCGCCGTTTCTGTACGACAGGACAAATCCGCCGATTGAGCTGGTAGAGTGTAATATTTGGCGAACTAAAATTGGCGAAGTTTAAATTGATTCACACTGCATTGTGTGTTTTTTTCTTTTTTTTTTTTTTTTTGGACTTCTTTGCGATTTCCCCCCTAATATAAATAGTCTGGGAATAAATTCCGCTTTTTTTATTTGGCCTTTGTCGCCAAATGAAGATGTGTCGCCAAAAATGAAAATTTTAAACCAGTAACCCCTTTCTCACCCTTGGAAATGGTGCGGCGGATTTGTCCTGTGTCAGTCAGAGGGGGAATAGGAGTCGCGGCGGAAATGTCCCATGCGGAAAAAAGAGGGATAAAATTTGCGGCGGATATGTCCTGTTCCGGATTTTTGATATTCGTATTGAATATTCAAGGCTTTTCTCAAGTCAAATCACAAAGTAAAATGCTTTGTATTTAAAACGTGTTGTAGCTTAGTCTTATTTATAAACAGAATATTTATCCCCAAGCAAAATGTTTTTTATTGTGCATTGCAAGGAACAAATATATTTTTAGAATTAATTGAATTTTTTGATTAGTGGACTGTTTAAGGCATCAATTATTTTCGCAAGTTATGTAAATATGTCTCAGAGTAACGGTAACGTGATAACTTGGAGAGAGTTTGGCAACCAATAAATGAATTTGGCTGTTTATTTTCCACTTTGGTAGAACTTTAAATACAACTTAACGGCATTTTATTTTATTTTTATTTATTTATTGTTTTTTTACTCTAATTGGTCACTTACTTATTATCAAGCTCTTTCTGGGGGGTACTTACGTTGGTGCTGTTACTTATTATCCAATCGAATATGAATCTTGCTAAGCTTTTAATGATTTTCTCGAAGATTTTTCTACTAACGCGTTTTTGGAGCCAAAAACTGCGAAATATTACTACCATCATATACGCGAAAGTTTGTAGAGATGTTTGGATGAATGTTTGTGACTCTTTCACGTAAAAACTTTTGAAGGAATTTTAATTAAAATGCACAGAGAAAAATAGATTATACATCCGGATAGCATAGAGGCTATAATGTATGAAGATGTTCAAAAAAAAAATGGGTAAAATCCTACTTTAGGGTCCGGGTTTGGCGATTTTTTCCAGACTGTAGCTTAAGGTTGCTATCATTTAGCTTAAAATCGCCAAACAATCCAATCATCCAATGATAATTCTGTGGTTGCCAGATTTAATAATTTATCGCCGGACCTTAAACTAGGATTCATCCAAAAATTGATTTGTAGTTCCTTTTTTTAATTCCAGTTTTAGCCCATTTTTCGCATAAATCCGAAATCTTTCAGCAACCTAATTTAGTATTTAGTGTATCATCTCAACTTTCTGTTGATAACTAGAATACGTGTATTATTTTTTCTTTTCGTATTAAATGTTCATGGCTCAAATGTCAATTCATCGTGTTCACGCTCTTTTATACACCATCCAATCAGTGTGCATCCCGATGACGTAATATCTAGCTACTTCAACTTCAACTCATTAGGATAATACGCAAGCCAATCTACTGCATCTCAATAAGTTAACTCAAAATTTAAAATTTGGATACATCTTTCGTAAGAATCAAAACAATCGACGTTTTGTCAGCCATGTCAGCGGGTATTGCATTTCTTAAGTATAAAAATAATAATAGTTACCTTACTGTATTTTGAGGAAATGTAGCAAAAGTACCTTCTAAGAGTTATGCCACGAAAGCGTAAGTCTAATCTTTCCCAAAGCTCTAATAAAGCTCGAACTACGAAAGCAGCTAGACTTAACGAAACGTTTATACAAGCCGAACTACGAAGGTTTCAACAGGCGGAGCGTGAGGCAGCTCACAGAGCGGATGAGACACCAGAACAGTCCCAAGCTCGGCGTCGTCAGTATGCTGAATATCTGGCATCTCAGCGGGCTGCTGAGACACCTGAACAGTCCCAAGCTCGGCGTCGACAGCATGCTGAGTATTTAGAATCTCAAAGGGCTGCTGAGACACCTGAACAGTCCCAAGCTCGGCGTCAACAGCATGCTGAATATCTAGAATTTCAAAGGGCTGCTGAGACACCTGAACAGTCCCAAAATCGGCGTCGTCAGTATGCTGAATATCTAGAATCTCAAAGGGCTGCTGAGACACCTGAACAGTCCCAAGCTCGGCGTCGACAGCATGCTGAATATCTAGAATTTCAAAGGGCTGCTGAGACACCCGAACAGACCCAAGCTCGGCGTCGACAACATGCTGAGTATCTAGAATCTCAAAGGGCTGCTGAGACACCTGAACAGTCCCAAGATCGGCGTCGTCAGTATGCTGAATATCTTTCATCTCAACGGGCTGCTGAGACACCTGAACAGTCCCAAGCTCGGCGTCGACAGCATGCTGAGTATCTAGAATCTCAAAGAGCTGTTGAGACACCTGAACAGTCCCAAGCTCGGCGTCGACAGCATGCTGAGTATCTAGAATCTCAAAGGGCTGCTGAGACACCTGAGCAATCCCAAGCTCGGCGTCGACAGCATGCTGAGTATCTAGAATCTCAAAGGGCTGCTGAGACACCTGAACAGTCCCAAGCTCGACGTCGACATCATGCTGAGTATCTAGCAACTCAAAGGGCTGCTGAGACACCTGAACAGTCCCTAGCTCGGCGTCGACAGAATGCTGATTATCTAGCATCTCAAAGAGCTACAGAAACCGTTGCAGCAGCTGAGTCACGCAGACGCGCTGTTGCTGAAAGGGCACACCAGCGACGTCTAATATTCACACGAAACACGTGGGGGGTGTTCGATAAAGCTGCATTTGAGTACGACGAGACTCTTGATTACGAAAGCCACAAGCTTATAAAAGTAGAAATGATGAATAAAGAATGCATATTTTGCAGTGCTCTTAAGTGGAAAGAGGAAGCTGCAGGCATGTGTTGCTCGGGTGGAAAAGTAGCCATTCCTTCAATAGAAGAGCCAGTTGAACCTCTTAAAGAACTTTTCTCTTATGAAACGGATGAGTCTCGCCGTTTTCTAAAAAACATAAGAAAATACAATACATGCTTTCATATGACATCTTTTGGGGCGGATAACATTGTTTCGATGCCTGGATTTTTCCCGACTTTTACAATACAAGGGCAAATATACCACACAATTGGCTGTTTGCTTCCTGCTACCAATACGCAACCAACATTTTTGCAAGTTTATTTTATGGGCGATGAGGAAGCACAAGTGAATAGGCGTTCTGAGTACGTACAAGGTGTGGAAAGAAACACGGTCAGAAAAATACAACAAGTTCTGCACGATCACAATATTTTAGTTCATGAATTTAAAATGGCTAAAGATAAAGTAACTAGCGACAATTACAAGATCGTGATACACCCAGATCGTGTACCATGTGGTGAACACGAAAGACGATTCAATGCCCCGACCACAAATGAAATAGCTGCCGTCGTAGTAAATAATGAACAAACTGCGTCTCGGGACATCGTTATTCAGGCGCACGATGTTCGACTCACTAGAGTTCCGGACACTCATAGGTTTTATGATGCTCTCGAGTACCCGATCATTTTTTGGAAAGGACAAGAGGGGTACAGTTTTGATATTCCTCAGACTAATCCAGTTACAAAACAACCCTTACCAAACAAAAAAGTATCCTGCAAAGACTTTTATGCCTATCATATGATGGTACGACGTAACAATTTCAATTTATTGCTTCGTTGTAGACTCCTCCTTCTTCAGTTTTTGGTGGACATGTTCGTCAAAGTGGAGAGTGAACGTTTAAGGTTTATTGCATTGAACCAAACGAAACTGCGAGCAGAACATTATATACATTTACAAGACGCAATAAGAAATGATGCGGATTTAGATCCAGATCCAAATAACTTGGGTCAAATGGTAATTCTCCCGTCATCATTTGTAAATAGCCAGAGATATCTTCATGAATACACGCAGGACGCGTTCACATACGTGCGTAACTACGGGAGGCCTGATCTATTTATTACAATGACATGTAACCCCGCCTGGCCAGAAATCAATAGAGAGCTCTTTTCAGGTCAAAATCCAACGGACAGACATGACTTAACAGCCAGAGTATTTAAAATAAAAGTTCAAAAATTAGTTGCTCTGCTTACAAAAGGTAAAATATTTGGCGATATGAAGTGTTTCATGTACTCTATCGAGTGGCAAAAAAGAGGTTTGCCTCACGTGCACTTACTGCTGTGGTTGATGGAAAAATTGCGCCCTAACCAAATTGACGAACTCATAAGTGCGGAGATACCAAATCCAGAAACTGATCAAAAACTCTATGATACTGTAACCAAAAATATGATTCACGGTCCCTGTGGTGCACTAAATCCGTCGTCACCATGTATGAAGGAAAGAAAATGTACCAAAAAGTATCCAAGGGCACTTCTAAAAGATACTCAAACCAACGATAAAGGCTATCCTCTGTACAGACGTAGAGCACCAGAAGATGGTGGCCGAACGATAACTCAAAAAATCCGAGGTGGAATACAGGAAATAATAGTTGACAATAGCTGGATTGTCCCATATTCTCCTCTTCTCTCTAAAATTTTTAATTGCCACATAAATGTAGAGTTCTGCAATACGGTACAGGCGATAAAATATATTTGTAAATATATTAACAAAGGTAGCGATCAGGCTATTTTTAACATCCGGCAGCAAGGAAATAGTAATATTGACCCGAGAGATGAGGTGCAAACATTTCGAGCCGGCCGATATGTTAGTAGTAGCGAAGCAGCTTGGCGGATCTTGGGTCTGCCTCTGCATGAGAGACACCCAACTGTCACTCATCTTGCGGTACACCTGCCCAACGGTGAACGAATTTACCTCAATGAAAATAATTTTAGAGAGAGAATGGCTGCACCACCTAAGACGACACTAACTGCATTCTTCTTACTTTGCCAAAATGATGCATTTGCCAAAACACTACTTTATGTTGATGTGCCCCGCTTCTATAGATGGGACGTGTCCTTGAAAACATGGAAACGTCGTTTGCAAGGAACACCTATCGACGGCTGGCCAGGTGTGAAGGTGGGAGATGCTTTCGGGCGCATTTACACAGTGCACGTTAGCAACTTTGAATGTTACTGCTTGCGAATGCTACTGAATGTAATACAGGGCCCCACTAACTTTTTGGATCTAAAAACAGTTGACGGCCAAGAACTTGAAACTTTTCAACAAGCGTGTGCGAAGTTGGGGTTGTTGGAAGATGACAACCACTGGGATGCCACAATGAAAGAGGCCGTGCTGTGTCGCTCTCCTTCACAAATAAGAGAGCTATTTGCAATATTGATATGCGCTTGCGGTTTATCCAATCCTCTCCAACTATGGGATAAGTATAAAACTGCGTTATCAGAGGATATCTCGCACAGATTTGAAAGGATGGATCAAATCAACAACGATCTCTGTTTGAATGAAGCATTGAGTCTTATAGAGGACAAAATGATAAGGATTTCCGGAAAGAAATTGTCCGACTTCGGTATGCCCACTCCAGAGCGTCGAGGAGAGCTGTCGACAGATTTGATTAAAGAACTAAACTACGATACTGCTTTGTTAGATGCCCACGTCAGCGAAACTGAGCCACGCTTGCTCCCCGAGCAAAGAGAAATTTATGACAAAATAATTCAACGAATTGAGCTTGGTGCAGGTGGCCTTTTTTTCCTTGATGCCCCGGGCGGTACAGGCAAAACTTTTCTGCTTAATTTGCTTCTAGCAAAAATTCGTAAAGACCGTAATGTTGCATTAGCTGTGGCTTCCTCTGGAATCGCTGCAACATTACTGAGCGGTGGACGGACGGCACATTCAGTTTTTAAATTACCTCTCAATCTGACAAGCGAAGAAACCCCAACGTGCAACATCAGCAAGAACAGCGCCCGCGGCGCCCTGTTGCAACAATGTAAGCTGATCGTGTGGGACGAGTGCACTATGTCACACAAACGAGCCATCGAAGCGCTTGATCGCTGTCTACAAGACATTCAAAGCAATCAAAAGTTGATGGGTGGTGTGGTAGTGTTATTGGCAGGGGATTTTAGACAGACTTTACCTGTTATCGAGAGAGGCACTGCAGCAGACGAAATTAACGCATGCCTGAAAGCATCGTATCTGTGGACTAAAGTTGAAAAGCTTTATCTTACTAGAAACATGCGAGTTCACTTATTCAGCGATGTCGAATCAGGAGAATATGCTCAAAAACTCCTAGAAATTGGTGAAGGCAACCTAGACACCGATCAAGAAGGTATGATTCTTTTCACACACCAATTTTGCCATGTTGTGGAGTCGGAAGACGAGCTCATTCATCAAGTTTTTACAAATCTGCAACAACACATTCTCGACGAAAATTGGTTGTGTGAAAGAACTATACTGGCACCAAAAAATGAGACTGTTGCGAAAATTAATAAAAAAATCTTGGACAAAATAAAAAGCGAAACATTAACGTATAGCTCCATCGACACAGTCATGTCATCCGATGACACAACCAGCTATCCTGTGGAGTTCCTAAACTCTTTGGAGTTATCAGGGGTGCCATCACATAAATTGGAATTAAAAGTCGGTGTACCCGTTTTGTTGATGCGTAATTTAGACGCACCAAGATTATGCAACGGTACAAGGTTGCGAGTCACAGAACTAGGAAGGCATATTGTGAAGGCCAAAATCTTAACTGGAGAATCCAAAGGAGACAATGTTCTTATACCACGTATCCCAATCATACCTAATAACTTACCATTTAATTTTAAACGTTTGCAGTTCCCATTAAAAGTTGCATTTTCAATGACAATCAATAAATCACAGGGACAAACCTTAAAAGTAGCCGGTTTACATTTGGGCACGCCATGTTTTTCCCACGGCCAGCTATACGTGGCTTGCTCACGCGTTTCGAAATCGCAAAATCTACATATTTATGCTGAACAAAAAAAATCGGTTAACATAGTTTATAGGAGTATACTGCAGTAACTACTTATATAGCACCAACTGGCACCCCAATTGGGATATGTGGTATAAAAAAATTGTATGCCTTGGTTTCCCAGTCAAGATCGGGATTGATTGGAAGTCATACTGATTAATTTTCTTTGTCTTAGTTTTTTATTTGTACTATTTTTGTAAGTTGCATCATTCGATCTCTTACACTAAATTCAAATTAAAATTGTTAGTTTTCTTCTCAATATTTCTTTCTTTTTGAACTGTGTTCCTTTGATTAATAAATCGAAAATGGCAAATCCATGCGCAGACTCCCCCCCCCCCTCTTTTTATGCACGAGCACAGCCGTGCGGGTACAGCTAGTAGTAAATAAAAGCATCCGAAACCATAAAAGGGACATGTGAAATAATTCTTGAAAGACTGGTTGTGTAGTGTTAATTTTCACCGTGCCCGAGCTACACTCGGGATGAGCCAGAATGGAACATTTCGCTTGCCCGAGTTCAGCTCGGGATAAGCCGGGAAGGGGTTAAGAGGCGTTGATAGTGTAGTTGGCACAAGACAACAAAAACAACAACATTTCACCCTTTAAGCGGTTTGCCCGTACGGTGTACGTGGTACCCGAAATTGGCCTCATCTGGTTTGCCCGTACGGCGTACGGGCATCGATATTTTCAGATTTCCTTTTCTGGTTTTCCCGAACTGTTCGGAAAATTGTAAACCTCAAAATTCACAGTAAGGGCCATGCTCCACATCGACGTAAAGCAGAAAAAATAGGCAGAAGCGTAAAATGGATTCAATGGTATTCCTATGGAAAGTACCCGGATTTTTGGTTTCTGCCTTCAGTTTCGGTCGCGTTTTACGCTGATGTCGAGCATGGCCCTAAGTGTGAGAGAAATTTTTGCATAATTTGTAAACCATTCATTATGCATGCAGAATGTACTTGAAAAAAGCAAATATTTCGGGATTTTGTGACCAAAATTGTAAAATAAAAAATATTGTAAAAGCATTGAAAACGAAAAAAAAAAAAAAATTTTAAACATTTTTATATTCTTATTCTGTTAAGTATGGTACTTAACTATATGCAATAAAAAATATGCCTTTTTTGGAAGCATTTCGGGTAAAATAATTTACGGCTTAAAGGGTTAAAGCACACTTTGTAAAACATGTAGCAGAAGCGTTTTAAAAGAGTAACTAAAAGTATGAGACTGAAAGCTCTTATGAAGTGGTTCTTGTTCAGTAACTTTAATAAATAACGTTTCCATTCGAATGATTTTGACGAAAACTTTCCATTTAAAAATGATTACTTTTGAGGCAGCACCAAATATTACAAAATCCATCATCGCCTGGCTCAAACTTGAAATTTTCATTTCCAAATCCACCCAAACAACATTCCCTTTTTAAAATAATTTGACTAGTTTCACAAAACAATGAATCATCTCGCTATATTTCTTAAAAGTCCGAAAACATTTTAGACCGAAAAATATCTACGCCTTAAAAATAGTTCAGAGCAAAAGTAATGCACTGCAATATGATGTTCGGCGGAATTTATGATGAACCTTTATAAAAACAATTTGTTCTACTCGAATGGGGTTTTATTACACCATGCGCCCACAAAGCCACCTGCTTCAAATTTTATGCGGCCGAAGAGCAATTTATTCCGGATATAAACAGAAATCAGAGTTTCAGTTTCAAATTGAAATTGCGGTATTTCCGATATATCTTGGATATGAACGAATCGATTCCGAATATTGCGGTTTATTATTAAAATGAAATACACGGAGCATAAGTTGACGAATATGTTTCGAGGATTTATAAAGTGTACGGAAAGTTTGAATTTGTTTCAGGAACAGTTTGAATTATTTTGAGCGAAGTATTACAAATTGCTTGATATTAAGCTTAGCACAACAAAGTTGAATGTTTATTGTATTTAAATATTTAGGATAAACTATGAGTCGTTTTCAAAATTGGTTGCTACTTGCTGAACTTCTATAAAGTCTCCATTTTTTCTATTAAGTTCAAGAATGTTTAAATGGTTAGTCTTTTTCTCTTGGGTTTTACCAGACAACTTCTAATATAGAAGCCATGAAATGAAAAAAAAAATATTTTTTATCATTAAAGTTTTTTCAAGCAATCACGATTGTTTATTAACCTCAATAGACTGAAGTGAATATTACAATGATTTTTCGGATTACCGTGATAACGAGAAAAGCTCGTTGTTTTTAACGCTATACTTAGAGATTAATTTTTGTCTCCCGAAAACTTAAGTGATTATTTATTTATTCATTTATTTTAATTTATTTAGTTATTTATTTACTTTAATTTACTTTTTTTATTTATTTATTTCTTATTTTTATTATTTATTTATTTATGTATCTATCTATCTATCTATTTATTTATTTTGTTCTGAATTTTTAAACAGCAGCGAGTAATGCAAATGACTCATTTATAGAAAAAGTTTATTTAACAACAAATTTTTAAAATTAAATTTCTAAAAACAAGTGATATTTGGTACGATGTGACATTTCTTGTGGATGTCTCTGTGTGTACATTTATTTTGCATTTCAATGTAAGAACTGCTAAAAACATGTACATATAGCTTATTACAATTCTTATTAAATCCAAACATCAACTCTTCAGTCAAATTTAAGACAATTGTAACCCTTTAGGGCCATTCTATGAAAAGTGAAACCAAGTGTTCGAAAATTCATATTGAAGTTATGTTGCTATGTTATACATCATTTTAAAGCTTAAGATGTATATTTTAAGAATCCTGCATTGGTTTTTTAGTGAGAGTTAGAATAATACTTGTTTTCTTAGTTGGAAGTACGATATTCACGAACTTGTAAAAAATCAGAAAAAAGAACACATTTTCAAATGCATATTTCTCATCGAAAAATAAAAACAAAAATAACTACTTGTAGTACAATTTTAACTACTAAGATGGTACTATAATAATATGCATTCATTAGTTTCTTTTGAATTGATCTAAATGGTGTAATTGAAGTTTGAAAAAAAGAAGTTTGATGTTACGTCTGTAACAAAAAAGAAGCAAAAGTTGTCAGTACGTCCTAAAAAATCAAAATTAAAAAAAAACCCTTAATAGTCCTTTTGGAAAATTCTTAGAGTAATTGCCCACCATAGTTAAAAATATTGCAACTGATTTAGTTTTTAAATTAATGCTGTTACAGACGTAACATTTCGGACATAAAAAATGGCTCTATGTTACTTCCGTAGCAAAAGTAAATTTCCAATTAAATAGGTAAAAAGCACAGGATGAGCAATACATGTATATAGCATAATATGGTACGAGTACTAAAGTTTCTGGCATTCTGATTTTGAAATTTTTAATTATGTCAGCATGTAATTGAAATTTATTTCTTAAGATTAATAAAATACACATATGGTATAACTGATTATAATTTATACCTCAACTGGGATTTTTTTGCTACGTCACATGGAAAGGGAGCTGTGGATGGAGTTGGGGGTATGGTCAAGCACCAGGTTTGGCAGAGAGTAAGATCTAGAACAGCATTTGTCAACGACGCTATTTCCTTTTTTCAGTGTGCAAACTCCATTGCAGAAAAAGTTAAAATTATTTATATGCCCCAGGAAAATGTTTTAAAGCTGACGCCAAAATTGGAAGAACGGTGGGCTAACATCGCGAATTTGCCAAAAGCCCGCGAAATGCATTGTTTTCGAGCAGAATACGAAAATGCCGTTCGAATTTCGAGGACGTCGGACGAAAAAGGACACATTTTTTCATTCAAAAAAAAATTATCAAAATTGACCAACTGTCACCAAGAAGGTTAAATTTTAGTTTGGTACTAGTATTCTGCTATATGATCCAACATTTTCAAATTTTTAAGTTCTCCTAAGATCAATCACTGATTCCAGGGAGGAATTTACTTCTCCCGATTTTTTTATGTAGCAGCCCCATTATGCATTAATTTTAAGAATACAAATAAATAAATTTGTGTGAAGGCCCTTCTAAACTTTTCTTGTGTCAATCTTTCTTGGAAATAATTGTCTTAAGATGCATTAATTTATTGTTACATATCGACATATCGGCATATGCTCTCAACTCCCCAGACTTACCCAAATTTTCTAAAACTGTTACAGTATAACTTAAAATATTCAAATAATGTGTTAATTAATGCTACTGTATTGTTTTAGCACAAAAATCTTTGTTTATTCCTGCTTTACAATACTGTTTTCTGCTTTCAAATCAGAGATGTTACGTCTGTAACACCACTTTGTTTCGTCCGTAACAAGTTTATGATTTTTTTTCACAAATTCGGCTGTCAAAATCCACACAATCTTTATGGTTTTAGAAAGCTTGAAGTCTCTAGAACACGTATTAAAAAAAAAAAAGTTCAAATTTCCGTATAATTCAGAGGAATATTGTAAGTTGTATGACATAGTCGAGTTTTTGCTGTTTTGTGAATTACGTCTGTAACAGGCAGTTTTTAATTTCTGTATTTTTTTATAATTAAGCAATCTGCACGCAAATTTAATGTAACATAAACATCATCAAGTTACACTACAGGAAAAAAAATTGAAGACTTTCATCAACCCAAACCAGAATTATTTGTGTTCAAAGTCTGCGATTGTTACGTCTGTAACGATGGAATTGCCCTTTAGTCAAATTCAAAACAATCACAACTATTTAATCATATTTAAAACATAGAAGAACATATTATGAAAAATTTATTTGCTTTATTTTAGTCTCTTTCAAATTAAACTTACTATTTTATTTTTTCTAATACGCTAATGATGACACTAATTACTTTTCCCTTTTAATGAAAATTTCATTACATGATTTTTCTTTTTTCACTCTTGAGAAAAGAAAAGTGAACACAGTGAAGAATACATAGTGAAGAATAAAAAATCCAGTTTTAAAAAAGGCTCTGAAAAATAAGTCCCAAATAAGTTACATTGAAGAAAAAATGTCGCTTTAAATCAAAGATGGGATCCGAATCAGAATTCAGTAAAAAAAGTAAGAAGACATTTTGTTTGACTTCTAGCTTGTTTATGAGCAAAAATTTAAATTCAATAATGAATAATAACAACATTAAAGAAGTTTACATATCCTGAAAATGATCATTGCATAAAACAATAACAACCGTTGAATGGAAAATGCAGAAAAAATAGAGCTTAAAGATTTTTAAGTACGTTTAATATGGCCGTAAAACGCCTGAATAATTTAAACGTGTGAAATTATACCTTCTCATTACATGCGTTATGAGTTCGTGTGCTTTTGGGGAGCTGATTGTGCTTAAAAAAGAAAAGTAAATTTATTCTCTTCTTTTTCATGCAGGGCACTACACATTTTCAAAACGAATGCCACAAATAAAAGTAAAATATTAATTGTACTTTCATTAATTTTTATGAAGAGTTATAAGGACTCTACAAAGAATATTATATTTTAGACAATATTACTCTACATCTTACTCATTTTTTTCTTTTCTTCAATAAGAAAATGCAGCTGATTTGCATTTTAATTCAAATCAAACTGAACTGGCTCTTCATTTTCTCTCAAGATTTTCGAGGAGTTCAATGAGTAGCTCTTTTTTCATCATATCCACTCAAAAAGCATTTAAAAATGATAACTTGAAGTACAACAACAACAATATAATTGTTACATGTATTTAAGGGGTTTCGGTTGTCTTAATTTTCTTTTTTTTTTTTTTAATTTTTCTAAATGTTTTATTTTGTGCATTTTGGTATCAAAAGCTTTAACAGAAGAGCAAAGACTTCCGAAGTTCTTGCAAAAAAGATAAAACGAAAGGAGATAAACAAGAATTTAAAAGTTTAACTTTAAATTCTTTTTCGCCAAATTCCGTTTTTTTTTCTTCATTTGTTGGCAAGTAATTGATTAGTGAAAAGTAAAGTTAATTTTTAAGAAAGTTAAGAGAGCTCAAATCATTATCTATTTTTCTTGGTCCTTGGCTGCGTTAAAACTAACTAGAACCCTCAAAGTGAAAATCGCTTTACACAGAAATATATACAGACATTTTTGAAGCTCTCAAACAAAAACAGAATTAAAATGAGTTCCCGTGCAATGAATGACCAAACAAAAACGATGCCCAGTGCCCCTTTAAAGTCAATCGTATCTCACAACGCCAAGTTTAATAGGACGCTTGCAGCAAAAGGTGCGACTGGGTATTTTCTTTGAGCATGTTATTTTTGCAAGCAACTGTTCATTTTCGAACTCCGTGCCCACAGCTACAAACAGTTCCGTTTAGAAATATACATGTAAGTAAGGGTGATAGGTTAAGAAGGCGCACTGCCCGATGCTTTCAGTTTTTGTTCGCTTGTTATTTCCTTGTTGACCATTACTTTAAACTTTTCCCTATTTTGAGAAAATCAGAAGGATTTGCGGGAGGTCCAGCGATAAAATATCAAATAGTAAAAACCTGTATCTCACAGCGTACTAAATACTTGTCCTTGCGTAATAAATTTAGTTTACTTTCTATTTGAGTGATGAAAGGTACAGCTAATTTCAAAAATAAATATGAAACAGCAATTCATTGGATTTTAAATATATAATACTATAGATGGAAAAGTAATTATCCGATAATATCCATTCAGAGGTTTATGTGTAGGAATAGCGATAAAAGGAATTACTATGGAAACATTTATTTATGGCAAATAGTTGAGTACTATGATTATTAGATGATTAATCTTTGAGACAAATTTAGTTAACTTTAATATTCGGTTTAACCTTAATTCACTGGTACCTTCATATACAATTCCCCAAAAATGTAATTAATGTCTTTGAAATCAGTCTTTTATTGTTATCTGAAAAAAGAGCAACCTTCAAAAATAAAATTAACAAAATTATTACTATTCCAAAAGCAAATTTTCGAACATTTTAATAAGATTGTTGATAAAACCAATAAAGAAAACCAAACATCAATTCAAATATAAGCCTAGCCTTGCGAAAAATAAGACTTTTCTGGGTGTTTGATAAAGTGGCTGTTAGAACAGAAGGAAATAAGCTTCGTTCAATAATTCCGTCACGAAAAATAGAATCTAGGATTCGTAACAAGTATCGAAAAGAAATTGATCTAGGTCAGTAGTTCAGTTTATTTTATTAAACCTGTAACCACTTTCTTAAGCTAGTATCACTTCCAACCACGAAACTTCAAAAACAAATTTAATATTTCACATACAATTCTTTTTGTGCTTATATAGCGTGAAAGGTTACTTCTTAAGTCAATGGAGATTTTTTTCCCAAATGAAAGTCTGAAAAGGCACTTTCAAGGTTTCATTAGCTATTTGTAGCAGAAACGAATAAAAAATATGAACTTCAGCAGCACATCTAACTGCGCTACCTCCGTAGTACTTAGTATTACAGGCAGTATTATCCATAGTAGACAGTATTACACACTATATACTCCACAGTCCTTAGTATTACATAGCTTTTACCACATTACCACTAAAAACGTACTAGTAACATCAACAACATAATCAAAATAAATGCTTAATTAACTCACATTTTTTATTGTTCAGGTATAAAAGTGAAAAACCACACTAATTTAGTAAGCAGTACGTTACCGTCTCTAAGCAAGCCAGGGCTAACAAATACACAGATATACGCACACGGACAGGTCAAACTTAAAAGAAGAAGCACTTACTGGCAAAAGAATTTCAAGAAAGAATGATTTGCCACTGCAAATAAAATATTTTCCTTCCACTTATGATTTAGAATTTTATTCTTTCTCCTATCTAAATGATCCTTTATAGTTTCTCCTCTATAAATTTCCGTATATTTTCTTCTCCTAAATGACCAGTCCAATGCTATTTGAAACCTTTGATTTCTTCTATCATATCAAATACCCTAGTTTAGCCCTTTATACCCTTTACCCACTTTCAAACTTTCTTCTGATGTCTAGCTGCATCTTCTTCGCAATAGTGGTTGAATAGTTGTTCTCAAGTAGCTAAAAAAGTATTGTTCTTCTAAAAGGATTCCAAGTTTCTGCTTTAAACTCCTTTAAGATATTATCTGGCGCTACAATCTATATAGATTTTGGCCTTGTCAAGTAGTGCTTTTTCCTACTGACCTCTTTGTACAAGATCCGACCTAGATTTATTACCTCATCGAGTTTTCTAATATGTAATGTATAAAAATGTAGCTGAAAATATTACAAACACGATGGTATAAGGCTGACTAAGCAAAAGTGCTCCTATCACAGGGTTGTCACGATTTTAAAATTTCAATAATGAAGTCAATTTGCAGCTTTTCTGCAGACATCTTCAAGTTAAAGAAGAAATAGCAGAAATCTGCAAAACTTCGGCTGTTTCCTTGCAGAGTTTCTTTTTTTTTTTTTTTTTTTTTTTAAGCGCATAATTCTGAAAGGCGCATAATTTCTTAACCAAACGATCATTTTTTTGCGAAAATGTCGAGTTTTGAGCCGAATAAGCGTCATTTGCGACAGATTTAGATCTGCTTCCAATTTTGAAAAAACTGCGTTTTTACTCAACTCTCTTCTGGAACATCAACTTAAGTTTTAGACTATACCGGCTGCTCTTGTTTTATGTTCTTATACTGTTAAAACTTTAAAATCCTATTTAAAGGAATCTATATTTCTCAAGTAACAAGTACATATAAGACTATTTTTAGAACCCATAGAGCCCACATGCAAAGACTCGTTATTTTTAAACATGTCTTTAAAAATTTCTTCTTTAAAACGAAGTGGAATACAGTCAAACCTCGTTAAAACGAGCTCCAAAGGACGTTTAAAATCATGTCATTCTAACCATACAGTTCAGCGTACTCAAAAAAACAATGCACTACAAAAGTAAGTGCAGTTCGAGTCTTAGCAGTGTTTTAAGCGTGTTCGAATTAACGAAGTTCGACTGTATAACTTTTCAATAATGTCCAATTCTAACAAACGAACACACCCTGTTGTGCTTCCTCTATTGATTTCAGTTTTACATATTTAAGATTTCTGCTCCTTTTTCATATTCAGAAGTTCTCGAAAATAATTTTATTGATCTTATTCTCGACTATTTAATTCTTACCCCTTCAAAATTACATTTAATTTAAATATATCATTAAGTAATTCAAGCAGGAGAACATTTTTAATGAGATAAATAGAGGAACAAAAGGCTTATCAGTTCTGAGAAAGAACACAATAAAAATTAAGCCCCAGATGTAATTATCTTTTAATAGGAAATTAAAATCGAGTATAGAATAGGCTTTCTCTGATTACTCATTTTCCTTTATTATTGAAAGAAGCTAATTAAAAGAATAAGCTTTAAAAAAAACGTCTGCGCTCTCTAATCATTTATGTACCTAAAGGAATTGGAATGCATCGTTTGCTGAGTTGATATTGAATTGCAAAATATTATAATATTCATTAAAATTTAATTTAAATAAATGCTTGACTAGCAAATATGAGAATTATTTAAACAATTAAGAATTCTGACGTTTTCATTTAATAGCTTAAAGAAGTCATGTTATTCAAATGAAAAATCATTTCGTTTAAGTCTCTTATTATTTCAATTACATCACGAATAAATTTCATTGCAAAAGTAAGAAATATTTCTTATGTACTCATAGTTGGCTATTATATACAAGTAGAGTAATTACAAATGTAGGTCCAAAAGCATTGAGAAGGCAAATAACTTAAACGTTAATGCCTGGCATTTGTATTAATAAATAAATTATACAAGTAGAGAACTGGGTACTAAAGCAGATAAAGTTTGGGGGCCTATACATTTTGCTTATATTTTCGTTCTGTAGAAATTTGTGGCAAAGCTTTTTGCGTTTTTAAATTTGGAAAATTACGTAAAACATATACGTGTACTCACACATACGTTAGAACTGATAAATTTTGCGTTTATGAATTTTTAGCTAAAATAATTTTTTACATCTTAGTACAAATGTGTCACTTTTGAAAGGATTTTGAACTGAAGTAAATTTAAATTGAATATGAAGTTTTAAAATGATAGTTTCAAGAAAGATGATCAATAAGTTTTTCTATAGATTTTTTAAACATTTCTTTGACGTTTTTTTTATTTGCTGTACTTTTAAATGCCACTTTTAAGGGCTAATTCTACCTCTGATATTAAATAATTAGTATATTTTTAACGTAAAGTTTTAAATGAGTTTGCGATTGAGATTAAGTTCTATTTTTTGCTGAAGTTTTTCAAATTGCTGCTTTAGTAGCAAAAAATCAATTTCCATTTAACCTCTCTATATATTTTTTACAAAGACTGGTTACGAATATGATTTTAAAAAAAAAGAGTAATCAATGAACAACATGAAATTAGTTTTTGAACAAAGATTCCGCTCAGAGTAAAGTTCAGCTATCAGAAGATCCGCAAAAAGAAATACAATTACAGTCGAACCTGTTTATCTCGAACCTACTTATCTCGAAAACCTCTCTATGTCGAAATTTTTTTATTTCCCTGCTTTTACAGCATAAATTTAATGCTTTTTCTCATGTTTATCTCGAAAGATTTTTCTCGAAAACCTCTATATCTGTAATTTCGATGATTCTCATTTTTGAATTTCATGTCCAGCCACCTTTATAAGCGGCATAACTTGGAGACAAAAATCATCCTTTGCACAATCATTCAAAGACTACGTTCGTACTTAAAGGTATACATTAACTTGCTATCGATATAGTCATCACAATTAGTAAAACGTGAACTCACAACATGTCGTACAGTAAAATATTCAACAATATCAATGTAAAACAATCTATTAAGTATTTGAATTTATTCCAATTGCTTATTTTTGTAAATTTTATCACAACTCCTATATCTCGAAGCCTCCGTATCTCGAATTTTTCTTCTGTCCCGTGAAATTCTAGATAGACAGGTTTGCCTGTATTATTTCTAACGCTCGTAAAATTTGAGTACTACTATTCCACAATTAAAGCGTACAATGTAATTGTATAACAAGTATAAAAATGACTTACCAAAACCTCTCTGGCAGTTGCACAACCGCTTTTCCGTAGTGTTGTCAATGACTCGATAACAACAACAAAACAGTGTTCTTACCGTTGCCAATAGACAATGTTAAATTCAGTCACTTTTCCGCATCGTGTAAGTGAATTATGCTGCTCTGTTATTCAAGAAACATTTAATAGTCTAAGATTCGACTTAGGTTGACCTACCCTTATTGAGTTTCGTTTTAGTTATACATAAAAATGTACCGTAAAGTCGGGTAACTTGGACCCTAAGGGGTTACTTGAGCCCATTACAGTAAAATGATGAAATCTAGGTTTCGTACTTATTAGTTGAAGACTTGCACGTAGTTCCTCGTTTTTCCTCTAGGTAGAAGCACTCTGCAGTCTCTAATGCTAGTACCAAACCCAGATTTTATCATTTTACTGTGGGCTCAAGTAACCTCCTTGTGGGTCCAAGTAACCCGACTTTACGGTAGATAAAAATATTCCTAACTCGATAGCTATATGGTTATCTAAACAAAAGTGATCCAATCATAGGGCTGTCGCGATTTGAAGTTCTAGTAGAGAGTTGAGTTAAACAACAGTTTTTCTGCAGATGTCTTGAAATTTCGCAAGAATCCGCAGTTTATTGAAAATTAAAAGCGGATCTAAATCTCTCACAAATATAACACTCTTATTCGGCTCAAAACTCTACATTTTCGCAAGAAAATGACTATGTGATTTAATCTGCTTTTTAAAAAATTCTGCAAAAAAACTGCAGAAATTTCGCAGCTTTCTACTTAATTTCTCTTCAACTTGAAGATAACTGCAGAAAATCTGAAAAATGACTTCATTATTGAAATTTTAAAATCGCGACAACCTTATGAAAGGAGCACTTTTGTTTAGTCAGTCTTATACCATCGTATTTATAATATTTTATCTGCATTTATATATAGTACCAGGGGACCGAGCCCGCTAAAAAAAAAAAGAGGTTTGTAAACTCGTGTTTTTTTCTAAAATGCGAAGTACTTATTTAGATAAACTTGAAAAGCATTTTTGAGCCTTTGGTTGCAATTACGCCTTAGAAACAGCCGTAATTTATTTTAAAAACACATCCTATTTAATCTATGCTCACCGTAAAATCACACCTAATTTCATTTCATTTGGCGCCGAAGGCTCGGGAGGGGTTGATGAGAATGGATGCAGAGTCCCTGTTCTCCAGTACGCATTTGGTTCCAGTTGGTTTTGACTTTCACTTCACTTTACACTCCAGGTGCCCCCCCCCCCTCCCTACATACCACAACTCGATTTTTATCCAGGATGGGGCCCTGAAGAGCGCTCTGTTCATTTTTGAAGAAGGCGCAAGGACGGAGTAAACCCTTGGCCCAGCATACCCCAGAGGTTTCGTTTCACTTGTAGGATTTTGTGACCACGAACATTTTTAACGTCCCCCAGCAACCATTAATGAAGACGGTGGACCTTTGATCGGCGGCTATATGATCGACCCGAGACCCTCCAGTTACGAGTCCGACGACTTACCGATTGGACAACCGCGGCCACAGGCCCCTATATAGACGAGCCGATGCATCAAGATTACCACTCTGTATTCAGCGCGTATGTGAGGATTGTCTTTTCTGGCCAGTTATCGCTTTTTGGTAACTTTTTACGTAAATTTAACAAAGCTTGGCAATGTCCTGAAACTTGACTCTGGTAACCCTAATTCCTCAACAATGAAAAATGAAAGTGAAAGTTAATGAGTTGGATCCAAAGTGGTGAAACTTAAGCTTGATGCGTCGGCCTGTCTATCGGCTCTACCGAGGCCCATACCCAATTCTAACTTTATTTTGATCGATCTCTTAAATTTCAAAACAATAACAATTCTAACGTGTTGCCAAAAATTATTTACCAAATACCATAAAAATATAAATTTACGCTGATGTGATTAAATATGAAATCCATTGTTAAAACGTGGTTGCTATGAAACGGTAACAAAAAGAGTAAAAAATGGCGTAGTAAGAAATCTTCTCAAACTTTTCATGAATCCTATCTGTAACTCCGAACTGTTCGACCGTAGCTCTTCAAAACCGACGCTAATCGATTCCTCGTGGCCAAAAACCCCAGACCCCCAAGTTTACCGGAGTTTATTAATTCTGGGGCGATTTTCGACTTGGCAAACATCTCTCGTATTATAGTATAGGATATGGGTCATTTTCAAATTTGCTTACATTTGCTGTCCGGAGGTTAAAAAGACGGTTTTGAAGCACAACTTATATTTTAAATTCAATGCGAACAATTATTTTCTGCAAGAAATACCCCCAAAAAAATTCTATCACTCAACAAGTTATTGAAATTTATTTATTTATTTTTATATAAATCTTTAAAAATGAGAATCAAGGCAAAAATGCTTGTCCATTTCCAATTTTCGCAAGTTCAACTATTTTTTTCCTATACTTAATAGTCAAAAAAAGTAAATGCAGCATATTATTTTTATACATTGACTATTAGTATGTGGTATTCATAATAAATATTGACAATAGTAATTTTATTTCAATAAAAATGTATGAATATATTTTGTCCGGAAGTTCTTGTCAAGTCCGTTACCCTAGGATTATTTTAGCTAAAAAAGGTATTTATTGAAGTCAAAAGATGGTAACACGTATTCAGTTAACTTAACAAATTAATGACGTAACTATTTTGTACCATTTTGTTTCCCTGAGTCGAGAAGTATTGCTGTGGCGTTTTGCACAAAATTTCTTCCAAGTGCGTATTTTTATTCTTTGTCAAGTCCGTTACCAAAGATTTCAGTATTAATTTTTACTTTTTCTAAACTTTTACCCCTAAATATTGTGAATTATACTACTCTAAGAAAATGCATATTGTAGTTCAATTTTTAAATTCGACAACCAAGCCATAATTTGACATTTTGGTTGAAATTGTCAAGTCCGTTACTGGTCAAATCCGTTACCAAATGTCAAATTCGTTACCATAGAGTTTTTTTATCAATATTTTAATCATCACAAACATCATTTTAAGCTTTAGGGATGCAAATAATTTCAAATGAAGTTGGTTCTAGGCTCTATGATATAGTTTAAAAGTGAGATTTCATATTGATTTTATATGGTAACAGACAACAATTTTCCTCGCAACTTAAAGTTTTACAACAGCATTTGAATACTTAATTATTCATCAAAGTGTACAACCAATTACTTTTTCACACACCTAAAATATGTGACTAAACATCTGTTAGTGTTTCTAAAAGAAAATAACAAATTAAAAAAATTACTTTAAAATTTTGAAATGTAAGCATATGGTGAAAATGACCCATTTATATATAACGTATTAGAAAACTCGATAAGTGTAGACAAACCCAAGTCGGATCTTGTACTATAACTTCTCGGATATTGTAATAATGAAAAGAGTTTAAATAGGTAGTAGTCGAAAGAGCGTAATGAGACTTTTTTGAACCAAAAAAATATTTGCCTGTTTTCGAGACATAAGGTCTGCCCAAATTTTCAGAAAAGTGCTAATTTTGAAGACACTTAAAAATTGAAGGTAACAATTGATTTCACACGTGGCAGGATATCCATCTGCTAAGCGTGCAGATGTGTTGCATTACTCACCAAAACTTGCTGAGGCAGCTTTTTAAAAAATTTGGGTAAACTTTAAGATCTCATATTTCGATAGAGGAACATAAGGTTAAATAATTTATGCATTCAGAAACTTGATTTACTATGATCTTTCAATTTATTACTATAATCTTTTGTTTATGTTTTTCATTAATACTATCGAAAAGTTTTCCGAAGGCATAAAAGTAGCAGTTAATCTCAAAATGAGAAATTTACAATTTAGAGCTGCCGCTTGAATTTTGATGAGGGCTATACGAACTATACATAGTATACATCTCGTTATCATTGCGTACCATTTGTTGAAGTAACAATGGCATGGTGTGACGAGCATCGTTATGTATTGTAGAGGAATATATTCACAGCGACAATACTTACAGAAATCTGGGACAATATACAGTGAGCTCTCACTTATGCGCTGGCTCAAGAGACCAATAGAAAAAGGCGCATAAGTGAGAGAGACGTATAAGCGAACAAGCCTATTTACTGGACTAAAACGCAATATAGGTTCTAATGAGAGAATGAATAAGAATGTTTCTATACAAAAGGGACATATTAGTACGGTTTGGCAATTACTGTAACGTAACTACAATGATAAAGAGAAAACAAAAATTGTAGCATACCTAATTACAAGCTGTTCCCTCTTCAAACTCTAGTTCATGCGGAAATAATGCCTTCCGTGAGCAATAAAGGCGAAAGATTAAAGAGGAAAGTGAAGAAAAATGCTTATTTCTTAAAGAATTCAAATACAAATTTTTAAATTTTAGGGAAAATTCGGCGCATAAGTGAAATATTTACCTATCGAGCGACGCATAAACGAATAATACTATCATTATTTTGCTATGGAATGTGCTGTGAGTATTTAAAATCGTCGTATAAGTGAAAAGGCGCATAAATGAGGTGGCGTATAAGTGAGAGTTCACTGTATCTTCTTTCATAACCCAGCTCTTTTGAATCCACTCTAACCTGCAGGTTCCCCATGGTTTGAATGTTTAGCCAAGCAAAATTGCATAAGATGGCTGACATTTCTATTATAACCATGCTGTTCAACCTACGGACGGCAGCCGAAACATGGCGGAGGCCGTGGTAGCCCGATCGGTAAGGCGGCGGATTCGTGACCGGAGGGACCCGGGTTCGATCCCAGCCGATCAAAGATCCACCGTCTTAATTAATGGTGGCTGGGGGACGTTAAAAATGTCACAAAGTCCTCCAAGTGAAACGATACCTCTGGGGGTGCTGGGCCAAGGGTTTGCTCGTCTCTTGGTTCTGGTTCAAAAAGAACAGAGCGCTCTTCAGGGCCCTATCCCAGTTAAACCACGAGTTGTGGAAAGTCCGAGGGACCCTGGAGTGTGTGAAGCCAAAACGTGGCTCGCGAAACAGTTGTTGTGTTAAATATTACGAATCAAAAACTATTTTCTGCAGCCTTCCAAAACAACCAATTATTTACCTATGGCACTTAAAACGATTCTTGCAAATTGAAGGGCTTGGGAGATGAAGGGGTTACGCGACAAAACCGAAATTGCAAATAATTAACTAAAGCTCAAAATTTTATTGTTGCAGCTGTTTTGTTTTCTGGATTTGTCGTTGAGTGAGTGTATGAAGTTATTCTAATGACATCTACTTTTTACCGTACTATGTTTTATTTGCTTACCTATATCCAATGCTTACCATTGTCCAGAGTGTTCATTTTTCAAAATGTAACTTAGCCCCTTCATCCTCGAAGCCCTTCAATTTACAGCCAAATAATCAAAAAGAAATTTCCAAACAGAGAAAAAAGCAGATGGAAAATTCATATTGGTATAATAAGTATACAATAATGACGAAAATGCCGGCCACCTTGTCTAGTGGTCAGAGTAGTCTGCCATGGATGGTGTGGCCCCGGGTTCGAGTCCCGGCTTGGGCATGGATGTGCTTTCTCTCTCCTGTCCTTGTCCTTTCTGTGTGTGAATGTGTTGTGTGATAGGTTGCCTACCCTATAAACGGGTCCCTATGGCATGCGTGTACTGTGGAAGTCGGACTTCGCACCAAATAACGGTGCAGTTGGAAAAGTGAAGCAGCGCACCCCAAATTGCCAGCCTGGCTGGCACACGACAAAAAAAAATAAAAAAAAAAGACAAAAATAATTCTTGGTTTGTCATTTTCTTCCCTTTTCCTTTTTCATCTGTTAATCAATGAAAATTTAAATATATTAAAACTTTTTTTGTGTTATTGCCCACGTGAGATTTATATTAGAATAACACAAGGTCCTCCGATTAAAAAAAAAGTTAGTCACCACTGCGTTGTAACAAAAGTACCATGTTGCACAAAGACCATTTAAAAGTAGGTATTTTATGTAATTAAGGCATGATGAAAAAAATAATAATTTTTCTTTCGCTGTTTTCTTAAAAAACTTTTCAATGGTTTGCTGCATCATTAAATGTTTTATGTTGGACTAAAAAAATTTAAATAAAACACAAAGTTTAATTGTAACAACGTTTTAGTGTACAGGATTAAAAATGCATTTTTATGATAATATGTTAAATTTGACTTCATAAAGAAAAAGCCAAAAATCTTTTTCCTCTGAATGAGCTTTAGTCCGAGATTCGTACAAAGCTAAGAGACGACTTAACAAGAGAAAATGAAAGTAATCAAAGGAGTAGTTCTTCGAAACTGAAAATTTTTCTCATACAAAGGGCAGTTAATTAACATCGTTAATCTGCATGCCTAAATGTATTTTATCTTCATTAAGCTCGAGGCTAAAATATCGTTAATGAGTCTGCAGTTGTTTAGCTGCGCTGAATCCTCATTAAAAGCTGAAATGCAGCTTATACAAATGAAGGTCTTCAGACACAAAAAAGAAAGAAAAACAAAATAATCTTAATTCATTCGAGTATTTTGTCTTGTTATATAGTTCAAGAAAGATGAAAATGATATTCATAATAAAATAATTTGTTATAATCAGGACCGTAACTAGACTATTGTTTCGGGGTGAGTTTCACCAACACATTTCTCGTGAAATCTATATGATAAATAAAATTTGATTTCATGTTCTATATTCCATAACTTTTTGTTACATTAGATGTTTAACGGGCATTGAAATGAAAAATAAAATAATACCGTAAAGTCGGGTTACTTGGACCCTAAGGGGTTACTTTTGAGCCCATTAGAGTAAAATGATAAAATCTAGGTTTGGTACTTATTAGTTGAAGATTTGCACGTAGTTCCTCGTTTCTCCTCTAAGTAGAAGCACTCTGCAGTCTCTAATGCTAGTACCAAACCCAGATTTTATCATTTTACTGTGGGCTCAAGTAACCTCCTTGTGGGTCCAAGTAACCCGACTTTATGGTATATCTTTCCAGTGAAGGAAAAAAATCCGGTGAGTACTAGTACAAAGCATCTTCGCCCCAGTTAAAAAGGTATCATCATCATCAGCAGCAGCAGCAACCAGCAACCGTCGACAATCCAACTGCTGGATATAGGTCTTTTCCAGCTGCTTCCAATTATTCCTGCTGGTTGCTTTGGATTTCCATTTTTCCCAATCCACACCTTCACGTGGTGCCACCTGTTAATAACTACGTCTAGTACATAGCGAACAGACGTGGATGGGCTTCCTCCAAATCAGTTAAAAAGGTACATAGTTAGATAAATCAATTGTACTATTATCATTCAATAATGACAACTTGATTTTTCAAATGAAATTTGAAAGTAAATAAGAAAATTAAAAATAAAAAAAATAATGTTATTTTTCAGCAAAAAAAGGGCATTAATTTTTTTTTTTTTTTTTTAATAGTTTTGAAATTTTTCGGAGGGGGCTTGAACCCTAAAAACCCACTCTTTAAATATGGTCCTGGTTATAATGTAATAATGAAGAATTAAGAAATAAATTTGCAGAAAAATATTCGTTCATAACTCATCCCACTTTAAGATTGCAAAACCTACATTAATGGCATTGAATAAGCATCGATAACAAATCGCTTGCTCCAACTTACTTTTTCATCTCAAATGTGGATAATAAGGTAGTTCAGCTCATAATATTCAGGCAAGACACACTCCTGTAACTACCATTATGCATGGGTTTACCGGTTGGATGGGGCCCTGAGGACAGCTAAAATTTTTTAATCCACACAAAGAGCCAAATAACCCTTGATAACTGGGGGAAAATGCTTTTAATTTTTTGTTACAGTTATTTAGGGTTTATGTTACAAACACCTTGCTTTTCAAGTTACATTTCCTTCTCGTACCGCCTACATTATTGACAAATTACCTGCAAGCATTGCAAACATTTTTTCCCCTTCATAATCCTATAACTATTGTAAAATTCGAAAAAAAAAATAGTAATAATAATAACACTAACTTATAAGTGCAAATGTAACTTAAATTTGATCAAAATAGATAAATTTAACTTTAAGTTTGTTTTTTCAACATGAAATATTTTAATAATAATTTTAAATAGTGATTACTAAAATTTTTAAGCCTTCCACTGGTCTACAATTTACCCTAATAGCACTTAATGCTTACTTATTTATAATTAACTTAAGATATCATTTAACCTATCAACTTCTCATAACGGCTTTAAATTATTACTATCAAAGGAATCGGTTGCACTGAAAGTGAAAAAAATTCCTCAATCATATTGACTTCTTCGATAGATTTTATTTAATAAAAATATGTCCGTTGTTTTTAGCTTAACACAACCAAAACTAACACTACAAAGTTAATCAATTTATTTGCACTGTACTTTTCTAAAGCATTGAGGAATTTGCGATTGCTGTGTTTAAGATTTTCAAAAGACGATCTCTTTTGCCGAAGATTGCATTTTACAATAGCTGAATTCATCACATTACACAATTTAAAAACACGTAAATAAATGTATTTATTCACTCAGACATAGTCTACTTTATCACTTAATCCTGGAAATCCGTCTTAGAATTCTCTTCAGTATTTTTCGTTCATTTCTTCAAGAAAAATAAATCTATAACGCTTTGAGTCGATTCAATACACCTCGTTTTTTCGGAGGCTCTTTACCGTATATTTTATCTGTTGCAATTCATTTTCAAAGGATAAAGTGTGAAAATCTCAATTTCAAATTCGAAAATAACTACCCCCTCATCCTTTTCGAAGATGGAGTTCCAAATATATTGATATTGCTATACATTTTTCGTTGCAAAAGACGTAATTTACCGAAATGCGAACATGTATCTTTTAAATTTTATGATATTAAATCATCGACATTGCCAGGACTGATATTGAATTTTGAAACGTTCTGGAAATTACAGACACAATGTTCTTTTGTTTGCTTAAATTCTTAAATATAATGTAGGTGCGTAGTAAAATTTCATTTTGAGTATTAAACAGCGTTTTTAAATTTGGAAAATAATCTTATAAACAAGCAAAACGGATACATATTGAATATTTGAGAACCTTTCATTTGGTCGACTAAAAGTATTATTGCGAACCGTATCGCAATTGCGATCTTGAAGATATTCAATGGTGCAAAGGAGCTATCGCAAATGCGATCTTTGTTGGTTGCATCATAGCTTGATGATCATATTGCGAACCGTAAATATTGCGATTTTGATGAAAATATCTACTTATATTAAAAACTGAGTATCTTTCTCACTATCTTTCTTTCTTTCTATCTTTCTATGTCACGCTTCTTTCTCCTGAACGCCAATGAACTGAAAGTCGAACCAGGTACCGATAGATAGGTAATTTTTCAAGCTTCTTTAGTTTCAATTGATATAATTATACGATTTCAATTAGCGAAGATATCAATTAATAAGTAGTCAAATTTAAAGCGATTAAGCCTAATAAATGATTAAATATGAAATCCATTCTTGCAAACCGTCGTTGCTATGAAACGGTGATAACAATGATAATGAGAATTTTGAATGAAGGCTTAACTAAATCAAACACGAAACTCATAAGCGGACCACTTACGTAGAATTTTTATCGCTAGCTACTGGTAATATTTTGAAACATTTATTTGTTGAAGAGCCATCTACTTATATTAAAAACTGAGTATCTATATCTGCTTTTTTTCTTTGAGCGACCTGAACTTACTGAAACTTTCCTCACCATCTTGAAGACGTGAAGCATCTCAATAATTCGAATGATTTTCTTATATAGGAAAAAAGTAAAGGCGTGAAGCGCCTGTAAGCGAGCCGCCTTGGCGGGGAGTAGTTTCTTTAAATTTTTTTCTCACTACTTTCAGGGCACGAAGTGCCCGTGCAACGCCGGGCCACGCGCGTGGTATGACTTGAAATCGAATGAACATTAAATTATATCAATTAATATAATTTCAGAATGAGGTAAAAGTTAGAGAGGGGGGACGTTATGCATCAGCATGCCGCAGGAAGCTAATCTAGCTGCCCTGGCAGCTAGTCACGAATAGTAATTTTCGCAATTGAAGGGGCAAGTGGATGAAGGTGATATGTGACATTTGAATTTCGCCGATTTACACAAATTCAAACTAGTGTGTATTCAATTGTGTTAACTCACAAACACAATTGAAGGGACAAGTGAATAAAGGTGATATGTAACAATTTTTTTAATTTCTAGAAGAAGTTTTCAAAAAAAAAAAGATATATTATTACCTTATCATCTTCATCCATGGTAAAAAGTGTTTTTCCAAAATTGTCACATATCACCTTTATCCACTTGCCCCTCAAATTTTAATTTTGATGTTGGAGTTTCTGCTGAATTCACTCGCACGTACGATCAATATGTAACTTGATGGGCATAACACTCCTTATACTTGCATATAAGCTTCAATATTAGGATTGGCAATAGCACATGTTAAACAGGGGCGTCATTTCAAGTTTTTCCGGGGGGGGGGGGGGCAAAGGGTCCAAACACAATGCAATTTCATTGGAAAACATCAAAAACCACGCTCACTTCAACGGAATTGAGCTCCAATGTGATAATAATTAGGTTTGTCTGCCTAAATTCCCTCAATTTTAATCTGAGACTACAGGGATGGGTGACTGATACATGTGGGCTAACGTCCTCCCCTAGTCATCTGAAAAATCATTTAAAAAAATAATCCTTAGAAAGAGTAAAAATAACAAAATTGCTTTTTTTTTCAAAGCCGCAATAATTCTATTTGATGGCGATTTTCTGCTGTTCTGAGGTTTACAGAAACGTGTTTTTTTTTTTTTTCTTCCAAATTTCATATCGTAAAATTTCTTGACATTTCCAGTCTTCAGAATTCCTTGGCAATTCCAGGCTTTTTCCTATTTTTCAGTCAAGTGGCCACCTTGAAAACATGCTTTCGATAAGTAAAAAATATATAGCTACGTAAAATTTAATCCACAACTTTCCTATTTCAAACTTACCCATACTTATTTTAGCCCCTTGAACTGAAAAATCCAAACTTGTGTAAAAAGAGTTTTGTTTTCTACTTCCGAAAATTTGAAGTAGTTTCTTGTTATAACGACGAAGGGAATTTAAAAACGGAGGGGGGAGTTTTTCGAATGCTACAAGTTTTTTAACAAAGCAACTGCTCCACAAAACATTAGGCAAGTCTGAACAGCTATATCAAGGGAACTTTGGCACAGTCGAAAATTGCGCTTTAGAGATTCCTTTCTTTTTAGTGTAAAACACGGATTTGGCCAAAACAATTTTAAATTCTGGTTGAAAAAGAAATAAAACAAATAAATAATCAATTAAAAATAATACAATAGTAATGATAATAAATTTAACATCAAGAATCTTAGAGGAAAAACCTAAAACCAGGACCAAATTTTTATCTGAAAAATCAAGACGATTAAAACAACAGCCCCATAAGCCCGGAATTTAGTACAGGGGCGATTGTGAGTTAATAAAAGAATACCTGAAAGTTTTAAAGAAAAAGTGGGGAGGGGGGTTAAAACCAAGGCCCCTGCACACCTAATTTTATAATTATACATACATAATATTTAATTTACTTTCATAAACTAACACATTTCATATATCCAAATAGTTTTTAGTCAAAATGTTGTACATGCATTTAATCAAATTGTAAATGAGTAATAAAGTTACTTTTGAGCTGGTGATGAGCAATTATCTCCAAAAAATATTTTAAGGAGAAAGCAAAAGTATAACAGAATTACTGTTTGTTGTGCAAAAGCATTTATAAAGTAATGAAAGTTGCATTTGTTACATTTTGCTGCATTTCATTTATTTGTCTCCTAACTAAGGGTAATAAGCATCAAAAGTTCAAAAGTGAGAAAAAATTGATTATCATATCGGATGCAAATAAAATAATTTAGTAAGGTAAAAACACAATTAGAATTTTCATCTTAACATTTCTATTTGATGAATATTATTAATAATTATCGGTATAATCATCGAAAAAGAAAAAAAATTCCGGAGGTGGGAAGATAAAAAGCATAATTAAAAATGTTTTATTTCCGGTATTTTCGAACATTAAAATACCAGAATCGATCATGAAAATACCGGAAATCCGGTAAAATACCGGAACACAATCACCGCTGATTTAGTATTCATTCCGACATAATGAATTTTTGATTGTGAAAGGAAATTCAACAAAAAACAGTTTGTGAATTGTAGTAGTTTTTTCAACTTAAATTTATATCATGGTTTCAAATTTTAAATAATTTCAATGCCTGTTTAAAAAGATTCCATCAATTCTAATTAGTAATAAAAATTTTGCTAATTTGGAAATTCCTTCCCACACCAATGCTCAGTAAAAGATATCAAATCACTCCAAAACTCTTAATTTTGACTGCACTAGCGAAGTAAACCTCCAGAAAGAGATCAATCTTTAACAATCCCACAAAACACTCTGAATAAAAATTTATAGTCTAGCACAGAGTTTCTCAAAATGTAGTCCGCAGCCCTCTGGAAGTACGTGATGCCAACTTGCTAAAAAGTGCAAACTATGTTTTAAAAAAAGCACTGCAGGGTAAGTGTAGCGATATTTTAGTTCAAAACTAAAGCATTTTGTAGAACATTTGAAGAAAGAAATAGGCTTACGGGGGGCAGCAAGCTCTGGATTTCAACATTTATTGCTAATGCTAATATAATACTTTTTATTTTTATACTACGAAGTTATGTATGGACTAATATCATTTCTAACACATAATTAAACACCTTTGTACAGTTCTGTGATGTTTAAAACCTTGAAACATCATGGTTAAACAGCTTCTTGAAGAATGATCTTATTTTACGCTGTGTAGCCTGTTAAGGCTCTGGCGCCATAAAACCCAATCATGATCTCGTTTTTGCTGACATTGGTTCATTTACAAACTCCAATGACTTCATTCTTCCTTGTAAACTCACAACGAAAGTATTTTGGTAACATTTATCCCAGATATATATATATATATTCATTATAATATTCATATATAATTCATTGCATTTCCACGGCCCAAAATGTTAAGCAATTAAAGCAACCTTATGCAAATACTCAGTTTACATCGGATCTGGACGAAATTTGGCAAGGAGATACTTGAGCACCCGGGAAGGATCATAGGGTGATTTTTGAGCGAAAAAAAGTACCGATCCGTTCGAATTTCAAATAAAGGACTTCAAAATGGCTCTATCTAGCGAAATACTTATCGGATCTTCTCGATCTTGGTCTCATTCAAACGAACACAAAAAATACCTTTTAGGGGGATTTCCTTGTGAAGGTTTCGAAAACTCCTAAGCGCTAACTTCACCCAGAAAAAAGATATGGGCATTTTAAATATGGAAATATCCATTTTAAATTGGATTTATAAAAATCGTCTGCACGAGCTGGGCCACACAGCTAGTTAGCAAATAAGATCTGAATGCATCATGTCAAGATCTTTTCTTTTGCGGGGGCAGGAGAGGAGGTGCTCTGCAAAGTTGGTACGTTTTAAAGTGGGTGTTCGTAGTGCTTAAGACTTTGAGAACCTATGGTCTGACAAATGCTTGCTTTCTGAGATGAGGAAACATGTAAAAAAAAATAACTTGCAATTATCAGAAAACATTCTGTATCATGGGAACAACCTCGACCACAGAGATGGCACATGACCTTGAGGCAGAAAAAGACCGCTTTAATTTACGATAGGTAAGACCAGCGAGAAAATTAGTCTTTTGTTTACTTAATTCATAAACTTTCTTACTTCCGTCGTAATCTCTCAAATGCTATGAATAATGAAATGAAGCAGGTAGTTTCTGGTTTAAGGGCACCAGCCGCCATTTCTCCGTGGCCAAGTTTTACCCATACATAATTCTTAATTCGATTCGATTGCCAATATTTAGACAAACTAAAACAGCTAGCAGCGTATTAAATAAAAAACCATTTAATAGCAATTACAAATGCTTCATAAAATAAAATGAACGTAATTAACAATAAATGTTAATAGAGATACAAACAGAACACTTAAAATAGTGTTAAATGATTCCAAACATAACAAAATGTACAACGTCCAGCAATAAAAGAAACAAATCAACAAGTTATATATATTTACAAAGCTAACAGAAAAACTAAAAACAATGCTTTACAACATGCAGAAAAAATATGCACAATGTTAAAAAAATTATGATTGAGACAATGTTGTGTATATAGACTCATTTAATTAGTCAACAAATAACACCAACATTCATAGGAAAATAATAAAATTTTTGGTTTTTCTCACGCAACAATATTTTACAAAACTCTCACAAACATTTTCATTGATTATATACATATTCCAGGATAGTGTTCTCAGAAATTTTAAAGTATATAAAAAGTACTTGAGTATTTTGTTTGTCATAATCCTTCTTGAAAAAGTTACAAAATATTTATGTACATGTAGTGTAACTTCTGAGGAGTGACCACCCTAAAATGCTTTTTATTTTTACATAAAAAAAATTCATTATAATTTAATAAATTGCCACATATTGCATTCATATATGATGGGGCGCCCTGAACTTAAATTTTTGGGAGGGGGAAATTATCAATCTGCGGAATCAAATTCCAGTTCTACTGAATGATGGAATATAAGCATGCACACATGCCGTACATGCACGACATTTAGTGAGAAAAAACATTAGGCAACTTATAAACAACAATTCGAAAAACTAAAAATAACAAATAATCTCAATGTTGCAATATTGTCTTCAAACTGTCGAATTGTCAGCAAAATGAGCTGAATACGGAAACCATTGGGAGGTCACAGTGACCTCCTGTAACCTACTATCGCGGCGCTCCTGCATATATGACGAATGAAGCTGGTTTCAAAGAATGTAAAAAGGCAAATCTATAACAGCACAATATCTTTTCAATCAATTAGTAAAACATTATATTAAAACTTTGATAATTACAACAAAATATTTATGATTTTCAATTTGAAAGTAATATTGAAATTCACACTTACACATTATTTCATGTCAACAATGTCCTAATTAAAAATAATAAAAAAATCTTATGAATAAGTTTAGATATTTTAGGTAACCGAATTCACTACAAATTAAATTAAAGAACAAGTCCTTTTGCCAATTAGCAAACTGACTATAAGCACCGGAATCAACAACAAAAGCAAGGACATGTATTGCAGCTTTAATTTAACATTTAGACACTGAAAAGTATCACAGTGAAAACAAAAATATTATGATTAGTTATTAGTAAGAAATCACAGATGTATATGCAGAGTCCCAACTAGTATTGATGTTTTTTGTTAGTCCCAACTATTTATGTTTTTTGTTAGAAAAAAAATTCCAAGAGTTAGGGGATAACACCTCTTTCTTAAAATTAATTTTTCTAACTTAATAATCAAATTTGTACTGAGCACACAAACTTTTGAAGTGAATGCTTTGTGTTGACAATCTAGTCGAATCAACTTTATGCACCATATGTAGAAAAAGGGAAAAAAAGTTTCAATTTAATTAGAAACTACACCTTACATTTCATTATTTTCCCACAACCAGATCTTTATGTAATGGTATTTCAACATTTGTTTTTTCCTGATCTTAATGACCTTGTAGATTTGCTCTACGTTAGTAGGAACTCTGATATTTTACAGATTTTAAACAGGTTTTGACAAGGTACTAACTTTATCAGTTGACTGAGTTCTGAAAAGTTGTGTTACACTTGTTGGATAATGTATATTGTCATTGACATCACAATCAATATTTATTTAGATCACTTATTTAAGCTAAATTTTTCAACAATCTGGAAAATTTAATGAGCAATTTTTCTTCCAAGTATCTTTGAGTTCATGCTAAAGCAGTATCTTGTCAAACAAAATTCATGGGTAGTTAAAATACATTTTTCTGTATAGTAACATTTTTATACTAAGCTCCATGTTATTTAGGAAACAAAATAAATCTTCAAAAATACTCATATTTCATTAAAATTATTCCAGTTAAGAATGCAATCATATTTCACAGCTAGACAATATTTTAAATACATTGGTCAATCTAAAGTTATTAATTTCAAAAAATTGAAATTTTAACTAATATTTCTAACATAAATGAGTAAAGTTGTCGACTGATTTTAAATGGACACATTTCTTCATTTCTGAGTCATGCTCCGTAAAACTAAAGGCAAATATTTTTCTAACTAAAAGCATTGAAGCTGCACCCATACAACAGGTTTAGCAATGACAACCAAGGGTAAAGTAATAATTTTAAGAAGATTTTAACAATACAAGCATGCTTAAGAGATGAGTTCTGGAAGCCTGAGTGACTGGGGACATTGTATCATGTCAAAATCTGAGCCCGAGTGAAAAACTCAAAACTGAGCCCAACACAGTTTAATGAAATATCAGGCTCAGCTATGTTGTTTTATTTCGCATCAACCAAATATGGGTTCTTACATAGCAATTGTGATCGTTCCAATATCTTCTATAAATTGTTCTACTAATAAAAAACATTCTATTAATTCCCATGTTTTAAATTTCATGCACTTGTACACTAGAATGAAGTTAAATTCAAAAAAATGCATTTGTGAGTATATTTTTACGGAGAAAACAATTGGTGAATATCTCATGAGCAAGAGCCCAAAAAATATTTCCTTGAGCCTGAGCCCAGGGCCTCTCTTATAAACATTAAGGGTAGACATTCTTTTGTTTCTTATTTTTTTCGCATTTTCTATCAAATGATAAAAATGATTGAAAAAAGGCATAATTTGTAATAAAGTGTTAATACAAACATAATATGAGAAGTCCCTTATTTTTTTTAATTCTAATATTCATCTTTTCAAATTTCAAATATGATTTCTCACTTTAAGACCCTTTACAAAGCACATAGAAAGTTCTAACGAAATTCCAAAGCTTGTAATTTAAAGTTATTATTGAGGTGGCATGATGCATTAAGTGTAAACAGGGTATTATACTAACACAATTTTCGTCAGATCTCAGACTCAGTAATAATAATTTCATTTCAGAGCTGTTGATTACTAACTTCTGCTTTTGTAATACTACTTTTTATTTCTTTAACAATTAATTCAACAGTTTTTACCTGTGGAAAAAATAGATGCAATAATTCTGAAGAAAAAAAAGTATGAAACAAAAAAAAAAAAAAAACAAAGCATGTGTGAGAAATGATGCATATGATGAATAAAGATCAAATGATGAATGAAAAATCAGATAATTACTTTTACAAGCACAGATGAATAATAGTTCATTAGTAAAATTAATAGATCGCTTACACATGGCATCGTCATGCATTAAATAATGAAAACAAACTTTACTCATTTTTGCTAGAACATATTTCGAAATTCATAACTTCCACACTTAGAAATTTTTTTACAAATATTTCTGCAATCAAATTATAAAATACAATTCGTTAAAAAAAAAAGACATAGCTCATTATTATATTCTAGTGCTATTTGATGGATTGTCCGATATCAATCTTGCATCCGCAGACGCTACACTCGACATTAGTTCTGACATATTACTCTCTATACTCGCTTTTCCTTTCATTCCGGAATTCATTTCTTTGTGGTCCAAAGGCTGAGCGTCTGCAGCATCAACAACGTAAACACCTGGTGCGTGAATCTGTCTTCGTTCAGAACTATTCCACATGCCATAGAAAAAGTATACACAGAAACCTGAAAGATGACAATTTTATTAGTCAGTGTGTATAATATGCTAATGAAGTCAAAACATTGGACATTTTTTTGCTTAATGAACTACAACAAAATTTTAACTAAGGTTCAGTTTTGAATCAACTCCCTTTGAATAATCAAAAATTTGGATTATTGCATTTTTTTTTCAAGAAAAATGTGCATGACCTACCTTAATTACACCTCATACTCAAAGTATTAGAATAATCGAGAAAAAGTGATAAGAAGGAAATAGTTTTCCATTTATTTATTTTTTATACTAAGTAATTGCAATTAAATTGCTTATAAATGAAATCTGGAATGCTTATATAATATTTTAACGTAAACAATATGTAAAATAATAATAAATTTGATATTGCAATAGACTTCTGAAAAAAATCAAAATATTAGAATATAATTAACATTAGTTCAAAATATTAGAATATTTTATTTTAGGCAAAATATTACTGTATGAATATGAAGTAAATGGCAGTTAATACTTTGTAGCATCCCTTTTAGCTTTAAAAAACAGTGTTCAATATATCTGGAATGCTACAAGCAAGTTGCTTACAAACGTTTCAATCAATATTAGACTAAATAGACTTTATACGTGCCACTAACTCAGTTTTATTTGAAGGAGGATTTCCTTGAAGTTTTTTCCTCAATATATACCACAAGTTTTCGATGGGATTAATGTCTGGTGAGTTTGGTGGCCAAGGAAGTACCTTAATGCTGCCTAGACTGAACCAATTCTTAGCTGACACTGATATCTGAGGCGAAGCTAAATCTCGTTGAAAGATGAAATCATCGACAAACAAATCTTCTGACGAAGGAATCATGTAATATTCCAATATTTCTTGACATATCTGAGAATTAACCTTTTCGTAGATGATGCATAACTTTCCAGGTCCTTTTGCGCTCTTGCAACTCACTAGTCACACACTAGCAGTAAATTTCCCCGAGCGTTTGAGACATTCTTTATCAAATGCATCTAGCTGCATTCTCTAAATTCTAATACCTTGATGACCATATGAAACACAAAGCATACTTTTATCACTGAATAATATTTTTTTTCCAATCGTCTTCGCTTCATAAACGTTTTGGTTTACACCGATTCAATCTTGTATGTTTTTGTTTTACAATCATGAGAGGTTTTGTTTTTGGTACACGCGATTCAAACTTAAATTTATGAAGACGTCTTAATGTTGTCGACATAGAAACTTCAATTCCTCCATTTTTCCATTTTCGGTGTAAGAATCTTACACTTTTGAAACGGTTTTTTCTTAACAATACCTTTCAGTTTCTTCTCATCTTTAGCAGATGATTTTGGTTTTCGATCGCCATTTTGGCGATTATTTTGAAAATTTCCATTTTTCAAATATTGTGTTAGTATATTGCTACCACTTGATTATGAACAGCATAAATAATTTGCAATATCACATTAATTTTTACCGTGCCGGTACAAATCCACTATACACAGTTTAATCGATTCAGGAATGTCCCTCACACGACCCATTTCAAGACAAAAATCAAACAAACTGCAAAGATATCGCTAATTTTAAATAAAATCGTCTGCATTTTATCAATGATGCCACCCGTCATGAATTAATGATGATGAAATAAGAATTAATGTGAAATATTCTAATATTTTGAACCACTTGAAAAATATTCTAATATTTTGACACTTCAAAATATTTTTTTTTCTATTCAATCTCTTCAAATATGATTATAATTTCAAGATAATAAATAAGTTTAATCAACAATAAGTCTTAAATAAAATCGTCGTTTGCATATTTGCATTGAACGACATTGCATTACCAAACGATATTTTCAGTTTGTAAAAAAAAAGTCATTATTCTAATATTTTGAATATACGGTGTACAATGTTCAAGTATCAAAATAAAGGTATTCTCTAAATATTAGAAAAATCTTTAACGAAATCTTCGAAAATCACGTAAAATCAAACTCTAATAAAAATTTTGAAAAATGGTTGAAAATTTAAAACTTAAGGGAATATAGAAGATTAAGAAGACAGGTGGCACACATGCCAAGCATGTCATAATGTTAAAATATCAATAAAACAAATACTAAATAACAAAAATAAGAAACAAAACATATCTATTTTCCTTCATGAAATCATGTCAAGGCAATTAGATTGGCATGGAAAGAGGCACAACTGGTCAATTTATTTTGTCAAATACCGTAAAGTCGGGTTACCCTAAGGGGTTACTTGAGCCCATTATAGTAAAATGATAAAATCTAGGTTTGGTACTTATTAGTTGAAGACTTTCACGTAGTTCCTCGTTTCTCCTCTAGGTAGAAGCACTCTGCAGTCTCTAATGCTAGTACTAAACCCAGATTTTATCATTTTACGGTGGGCTCAAGTAACCTCCTTGTGGGTCCAAGTAACCCGACTTTACGGTAAATAAAATAATTGACATGGTCAACTAAGAACAATGATTACCTTGCACTCTATAACATATGAGCTTGAGCAGTGGCGTAACTATGGGGGGTGTTTTGGGGAAAACTCAAGTGTTTATATTTGGCGGTGCACATCTTGAAAAATATCATGTGGCAATAATAATAAAATTTAAAAAAAAAGATACCTAAAGCCATCCAAACACCAAATCGTTGCCAGGTCAGGACTGATAACTTGAACATCAAATAGACATTAATGGCAACACTAAGCATGGGAATAAAGGGAACTAAAGGAACCTGCAAGAAATAAATGAGCAAAATATTATGTCCACATCATTATGGTTATTGTGATAATATGATTGACATTTTCTTTAAGACAAAGGAAAATCTCTACAAATTATTTTACAAAAAGGGCATCAGCTAATATCCCAGTAATTGGAAACACATTATATTCAAAAAGAGATAAATAATTGTTAGAAAATCAGGAAAATGTTAGCCATAATTTGAGAAGAAATTGATTTTAATTAGTAGGCCAAAAAAAAAAAACATATAAACTGTGCAAAAAATTTTTTTATCAGTTTAAAAAATATGTCAATTAAAACTAGCCATAAAATATGCACATATTCATTCACAAGCTCATTGCATCGAAATACAGCACAAAATTGCATGCATGAAATCTAGATTGTACATTTAAAAGAATATTTAGTCTTTGGAGGTTCTAATTTTAGGTGGGGGAGACTTAGGCTCAGCTTTAAGGGGGATTTCGTTGATAAAAATGAAAATTCTAATTCTAAAATAAAACATTGTCTTTCTATGATGATTGCTCAATTAAGCCAAACTGAGCTTCATTTTATTTCATTTTTTTGAAAACATCAAATTCTGTCACATTTGTATGTCAATTAAGCTTGATCTCCTGTTAAAGGGGAGGCTTATAAGAAAATGCTGATAAAAATATTAAGGAAAATTTTTTTATTGTTTCTTTTTACATTGTAATGCATCATGATATTTCCATATCTATATATATAAAAATGAATGTTGGTAAATGTGTGTGTGTGTTCCCTAAGATCTCAGAAATTACCTGGGAGATTTGGCTGAAACTTTCACCGTTTGTTCCTTTTGGTACTGGGAAGGTTTAGAGACCAGTTTCAACAAAATCTGATGGGTAGTTATTTTTTTATTTCAATTTTAGATCTGATTCTGTCTTTGTAATTTCAATTTAAAACTCCATTTTCGAAGGCTTTCATCAATCCAATCGAGTATTTAGTGTATCAACTCAACTCTCTGGCAGATAGTTGGAATTGCTTGCTACCGTAAATCTGGCGATCTTTTAAATCGCGCCAAGAACCTTCAATAATTAAAATTTTCCAAGGCACGTTGCTATGCAACTATTTTAGTTTTCGAGAGTAGAAAAAATTATTTGTGTATGATAAATACCTGATTAAATATGTTTCCTTCTCAGACAAACATATTATTGCATGACAGTACTCAAATGCTACCATATTTTTTAAGGTGTTTGCTTTTTCATGTCCGTAATATTTGTTATTAACCGCAATGTTAAAAATTATTAACGACATACAGAATGGTGGGTATTGAGCACCAAATAGGTCATTAAAATTGTTTTCAGCCTTGCGAATAATATATTCATGCTTTCTCAAATTGTGCCATACGTGCAAAATTTATGGAACTCATTTCTTCGCATTAGATATGTTGTTACTTAATTTTCAAACGGTTGTGCGTATGGACGAGTATTTCCCGATAGCCAATGCCATCAATTATTAAAGTACAACCATTCCTCCATGCTTTTTTTTTATTCAAAAGGATGTGTAACTTCTCTGTTTTAAGAAGTTTCTTCAAGTACTGTCAAGTTTAAGTATCATTTGCATCTTTACATTGCAAAATTTTAACAAGTCTGCCATTGTTGTTAAGCTTAGTTTAGCCTTCTAAGTGACTTTATTAACTTTTTAAGAAGTGGACATCTGCATTTTCCAACTCTACAGAACATAGTTTTATAGTTTTAAAGGAAAATGAACTTTTTTATTGAATAGACTTTCTGAAAATCGAATAACTTTATCAGCAGATAACTTTGCTTGATTCAGAATTTTTAAAATCTTTCATGCCTATTTTCAACAACGCTTTATAGATTTTTACATCCAAAACACCATGTGGAGACGAAATATACATCTAGGCAGAACAACATCTGCCGGGTTCTGCTAGTCGAAGTCTAAATTTCATGAGACAGCATTTTCAAAGTATTAGAGGGAATACAAAATCTAATTAACATGCATTTAAATGAGTAAAAGAAATTATTCAGGTATATCTTGAGCATCTAAAAAATCATTATGGCTCTCAAAATAACAAATATTACTTGTAATAAAGCAGTAACTAATATCTAAAAAGAAATTAATAAAATGTATAACTAAGACGGTTAAAAATATTTCTTACTTTAAATGAAAGCTTTTTCTGCTCCGTTGGTTGTCTTTGTAGCATTATTAGACAAACAAAAATAATAAAAATAACGACTGCCAACGAAATTATGGATCGCAATTCATAAGCTATTAATCCTTCTTCATCCAAAGCAAGCATAGCATCCATAGCACAAATTAATAAACCTGAAATTCAGAAGAGAGAATGGACTGAATAATAATTTTACTAATTTTGTGCAATGTTTTTTTAAGAAATATCTTAGCAAATTCAAAATTTTAATTAACAGGGTGAAAATAAAATAAATGGCACAGAAGGAAAAGGAATCTAATAATTTAAAACTTAAGGAAAACAGTTTGTAATAATGGTTGTCATTCTGAAAGTTAACTTGGTATTTCATTGTAACTTCTTAGTAAAAACAAAACAGACCTAATGAGTAAGTAGTCAGAAATGAATACTCACAAATTATGCTGATCAACCAAACACTTATTCTCGTTGAATGTGGCGTAGGTGTTTCGACTCTATTTAAGTTGAAGAGATGACGTATCAGGGAGCTGTCAGATATCTTTTCCAATGAGGTAGCTACAGAGCCAGAAAAACTTGGAGATTTTGTACGGCCATTAGTACTCATGGATTTCTCACCACTGGAAGAAAATTACGCTTTCAACAAGAATACTTTTCAAATTCAATTTAGAAATGTCATATGAAGGATGACTGTAAGTCAATAAACATTATTTATCTGTAGGGGAAAGAGGGGCAATGTGAAATAGTCAAGATTACATTCATTTTTTCAAAAATGAACAAATTGGAATTTTGTTTTGGAAATTATAGCACATTAAAAGAGAGCAATGTATTTCATAATAAAATTGGGACAAAAATTTTATTTCTATTTCAAATTCGCAGAAATTTTGTACCTTCAGATAAAAGTGATGATTGAAATATGTTTGATTTCATTATTAATATTTTTCATCAAATGAATAAGTAATATAAACAATAAATAACTTAATGAGTAACTAGAGGAGTGAATAAAATAGCAATGTAGTTAGAAAATAGAAGAAGGAATGAATAAATGAGTGATGGCAAATGAGTTAATAGATGGATACGTAAATAATTTACTAAATAAAGGAATAAATAGCAAAGAAAGTGAATTATTTCACTTTGTCCCATATGCCCTTGACAAATTGTATAAAACATTCATAATGGAAGCATGCCAAGCCTTAAATAAATGCTGCATAGAACATCAATAGATCTGCATTAATACTTGAAATATTAATAACAACTTTATACTTTAATGACAACAATTATTTTCAGTATTCCATAAAATATCAAAATACAAGTATCCAACTTTGAGATTAACTTGTATTATCATACACCTTGATTTTTAGGGGTATTTTATTGTTGACTAAAATCAACTGTATGTTTAATAACATTGACAAATAGGTAGTGCGACCAGCAAATCACAAAAATATTTCTTACTTGATACTCGAATACTTTGCATCACTGTTACTCCTACATTCCTTTCCATCATAACGATACCTGGAGGAAAATTTGAATAGGAATAATGAATATTCAATTAGAGTTTCAAAAATAATTAACTTCTATTTGCAATACACGATGCAACAGTAGTATTACCCACTTAAAATAATTCAACCAATTATCAAATCATTTTAATAAATCTGAATTAAACGATAGAATACAGAAATGCACTGTATTTAATACATTAAGTGATAAGCTAATACTATGTCAAGCAATTTAAAGTTTAGTGAAGAAAAGCATAAGAATAACACATTCATAATTTTATATTTCAAAACTAAAATATAAAATTAAGAACTAATCAAAAAATTGTTGTGGATGAAATAGCAGTTAGTTTAATGCAAACATTTATAGCATAGATGTGTAGACTCATTATGAAACTGAAACAAATTGCTTTGACAAATGTTAATTGGAATTAATATTTTAAAAAATACCTCAGAATGGTTACAGAAACAGCAACTAACGAATAAGCTAGAAGAGTTCCAATTGACATCATGTCAGCAAGTTCGTGCACATTGAACATCATTGCCATAAATCCTGCAAGAGTCCAACAATACATTTTGAAGTAGAAAACATTATGTCTTGGAAAGTATTATGTTGAAACAAGATGTGATCTTTTTTCAACATAAAAACTTAGAAGAAGACAAAAAGGAGCTCCATACATTCAAGGTTTAAGGAATGCACTATTAAAATTATCTACTGTTAACTCACAAAAAAAAGAGAAGAAATAAAAAGAAATAAACAAGAAAAATTAGAATATACTACAACAAAGTACATTAATTTTTATAACTATTTGGGAACATATAGCAAATCAACAAGTATGTAAAACTGATAAAATACTTTTGCATTTCAGAATTTTCCGAAAAAAAAAATGGTGTACTTAGTAAATTGAGGCTAGAGGCGGGACAGTGGAAAGTATATATTACATTATCAGTGAGGAGTATCATGGACATTTTGAGCTATGTTCGCCTATTTAGAAATCGTTGTTACTCTGATGTATACAGTTTTTTTGTGACAAAAAAAAAGGTACATTGGAAAGGGCCAATATCACAAGGGGGTCTAGAGCTAAAACACAGAAGGCTTTTTTGGACAAATTAAATATGCAAATATATAACTACTGTAAGGCCTGAATCATTTTTCAGGAGCATCATAATTTCAATTTTTCTAAATACACAATCATTTTTTAACAACTATGAAATAAGTTACAATTTTAAGTTTATTTAAAAGCAAATCAAAATATTAATCAACTTTGAACTATAGGAGAAAATTATAATTTTAGCACCTGATACATACACATAGCATTAAACTAGAAGGTTTCAAAATTACTTACCAGCAAAAACGCCAGATACAGCTGTAGCAATTAAAGGAGTCTGATATTTTGGATGAACTTTAGCAAGGAAACGAAATATTATTCCATCAGAACCCATTGCATATAAAACTCTTGGTAGAGGAAAAATTGCTCCCAATAAGCTGAAAACAATAAAATATTTAAATTTTTCAAACATAAAGTAAAGAACACAAAATAAATATCAAAACATCAGGGAAAAATTGGCCAGGAATTAACTCAATTTTTGAATAAAATATGTAATGAGTCAGTGAAAACTAAGAGCAATAATATTATGTTATAGTGATCATATCTGAATTGGAAACACTACGATGGCACACTATCATAATGAAAAAAAGTTAAAAATAGCTTTTGGTAGAGCAGCTGCCTGTTTTATACCTTGTTTCAAGTTTGTTTCAACACTCACTCATATGCATAATCCAACTTATTGTGTCAATAATGATCCTTTCTTTGGAGAAAGAATTTCTCCCAAAACATATTTCTGACAATGTAACTTTCTTTTTAGTCCCCCCTCTCCTCTGAATGTGCAAAAACTTTGTACACAAAAAAATAAAACTTTAGAGAAACAATACAACAAACATAATTTAGAAATATTGACTTGTCACTAAACTTAAAGTAACACCAGTTATTCGGTCTTTAAAAAAAATAATAGTAATAATAATACAAATTGGATGAATGTTTCAGGTCTCCATGTTGCTTCAAGTAAATTATCAAATCTATTATTGCCAAATTAACATTAATGGTAGTTAGTTGGTACCTGGTAACTTATATAATTTGATATTGAAAATACTTCATCCATCATAAATAATTGACAATTTTGATACAGAAAACTAATTTTCATAACTTAACTAAGAATTAACCAAATAAATGATAAAGATTAAAAAAAAAAAGCTCAGAATCAAACCTTGTTGAAAGACCAGCTAAGGCTCCAACAGCTACTATCCACCTACAAGCAGGCCATCCTACATAGTCAAATACATAGGGCAATGGTGCAGGATTGTTTTGCAAATAGTACGGTACCATCAATGTTTGGACAGTTGATACCCCAAAATAAGCAAGGAATACAAAGAGAAGAGATAACACAATGCTGATTGGGATAGATTTCTGTGGATTCTTTACTTCTTCTCCTAAAATTAAGATAATAGAACATTAAACACCAAAAATTGCAAAACATGTAGCAAAAAATTATGAACTCAATTACTCTAACAAATGCTAGAAATAGAGGCAATGCAGGTGTTCTCTAAGATATGACACAATATATTTCAGCAAAAGTAATTTAGTCTAAAATCAGGAATGCCTAAAAAAGGCAAGGATTTTAAAATGGAATCAGTCAAGAGACATTAAAAGTATTAAAGGCTAAATTTCAAAAAGTACCTGCCATCAAGTATTTTATGAATATTTATATAAACAGCATAAACAAATTAATAAAGGATTAGAATAGTTTTAAAATTTAAAATACCAATTCAGAAAATCTTAAATGAAATTTAAATTCTTATAACTTCAAAGTTAGTTAAGATTTCAAATGGCATGAACACAACTCAAAAATTATCTGACATAAGGCTAATTATTTAATAGCATCAGGATAGGACAATTAACTCCTTTATCCAACAATAAAAAGTTTAAGTACAAATAGAAATACACAAAAATGGTTTATGTGAGCATTATGCTAACATATAAAGAGATACATAATCTTGGCTTTATCTTACTAGCCTAAAAAATTAATATAATTCATTGTTGGAGCTCATTCACAGTTAAAAAAATAAATAAGTAAAAATCAATGTATAACCTGTAGTAGCTATGCAATCAAATCCAATGAAGCCATAAAAGCATGTAGCGGCGCCAGACATCATACCAGAAACACCAAAGGGCAAAAATCCACCTTTTCCATAACCTTCAGGCACCTATCAACGAGAAATACCATAGCTGCACTAACATTAGAGAAATTCAAACATTTAATATTGCTTTGAATGAACATTTTCTTTCAAATGCATGAAATTGCAATGCAAGAAAAAAATCTACCTCCTCCGATAGTTTCCAATTTGCAGGATCAGATTTTATAGCTCCAGCTATTATTGCAAAAACTACAACACCCAAATTCAATAAAGTGAAGATGTTGTTGAAGCGAGAAGATTCTTTCACTCCAGTGGCAAGCATCACTACAACAAATGGTTGTTTCAAATAGTTAAATGCATGAATAATATTTTGCACAATATATAAACACCATTGAAAGAAATATTTACTTTTAAAGTTTTTAAATGTAGATAAACATCCCAAAATTCATAAAATGAATTTTAAAAATACTGTTGAAAGTAACATTTGATTTTCATCAGTGATTAGAGAGTCTAAATAAGCATTGGCAAAGGATCAAAACTCTAAACTTTCTACATTTACCTTTCTTTTTTTTCTGTAATTCTCCATTAGAAAAAAAAGTTGTGATTATAGTGCTTTTTAGTTATGATTATATAGCTGTTAACATAACTATCTACTTCCTATTTTGAAAGTTAATTAAAAAACATTTTTCAATTCCTTTCTTCAAAAACGGAAAAAAAATCTGAACACACACAAAAAAAAATTCCGCTAAAAGTTGCATTTTGTTTCTTTTAGCACAAAAGACAGCAAAGCACAGTTACAGTTTAGTGCGGGAGATGTGAAATATTTTCAAAAGATAAAAAGACAAAAGCTGGTGTAGGGTAATTCTAGCTCTCTAGAAAGAATGTATCTCCATATCTACCGAAAATGAAGAAAACAAGAGAACAAGAACATATATGGTAAGTTCTGATCAACAAAAAACCTGTTGTACTACTAACGCTGTGCCATGGAGAGATGGTGGATTAACTGGAAGTGGAAAGAAACCTCTTAATTTTATAATAGATATTATCGGCGAAAGTGTGCTAATAGTTAACACATTGTTGATCATACCTATTACAAAATGAAGTGTTTAGCTTTCTTTTTAGCTTCCAGTTCATCTGCAATCTCTCTGTGGCACAGCTATACAATCACTTCAATGAAAAAACAGCAGCAAAATAATTTTTAAAAAAAGCTAATAACTTGTTTAATTCTTAATTTTCTAGCTCCTATTAGACGCACTGAGTGAGATTTTCTATAGTATTTCTGAAATCAATATTTCAAGCTGAAATGTTTAACAAAATACAACAAAAATAATGTTACCTTTTTATTTCTTATTCTGCTCACTAGATGACAGCACAAGACTAGTTATAATGCACTTGGAAATATTATTTGGTTACTTTTAAAAATGTATATATATTTCTAAATACTTTTATGTGTAAAAAAATAGGTTCCCTTTGTTTTGGTCCTTAGATAAGTATGCAATTGTCAAGGCTAAGCTCCCAGCTGCTTATGTGTCCCCATCTTTTGTATGTAAGTCTTCCGTGAAATAAAAATTAAAAATGTAACTATTACTTTACACAAAATTCTTGGTTTTCTAGAAATGATGTTACACAAAGGAGATAAGACAAAACTTACTAACCAGACATGGCTCTCACTATCTTATTAAACATTCAAGAATTCCTTATAAAATACTATTTGAAAGCCATATGATAATCAAGCCTTGAACAGCACTTTTCTCCATGTGACCAAGAACATTATTTTCTAAATGGGGTGACTGAATGGTAAAAGAAATAAGCAAATTCTTAGGGGTGGGAGTATTTATTTGAGTAGGGATACTATTTCCATATTAGAATAACTGCTGTTCCCTAAAAGGGTGCTTGTTTTGGCGACTTGTTTAGTTTACCTTGGCGATAATAGAAAAAACTGTTTAAAGCGACTGGCAATATCTACAAGTACATGCCAACTCTAAAAATTATACAATGAAGTTGTTGAAGGTTGTCAGCTACAAAATTTTACATTTGCAACAGCGATAAATAAATTAAAATTGACAAAAACTTAAAATGTGCCAAGTAGCAACTATAACAGAAAACTACCACAGTAACAATAATTTAATTCTCATATTTGAAAATTAACCTGTTAACTGGGTATGACGAAATATTTTGTCATACATAAAAGCCTACAGCAATGGGCATGACGAAATATTTTGTCATACATAAAAGCCTACAGCAATGGGCATGACGAAATATTTCGTCATACATAAAAGCCTACAGCAATGGACATGACGAAATTTTTCGTCATGGAAATTAATCGTAATATATTGAACGCATCACGTTCTACGTTATTCTTATCTATTAAATCTTAGAGTGGTTATATATATGTCATCATATTGTCGATGCGTCATGAATTTTCATGTTCTTGTAATCTGTAACTTGAGCGCTATTAACGGAAAAACGGGCGCTGCCTGATCTATACTTCGAACTGCCACAATTTGGATTCATTTTAGTCTGCATTTCAGTATCTTACATGTTAGTAATAACTTTCTGATTTGAATATTCTTATTGTGAATTTCAGTGTTTTATATATTTTTATTAGTAATAAATTTACGACTTAAGTACTTTTTGGTTACTATTTGAGGTGTGATATTACTTACTGAGGTGTGATTTATTATTTGAGGTGTGATATTACTTATCGCTGCGAAAAAAAGGCCCCATTGTGAAACGAGTTGAGCAATAGCTAATTCCCCGGTTAACAGGTTAAGGCAAGAAGGTTTTAAAGAAACCATGTCATCAACAAAAAAATTGCTGAAGAAAGAAATGCAGTTGAAGTTTTATAAATAAAAAGATTACATACCAGCAAGCAATAAGGTTATCCCGAAGGCCAAGAAATCTGGATAGTCAGATACATTTGGTATATCTATAGGCATTACTGCTCTCATATGCCTTTCCATTGTACCATTAAAAAGTGAATCTATATATCCACTATAGCCTCTAGCAACAGATGCTGTTCCTGTAACATTAAAATTTTAAATTAATGCTTCCAAATTTAATAATTTCAAATATTTTACAAAGATTGAAACACGGGCATTAAAATTCTAACATCCAATTGTCTCATACAAAAAAAAAATAATAATAATAATAATAATAATAATAATAACATATTTCATCATAGCATTTACAACCAAACATTAAAAAAATTACTCACCAATAACGTACTCTAAAATCAAATTCCAACCTATGATAAAAGCCATTAGCTCTCCAACTGTGACATAACTGTAAACATAAGCAGAACCTGCTCTTGGTACTCTTGCTCCAAATTCAGCATAGCATAATCCTGAATTTTAAAAAGAAAAAAAAAAGAGGGAAAATAGTTTTAATGCAGAAAACATAAATGATAAACAAACTGCTATGCATATCAATGAGATGCTTTCAAGCAAAAAAATAAATTATTCAATCTTGTTTTCAGATATACAAGCTTTTGAATTTGATTGATTTGAGATATACTGCAAGTTCTACACAAATTTTGATACACAGGGTATTAAATGGAATTCATGAGATATTTTTGCCACAGTCAAATTTTCACAGTAATATCCAATGTAGATTACAAACATTTTATTTAAATGTTTCATTTGTTATTTAGTTGGAGTTGGAGTTATTATTTATTTCAAATATTATTCTAGCTTTGTTAAAGTTCCAAATATATATTTTTATCAATACTAATCAAGTCTGTAAGCACCAGTGACTGTGGTGGACAATTATATAATTTTATATATGTGTAAAAAAAAAAAAAAATACATTTCAAATTCTATTTCACCTACAGCAAAGAAAAACGTGCAATTTTTTTGCATCCTTTGCAAGAATTGAGAATTCTCAATTTCATGGTGTTTAATAATATATTGAACATGAATGACTATTTTTTTTATTTTATTTTGATTGTGTTTCCAATACTTAATCAAATTCTTCAGAAACAAGTCACTTAAAACATGAAAAACTCTTAATGTTCTTTTTTCATATTATTTTAATAAAAATGCAGGATTCAAAATGTCTAGAATTTCGAAAAATTTGAAAATTTAGTGAAACAAAAACTTGAGATTAAATGCTGACTTAAAATACAGGACATCCCAAATTGTTTTTTAAAAGTCAAATATAATTTTTACTTTCTCTTCCATGCAACTTGATGTTGTTTTGCACACAGTGAAAAATATTTATCACTATTATTATATTATTAACATAAATATTTATGTTTTCACACAAATTTACGTGAAAGCCAAAAATATGAACCAAAGTTTTTCCAAACCTAAATCCAATTCTTAATTTTTTTAAGTTTTAAAACTGGATTTAGTTTTCTTTTAAGAAATGCCACAAACACAAAAAGCTACACACCGCCACACAAATAAAATAGACAATTCTTTGAAGGAAAAAGCAGCAAATTATACCAGCAAATACAGATGCTACAGCAGCAATGAAGAATGATATAGTTACGGCTGGACCAGCTTTAGTGCTTGCTACTTGACCAGCAAGTACATAAATTCCTAGCCCTAAAGTGCTCCCAATACCTGCAAAAACGAAAATAGGAATGTTAAATTTAACGAAGAATAAAAATTAAACTAAATTTATACATACAATCAATACATATGCTTGAAGTTCATTTTTCTTCCCCATCTGAAAATTGTTTAGAAAATGAAACTTTTTTAAATGCAACCCAATTTTCCCCCATTGAATATACAATTAATACCAAGGGAGATTTGGTCTGGAACACACAAAAACAGCATTCTACTTATAGTTTCTCTGGAAAAATAGTTTCCTTAACTAAATAAGTTTTACTGAATTTTTAATTCAAGTGTCAGTTTTACACAAAGCATTTTTAATTTTCCCTCTACATACTGGTTCTTTAATGGTTCTCAGAAAAATCTGAAGACTCAAAGTATTCTTCTATGTAAAAATATTAAATAGTTATCAATTGTATTAAAATAAATATATAATTGCAAAATAAACATGAGAATGTAAATTGAGGTTTATCTCTAAGTATTTAATTGCATATAAATAAAGTTTAAAAAACATTTATACACATGGAAAGAAAACATACCTAAAGCTGTAAGATCCAACGTTGACAAACATCTGTTTAACTTGGTTTCTTCAAGATCAACTTCTAAAGGTTTTCTCCTCATTAAGGCCTTGAAAAATTTTCCAGCTGCAGCCATCTTAGAAGTCTAACAGCAACTCTTTGTTCTACTTAATTTATGTTTTCTGTAAATTTAAATAGAGCTATAATTATTTATTTAATATCAATATCAAAACATCAAAAAATACATACAGAAATTTAATATTTCAAACTGAACTAGGCACGTTACAGTAATGCTATTTCTGCAGATTTGTTAAGAAATCATTGCAGTATATCTCTCAAAAAAGATAGCAAAGAAATAAAGAATAGATAAAAAGAATCACCTCCAAACATATTACATTCAAATAAAAAAAGTTTTTAGTTTGAACACAAATCAAGCAAAATATTAAGATTTGTAATTTCAAAGACTATGCACAGAAACATTGAAAATTTATGAACAAAACTCAATTTTTTACACTTATACACAAAAAGTAATTGAAAAAAAAACTATAGTTAAGAATCAAGAAAGAATATACACAAATGTATGAGATTCAAAAACAATACGCAATATTTTAAATGCGTTTTTAGATAAACAGTATGTATAATATCCAGCTTTTGAGATTTAAAATAAAGTGATCACAAAAAAATCTATTAAATGAAAAACAGAACTTAAGTCACATTTGAATTCTAAATAAGCAATTTGAATAGTTTTCACTCAAATCTAAAAACAGAATCGAACTCAGTGTCAAATGTAAACATTCTGAAGTATATGGAGGAGAGTGTAATTAAATTAGACTATGCAAGGGTTCCTAACTTTGCTTAGAATCAAAATGCGATAATTGAATGCCACATGTAAGTTGTTTTGGAAAATAATTTTCACACTTGAAATATTGCAAAAGTGTAATGTCCTAACAAAAGTGGGAAAGAAAAAGATGAATTTTTTTTCTGTGATATTATTCGGTAGATAAACAAGCATATAAACTGAAAGATTTTTAACATAGAGGTAAAATTAAAACGATACATAAAAGGAGGGGAGGGGGAAATTATCAAGAATTATTACAAGGAAACCTGCAACTTAGAGAAAGAAAATCATATTTACTATAGGTAAAATTTATAAAAAATAGGAACTTCAAACAACTTTAAACAAATACAACAAAATGAAAAAAATAATGATTAATTACAAAATTTTAATACTTGAATAAAGATGAGAATTTTTTATCTAGAAATTAAGTAAGGAAAACATTTTTCTGTATTTGCATCGAATACTAAAATTTTGATTCAAGGTCCTAATTCAGAAAGCACCTAAAATAGTTCAATCGGAGTATAAAGTTATTTACATAAATGGATCGGTATTTAAAAAATCGAGTTTCAATGAGCAATGTTAAATAGAATTGCATCATCTTTTAGGAACAGTAAATTTAGTATCACCACAAAACAGGATTTCTTTTCTCATACGATCTCCAAAATTTAACATCAAAGGTTACTCACTGATTAAAATGTAAAGAAAAGAGACAGATTCCGGCAAACGATAAATTAAAAAATCCCAAAGCACATTACTCCAAACATCTACCCACACGATTTTAGAACCACGTTTCCGCACGGGAAGAGATCGAGCAAAATGATTTCCGTAAAACAATCACAACAACAAGATCGAAAAAACTGATGAATCTCCAAATAAACTTACGACTGAAACTTGAGAGGAATAACCACGATGGGATAACTGGGAGCAAAATTTCCTGGTGATTCACAGCCTCTCTCTTTCTGGCTTACTAGTGACGTTGAGAGGCAGCGTGCAAGTATGCAGGAAAAGATTGCCATACGCTACGATGGAAAGGTACGTTCTCGCTAGCGCATGCGCAGAGGCTAAATATCCCGACCGTCTCAGGAATTGCCATCTGCTGGGCTTTTTGCCGCCATTTCCGACCGTTCATTTGCCGCCTTTTCGTCTCGCTACAGTGACTGTTGTTCAAACACGTGCTGCTCGTACACAGATAGATTTCTTCTAATTATAATAGTGGAACAGATCGGCAGATGGTATCTGGTCAAGTTCTATGTTGTGAGACGAGGATTTAGGAGTTGGTAGGAAAAAACATATGCTAATGTTCGGCTTGGTTTTTGTTTTTAGAAATCGAAAGCAGTTCTCTCTTTAATATTTTCTGAAGGAAACAAAAATAAATAAAATAATAACAAAAATACAAGCTGACAGTTTGTTACAACAAAACGCACAGGACACCCGGAACTTATATTTTTGGGTGAGCAAAAATTCTGAATTTGCTGAATGAAACTCCCAATTTTGCCGAATGACAGAATACGCGTATGCACACACAAATGCATCTAATGAAAAGGTACATTCGGGCATTTGAAAAATTCAGGCATTTGCCGAATCGTCAGACAAAATTTGCCGAAAAAAGAAATTTTTGGAAGGTCACCAGCGAACTGAGACATCGCACTCCCCCCTTTTCGAGAGGGATATTCTCTGCTCCCTCACCTGCCTCCTTTCCCCCCGGAAGTTTTGTGACATGATTTCCCAAGAAAAAACTCCAACTTCTTCAGCAAGAATATCTCAATCAAATTATGATTTGCAAATAAATAAAAATAAGGATTAGTTGAATTAATTAATTTATTTTGCCACTTAGTTTTAAAATTAACAATTTCAAATTTGAAGAGAATTATGAGATCAGAAATTGAAATCGTAAAAATGCATCTTAAGCCCATGTTTAGTTGTATTAGAGAATGAAAAGAACCCAGCTCAGAAGTTCCACTGCTTTATTCTTCTCAGTGAATGTGAAATGGTCACAAAACTATTCAAACGGTAATGACTTAAATACACAAAATTTTTTAGAGATTTCAAGTAGGGATGCACCGAGTACTCGGCAAATATTCGGTACTCGGCCAATTTGCCGAGTACTCGGTACTCGGCCAAATTTGGCCCAGGTACTCGGCCGATACCGAGTAGTTGTAGAAAATTGAATAGTTCAAGACACATTTTTCAATAATTAAAAATATGCAAATATATATATAATGCAATCATTTGCAATTAATATATTTATAAAATATGACTGAATTCTACGTATAAGTTTTTAAAAAGTTATAATACCAAATCAGTATGAAAATTAACTAAGAATGTGCAAATGTAATTGACTTTTTCATATCGCATATTGGTGTAGGGGAACTTACCTTTGGTCAGGAACAGTCCAAGTGATCCTTAAGATGAATATTAATAAACTCATTAAAAAGAAACTTTCAATCATATTCCAATATATTTCTAATCATTAAAAATTTAGATTACGAATTTTTAAAATCATGGTTTTGCAGATTCAAACTTGTGGCATAGTGATAACACAGAGAAGTAAAATTAAGTCATTTTTATTAGGGTGACAAAAAGATTGTCTAATATTTAATGAAAAAAAGGGAAAATGCCAGCAAAATATTTTAATAATTGAAATTGTTGTATCTTAAATTATGGTGCAAAAAAACTAATCTTTCAGCATTTTCTGGTGAAAGCTTATTCCTCAGACTGCTGCAAATATAACCTGCCTCGGAAAAAACCCTCTCGCTGTACACACTAGTTGAAGGTGCACTAAGAAACTTTTTTGCTAGTTTGCATAAGATAGGAAACTTTTTTTATATTTTTTTCCACCAGGCAAAAGGACTATTTGTTCTATTTAGTAATTCTCCAGAAAAGAAAGACTCCATCTCTTTCTTTAACATCTCTTCATATTCAAATTCAGTGTTGGTATTTTCACTATTGACATTTTCTTGTGCATTTGAGACTTCATCAAAGCACTGCCAGAAAGTTGACGAACTTTTTTGACGAACAAGTTTTGAGAATTAGAACTAATCAATAATAGATTAATATAATTCCAACTTAATTGATACTTTATATTTATTCATTTTAAAAATAACTTTTTTCTAAAAATTTTGACAAAATAAATAAAATATTTTAAACATTTCATAAGTTAAATTCAGTGGGATTTTTGTTCTAAGAACTATCATATAGAGGTCCATTCCAATGATCAGTTCATATGTCAGGGTTCGAATTTACTACTGGTCCATTGGTTCCAGACCAGGGTTGGCAAAAACCCGGGTTTTTCTACAAAAACCCAACCCACCCGGGTTTTTGTGGGTTTTTCTGGGTATTTGTGGGTTTTTCTGGGTATTTGCGGGTTTTTCTGGGTTTTTGTATGTTAAATTTTATCTCTTATGCGGGTATTGATATATAATGTATGCATTCATTCATATAAAAATATATTCATTAAGTTAAAGTTCTGAATCGCATTTAATCAATTTTAATGGATTAATAATTATTATTAACAATATCAATTAATAATATCATCAACCGAATTGTAATATTTAATGTGTATATTTAAGAAGCTTTGGACAATGGTTTCAGCTATAAACTTTTATCACTTGTTTTTTGCAAAATAGAAGAACTGTTGCAAATGGGCTTTCCTACAAATACAGGAATATTTAGGGTGTGAAAGTTTCAAAAACTTAATGAGAAAAGATGATTATTTCTATTAATAAACAAGTGCAAATAGTTTTTTTTTAATAGTATCAATTTAAGTAGCCTGCGTCACGTCTAGTCATGTCATTTGCATGTTTCTTATAAGGCATATCTCAATGATAGGTGTGTGCCTGAGATAAGAGAAGTGTCTAACTCCCCCCCTCCTATTTTCAAAACCAAAACTGATTAATTTCAGATGGGGGAGGGGGGGGGGGACTCTTGATCGATTTTTTTTTTTTGAAATAATCTTTAGAAAAAACTAGGTTAACATTAGAGCTTTGCAAGAATTATAAATTTATTAATAAATGCTTGTCATAATATTTTAGTAATAATAAATTGCATGGGGACGCATTTTCTTTGGTTTTTTTTTAATCAAAGTCAGTGGTATGGTACATCTATAACATAGCACTTGAAAATCATCTAAATGCAATAGGGTTAGAAGAAATGAAGAGCAAAACTTAATTTTTCTTGCTCCAGAATAAAAGCAAAATTTGCAGCAGCAACTATTCCATACAAAAATTTCAATTTCGAGACCTACAAATCAAAATTAATTTATTCAATTTTGTGTTGAATCAAAATTATCATAAAACATTAACTAGGCATTTTTTTCCTTCTACAAGAAGTTCATCAATGGTTCATTTCCAATTTATTTTTAAAATTTGAAATTTGGTGTGAAAAAATAAATAAATAATAATAAGTATTTTGCAACAAAAAGTAGTATCATAGCTAGAAAAATTTTCTGGACGATGACTTGAAAATTGAAGAAATAATAATTATTTTATAAAATAAATAATTACTCTAAGAAAAATTATCTCAAATGAACCTGATTTCTTACTTATTTTTTATGTATAATTTAGATGAGATATTATTGACTATATTTGTTGATCACTTAGAAATTAACAAAAACCCACTTTTGACAAAAACCCGGGTGGGTTTTTGTTGGTGGACCCGCCCAGAAAAACCCGGGCGGGTTTTTCTGGGCTGGGCCCACCTTTGCCAACCCTGTTCCAGACCAGTAAAACTCGCCGCGAATCACCATAAAAACAATCCAAGGACCACCATTTTTTTTAAAGAAAAAAAATGTGATTAATGATTTAAGGTGGACCAGTGATGTTGTCTGTTAACCAGTATATATTCCTGTTCACTGGTTGAGAAGACCAGTAAAATATTGTAATGATTTCTAACCCTGTACCGCTCTATGTCAATGATTTTTTAAAAAAAATTGGTACTCGGTACTCGGCAACTCGGTACTCGGCCGAGTAGTGAAAGGCCGAGTACTCGGTACTCGGCTACTCGGTAAAATGCTACTCGGTGCATCCCTAATTTCAAGTATCTTATCTTTTATAGACCTGTTATAAATAAACCATGTCTCATAGAGATTTTGAGGTAAAAACTCAATAATGTTTCATCAGAAAAAATAAAACTCATACTTTCCCTGTAATCTTTTTTTTTACATTATGAAAAAAAATAAATATAGAGTCACAAAATTTTTTTGTACTTTTTCTGTTTTGCATAATTTTTGTATTGCAAAGTTAATTTGGCAAACTATTTTTAAAACACTTTTGTACTATGTGCATTAAATTTTACCCGACTCTGAAAAATATAATATTTTTCGAAAGTCAAATTTTATTCAAAAATAAATAAAAGTATGATCCCATTGAAAACCCAACTTGAAATTTTGCACCAACTGAGATAAAATACATAAAAGCTTTTGAAATTTTTTTGAAAAAAAAATCTATGTTTTCAGATAAATTTAAATTTCAATATCATTCTTAAAAAAATAAAAACTGGCATAAAATTAGCCGTGTTGCATATCACGTAAAATAGCAACTAATGTTCTTTAACATGCTATTTACCACATCTTTCTATCTATATTTGGTACTAATTTATGGTCCATTTTATGTTTAAGCGCCCATGAAAAAATGAAGGTTGCTCTAAAAATCGAAGTCTAATAAATTAAATAATAAGAGTTAAAAATCTAAAAATTTGGACTTGTGATTACCATGAAGGCTACAACTCAGGAGTTAAATTTCTAAGAAATACAAAAATATTAGAGTTTTTTTTTTTTTCACATTTTGGATCACTTGAAATGGCATGACCAAGACACGATCTTTGATATAACTCAGTGGTGGCCAACCCGCGGCACGCGTGCCACAATGTGGCACGGCAGAGCAGTAAGAGTAGCACGCGAAGATTTTTTGAAAAAATTCCAAAATTGAAGATAAAATATCGATCCCAAAAATATTGATAAAATCTAAAATCTTTAAACTGATAATATGATATTATAACGATTAAGTGTCAGGAGGCTAGCTTACAAATTGTCTGAACTTCAAAGTACTTAGCTTTAGATTCGGACATCCAACGAAAACTGTGACGTTACAGACAATGCTTTGTAAAGCATATTTGTGCTTGACACGAATAAAACTTTCGATGCTGCAGAATGGATTTTTGATCTGCAATAGTTTCAGCTACGGGTGATGAAATTACAAAAAAAAAAAAAAAAAGAAAGAAAAAGTTAAAATCTGCAACTAAAATTAAGAAATCAGATTAGACAAAATTCGATATGGTTGCACAAATGAAGACCTTTAAATTGTTTTTGTTATATTATTGGAAACTAATTTGTGAAAAAAACTTCAAATGTGTCATCGAATTATCTATCACAAACTGCCAAGGAATGAAACTTTTTCTCTGTTGGTGACCCTGTAGAGTTCACTGTATTGACAAACTACGAATTAGAGAATGTTTTGTGATTTTTTCCCAGGAGAAAGAGGAGAGTATGGCAAGCTACTCCTTCATTGAAATGTGTGATAGGTAACCAAAGGAAAAATAGTCATAAGATTTTAGAATTTTAGGGAGAGTGATTTTAAAAATATCTGGAAGGAAAGCAATGAGGACTTTCTACTTAAGAATAGCGATTGAATTTAGCTATGTCATCTCTTGTTATCCGGCGTTTAAATAATTTAAATTTACGATTGTAGTAAGCAAAAGTTTTATGAACCAGTAAAGGCCATCCACATTCTTTTATGATGAAACTTCAGTTTCTTTCTCTCTACTTTCTAGAAAAAAGAATAAAACATTAAAAATAAATACTGAAAGTACCAACCCAAATTTAATAATTTTCCAATGACATATGGAGAAAATTTTACATCTATTTTAAGTATTCATTCAATGTTAAGTTTGATGATTTTCAGGATGATAAAAAAAATTCTGATCTTTTCAAATTCTTTGTCTATTTCTCTGCAAGATACTACTTGTTATCCTTCTGAAATCCAAATCGGAGTTACTGACCTTTTGCATTGGTCATCAAATATAAGAGCTTATTTCAACAGAAAGTCATTCACATTGTATAGAAATTAGGAAATTTCTACCAACAAATTTTTTTTTCACATTTGCACACTTTAGCCATCTGGTGCTGTTGCATATTTGGTTCAAAATACGCTTCTACACAATTTTTTTGTTATGAATGCAGAAAAATCTAAATACTGTTGAATATTAATTGGTAGCACTTAAAGCATTTAAACTTCTTTGGATTCTCAAGAACTAATCCTAAAATTAAAGATTTAATGAAAAAGATACAGACTCATAAACCACATTAAGTACAGACTGTTTAGTTCTTAGAATATAAAGTTTGATGTTATTTGTTTCTATTTTAAGCGTAAGCCTACTGGCAGAACCTATGAAAATGTTTATTAACGATAACCAGGGCCTGATTACCCAAAAGGCACGGGAAGCTTGAGCTTCCCCTAAAAAAATTCAGGGGCCCAAAAATGACTGAAAACTTGTGTTTTAAAATTCTAGTTTCTGTTTTTAAAGGTGAAGACACATTTCATAAAACATTAATCCCACCAGAAGCTATTTTTAAATGTGGGATCTGACCCAACTTTTTTAGTGTACTTTTATTATGTTGTATTAATTCTGTGAAGTAATAAATCTAATTTGACATCGAATCATAGAATTGCAATGCAACCATGTGTATTATGTCTGAAAATTCTGCATATTAGTGAAGGAAGGGGACAGACTTTAAATCTGAATTCTGTTTGGGCAGCTCTTAGAAATGATATGTACACTTAGCGGGATTTGTTTCAATGTCCTCAAGAGTATGGAACTAACCCCTCCCCCTCGCCTCAAAAAGCAGGTGGCCTCAAAATGAGACAGAGCTTCCCCTAACTTCACGGGTTAATCGGGCCCTGACGATAACTCTTAAGTTCGGACTTGTTTTATCCTCATTGTCATTTAGATTTCAATAGCTCAGATTTACGAGAGAAAATGATTCATTTGAGTAAGAATTACATAGTCAGCCAACATAAAATCTATTTTGTTTTTTTTTTAAATTTTTAGTTTGTTGGAAAAATATAATGTGGCACGCTGAGCTTTTTCTAAAAAAACAAAATAGATTTTATGTTGGCTGACTATGTAATTCTTACTCAAATGAATCATTTTCTCTCGTAAATCTGAGCTATTGAAATCTAAATGACAATGAGGATAAAACAAGTCCGAACTTAAGAGTTATCGTCAGGGCCCGATTAACCCGTGAAGTTAAGGGAAGCTCTGTCTCATTTTGAGGCCCCCTGCTTTTTGAGGCGAGGGGGAGGGGGTAGTTCCATACTCTTGAGGACATTGAAACAAATCCCCCTAAGTGTACATATCATTTCTAAGAGCTGCCCAAACAGAATTCAGATTTAAAGTCTGTCCCCTTCCTTCACTAATATGCAGAATTTTCAGACATAATACACATGGTTGCATTGCAATTCTATGAGTCGATGTCAAATTAGATTTATTACTTCACAGAATTAATACAACATAATAAAAGTACACTAAAAAAGTTGGGTCAGATCCCACATTTAAAAATAGCTTCTGGTGGGATTAATGTTTTATGAAATGTGTCTTCACCTTTAAAAACAGAAACTAGAATTTTAAAACACAAGTTTTCAGTCATTTTTGGGCCCCTGAAATTTTTTAGGGGAAGCTCAAGCTTCCCGTGCCTTTTGGGCAATCAGGCCCTGGTTATCGTTAATAAACATTTTCATAGGTTCTGCCAGTAGGCTTACGCTTAAAATAGAAACAAATAACATCAAACTTTATATTCTAAGAACTAAACAGTCTGTACTTAATGTGGTTTATGAGTCTGTATCTTTTTCATCAAATCTTTAATTTTATGATTAGTTCTTGAGAATCCAAAGAAGTTTAAATGCTTTAAGTGCTACCAATTAATATTCAACAGTATTTAGATTTTTCTGCATTCATAACAAAAAAATTGTGTAGAAGCGTATTTTGAACCAAATATGCAACAGCACCAGATGGCTAAAGTGTGCAAATGTGAAAAAAAAAATTTGTTGGTAGAAATTTCCTAATTTCTATACAATGTGAATGACTTTCTGTTGAAATAAGCTCTTATATTTGATGACCAATGCAAAAGGTCAGTAATTCCGATTTGGATTTCAGAAGGATAACAAGTAGTATCTTGCAGAGAAATAGACAAAGAATTTGAAAAGATCAGAATTTTTTTTATCATCCTGAAAATCATCAAACTTAACATTGAATGAATACTTAAAATAGATGTAAAATTTTCTCCATATGTCATTGGAAAATTATTAAATTTGGGTTGGTACTTTCAGTATTTATTTTTAATGTTTTATTCTTTTTTCTAGAAAGTAGAGAGAAAGAAACTGAAGTTTCATCATAAAAGAATGTGGATGGCCTTTACTGGTTTTTATAAAACTTTTGCTTAGTACAATCGTAAATTTAAATTACTTAAACGCCGGATAACAAGAGATGACATAGCTAAATTCAATCGCTATTCTTAAGTAGAAAGTCCTCATTGCTTTCCTTCCAGATATTTTTAAAATCACTCTCCTTAAAATTCTAAAATCTTATGACTATTTTTCCTTTGGTTACCTATCACACATTTCAATGAAGGAGTAGCTTGCCATACTCTCCTCTTTCTCCTGGGAAAAAATCACAAAACATTCTCTAATTCGTAGTTTGTCAATACAGTGAACTCTACAGGGTCACCAACAGAGAAAAAGTTTCATTCCTTGGCAGTTTGTGATAGATAATTCGATGACACTTTTGAAGTTTTTTCACAAATTAGTTTCCAATAATATAACAAAAACAATTTAAAGGTCTTCATTTGTGCAACCATATCGAATTTTGTCTAATCTGATTTCTTAATTTTAGTTGCAGATTTTAACTTTTTCTTTCTTTCTTTTTTTTTTTTTTTGTAATTTCATCACCCGTAGCTGAAACTATTGCAGATCAAAAATCCATTCTGCAGCATCGAAAGTTTTATTCGTGTCAAGCACAAATATGCTTTACAAAGCATTGTCTGTAACGTCACAGTTTTCGTTGGATGTCCGAATCTAAAGCTAAGTACTTTGAAGTTCAGACAATAGGGAACATGCACTATGTCACAAAATATGATTAAATTGCTGTTATTTCATAGAATCGATGATGCTGATGCCGAAAATCAACATTAAAATTCCAAAAAATCATTCACTTGAGCGTGAGAAGCAATTAAAAAGGGAGATTTTTGTAAACAATGTCACGTGACGAAAAACGCTCAGCCATTGGTCCACGTCACAGAATACGATTCTCCCAGCGCCTTTCCCCCGCTGCCTTTGATGAGACAGTCAATGCGTTTTTAACACGCTGTTTTGTATTATCGTTATATTCGGAGCTCGGATGGTAGTTCATTTTTTTTTGGCGTTTTCTTCGTCTTAGTTCATTATACAAAGAGTTTTACAACTCTTTAAACGTTGAAAAGTTTTTTTATTAACTTTTCAGGGCAATTTTTAATGTTTCAGCTCATTTATGAATTTTGAGCCAATTTTTAAGCAGCTGTGTCTTCTTATCAGTTTAGTGGTTTATAGTCATTGTTCACTTTAAAAGGGAACTAGGGGGGGGAGGGGGATAAACGAAAGGTACTCTGCTTCACAAAAGAAAAGGAGCGTAGTAAAGCTGGTAGATCAAGAACAGAACAGGTTTGCGTTCTTTGACTACATTCCAATCATTTTCTCATTCTTTCAATCATTTCTTGGAATTAGATTTCTGGAGAGTTCTGATCACTGAAAAACACCAACATTTTTCAAATCGGAAACCTAAAAAAGTACGTGCGTTAATTCTCAGTAAAAATGTCCAAGTGTTTACCACTGAAATATTTAAAATGTTTTCAACTTCAGCTGCATTTTTCGGGGGGTTTTGTTGCGAATTTTCGAAGCATGTTTAGTTTTATTCAGTCATCTAACTTCTGAAATGTAGTTAATCAATGATGATGCGGGTTTTTTTTTCAATATCTTCATATTTATTATTATTATTTTTTAAAGAATAAAATGAATTTTCATTTAAAATGATGGAAGAAAAATTCATTAAAAGGCAGGTCGATAGTTGTTCAAAGTTGGCTAGCTGTACGCTGTATCCATTTTCAGAAAAACACCCCGATTTTATATCAGTAGAAATCAAAAGAATTTGAGCAGTAAGATAAGTCAAAAGCTTCTATTTTCGCAAAAACAGGAGTGTTTAAACCGATAAATAATTGCGAAACAAAATACAGTTTAAAAATATTTTTAAAGGGGGTTGGATGGGGGTTGCTGGGGGGGGGGACACCCTTCAGGACGTGACATCCAAAATGTGTCAAAGAGTTTATGAAACTTCATAAAATTTAAAAATTTGCTTTCTTAAAAATTTCATTTAGAATTTATGAAACGCAGAGCATCGATACCGTTGGGGGGGGGGAGGCACCAAGTAACACCCATGCGTTGTTTGAATAAAACCAACCAAAAATGTATCTCACAACTTATGAAAAATGTACATGTTGAATTTCTTGAAAAATATCCCCATTGTTTTAAGTTGTATAGAATTCATCCTATGCAGGATCGTTATTATTGATGAAAAGGGGGTTACACCGGGTGACATTCAAAATGTATCCAAGAGTGTGAAAAAAAAATCTTTTTTTAAAAATGTTCCCGCTATTTGAAATTTTATTTAATTTATCGAGTAAAGGAAGGAGGAGTGTTGCACCCGTGTGCTATTTAATTGGTTTGAGGAGTTAATACCAGCTTCGATTGAGTTAAACCAAATAGCAATCGCGATTGCTCAAAAAAAAAAAAAAAACTCTTACATTTTTGATGAATTGTTAAAACGTAGATTTTTTTATTATTATTTGTTTATTTATTCAGATTATTTTCTACAGAGTAACAAATAAAAAAATATTAATCTATAAATAGAAGTTTAGATTTATAAATAACATTTTAAAAAGTCATCATCTAAATTAAAATGTGCTTTAAATAAAACAAATTCTAAATAAATTTCTGATGAAATAAATCACAAACAATCCTCAAGAATATCCGAATTGCATTGCATTTTGAAACACATTTTGATATTCTTGTAAAAACACGCGCTATGCAAAAATCTACTTATATTAAAAACTGAGTATCTTTCTAACTATCTTTCTTTCTAACTATCTTTCTTTCTAACTATCTTTCTTTCTAACTATCTTTCTATGTCACGCTTCTTTCTCCTGAACGCCAATGAACTGAAAGTCGAGCCAGGTACCGATAGATAGGTAATTTTTCAAGCTTCATTAGTTTCAATTCATATAATTATACGATTTTAATTAGCGAAGATATCAATTAATAAGTAGTCAAATTTAAAGCGATTAAGCCTAATAAATGATTAAATATGAAAGCCATTGTTGCATTGCAAAACGTGGTTGCCATGAAACAGAAATAAAAATGATAAATGCGAATTTTGAATGAAGGCTCAACTAAATCAAACACGAAACTCATAAGCGGGCGACTTACATAGTATTTTTATCGCTAGCTACTTGTAATATTTTGAAACATTCATTTGTTGAAGAGCCATCTACTTATATTAAAAACTGAGTATCAATGTCTGCTTTTTCTTCTTTGAGCGAGCTGAACTTACTGAAACTTTCCTCACCATCTTGAAGGTGCGAAGCATCTCAATAATTCGAATGATTTTTTTTATATAGGAAAAAAGTAAAGGCGTGAAGCGCCTGTAAGCGAGCCGCCTTGGCGGGGAGTAGTTTCTTTAAAATTTTTTCTCACTACTTTCAGGGCACGAAGTGCCCGTGCAACGCCGGGCTACGTGCGTGGTATGTCTTGAAATCGAATGAACATTAAATTATATCAAATAATATAACTTCAGAATGAGGTAAAAGATAGAGAGGGGGGACGTTATGCATCAACATGCCGCAGGAAGCTAATCTAGCTGCCCTGGCAGCTAGTCAAGTTCTTATATCTCGAAAAAATGTATTTGCTATCAATATTTGTCGTTGAATAACAAAAATTGTATTCTTTTCCAACCCCCTAGTTAACATGACTGACATGTGTCTCAAAGAATCTAAGCCCATGTTTTTACCAGCTAAATGTTCTTCATATAAGTATTCTTTTATAGCTAAAAAAACACAAAATTTAAAAAAATAAATAAATAAACCATGAAGATTTGCGACTTGTAAAAGCTTAATAACTTTGCAGTATGTAAAACCTGTGCTTTAAAACTAGTATTTGGAATACATTGATTCCGTGATCCATCTTCTCAATATCTGCTAGTGTGAAGTTCCGCATTGTACAGCAGAGCAAACGCTAGCAGAAGGAACGCAGGGAGAAAAGTAGTATTCTGTGACGTCACAAACTCATGGAGCGGCTACTTTCGTTTTTCGGGAGGCGTGGCCTAATCGCTTTTAAAACTCGTTTTAAATATGTTTAAACTGGCTTAATGGAGGTGTTATTGGTATGTTTCTGCACAGTTTTTCATGGTCTTTCATTTGCAAGTGAGTTTGAAAATCATGCATCTTCCCCATTTGTAAGCTAGCCTCCTGACACTTAATCGTTATAATATCATATTATCAGTTTAAAGATTTTAGATTTTATCAATATTTTTGGGATCGATATTTTATCTTCAATTTTGGAATTTTTTCAAAAAGTCTTCGCGTGCCACTCTTACTGCTCTGCCGTGCCACATTGTGGCACGCGTGCCGCGGGTTGGCCACCACTGGTGAGACAATAGAGACTTTAGTATCTCGGTGCGTAACCTTTAAGACATATAGTATGCACTTAAAGGTAACAAGGTGTAAGTGCACAAAAAAAAATTGGGGATAATTAGTGTAAAAAGGGGAGTATATTCTGTTTTGGGGTAAAATAGATGGTACTAATTAGCTCTTTGCGGATACAGCGCTATAACACAGCATGATTTAGAAATTCATTTCAATGAAAACCTTGCACACTTTATACTCAAATGTCAGGACATAAAAATTACACTTACATTTCTTCACTTCTTACTGCCTCATATCATTTCTTACTTATCCAGTATATCTTTGGGCAACAGTTTATCTCGATACTTTCTGATCTAAATGCTTCAAACAGACCAACATCCGAACTTCGAACAACAAAACTCGTTTCTATTAAAATTAAAAATCCTCGAGGGCTTAGCAATTAGGCTGTCGGAGATAGATATTAATATGTAATTAGATTGCAAAAAGAAAACAAATGCTTTCATAATATGTTGAAGTTTGTCCCTCGTTCCCTACCAAAGACGCATTAAAAAGAACTCGGATCTTTGACCGAGTAAAAAGTGGTTTTGTACCCTTGCCAAGTTTAAGTCCTTGAAAAAGTAGAATGAGTTTTAGCAGACACAAGAATTCACGTTCACTTGACATTCCTCCGTAGACAAATTATGTGGAACTAGCTGGTTTGCTTTTTGAAATCGCTGCTACAAAGTAAATTAGATAGTTGCAATATCTGCAAGCAATGCAAATTAGTTTTGCTTTACCTGATTATGAGAAACCGACTGTCTGACGCATTTAAAATTCTTTGAAACATATTCTTCAGTTTCTGATTAATATCATCATGAATGATTATATGCAACATCAACTTACATTTTTAGCCAAAAGATTTAATTGGAATGTTTATTTTCCGGGAGAGTACATTGCTTTATCGTATTTGCTTTGTTCATGCAATTTTGTTTACTTCTCTTTATGAAGTTTAAAATCCATTCATTCTTTGTTGTTTCATTTGTTTAATTAGTTTCATTATTTTGTTGAATTTTTCATTTTCATTTGAATCACGTATTCTTTTTATGTTTAAATTAGTAATTAATTTATTCAATTCTCATTCGATGTGATGCAAAAAAAAAAAAATTCTGGACAGTTTCGTTGATAAATATCAATTATTTTTCTTTCCATTTCACTTCATTTTTGTGCTGTTTTTTTTTTTTTTTTCAAAAATAAAAAAGAACTGTACAACAAAAAATTCTGAAATTACTGTTTGGAAGTCACTCTAGGTTAGTCTGGCTCAAAACTGAAGAACATTTAACAAAATTATTTATTTTATACGATATTACGGTTCATTTAGGATTCATACTTCATTTTCAAAATCAAAATTAAGCTCTTTTTAGGGAGCCTTTAAGCACGCCTTTTCAAAATAAATTAAAGTTATTAAAGATACCTTGTTCCGAGTTTTAACTGCTAAACTTATGAGTTCAAATTAGGAGTGCTTCCTGCAGTCAAAAGTACTGCTTTAGTACTGAAATTGATAAAATAAACAAATAATTGTAATAACAATAAAAATTAATGTTTTTTATAAATAACATAGGGACTGAAAATACTTTTGTTTTGCCAAAATTAATTTTTTAATTTTTTTTTTTTTTTTAATGTCTTACTTCTCAAATAAAGCGTGTACTTGTGAGTCAGCAGCGAAAAAGCCTCTTTTGGACAACTTTTTTCGAAAAAGAAAATTGGATAAAATTTATTTAAAAAAATTATCACCCTATATTTTCGACACGTTCTTTCAAAATATATATATATATATATATATATATATATATATATATATATATATATATTTTTTTTGAAAAATGGGAAACATCCAATGAATGCATTTGCTTTTATTGATTTCTTTATTTAAATACATAGGAAAAATGAACTCAGCATAATATTTTCTATTTAAAAATCATAAATGTATGAGCTAGCTAATAGTTTCATGAATGGTGAACTTGTTAAAAAGCTGATCTTTAGTTTGCTTTCGTTTCGCATTAAAAACGCGTCTATTATCCTAACATTGTCCAATTTTATGTAAAGAATCATACACTGAATAAATATAATAAATATCAAGAAGCAGAAAAGACAAACAAAATTACAATCTGTTTGAAGAATGATCTCACTCAACAGTTCGCATTGTTTACTCTTTGCTTTAATATTTATACAGTAATTTGAAGAAAAAAAAAAACAATTTGTTTATTCATCTTTGTATGAGCCGGGATTGAATTGTGAATAAAAAGATAAAATGTATGCGAATTCAGAAATTAAGCAAAACAAATTATTATATTACTTAGTTTTCAACCAATGACTTTTTTTTTTTCAAAAATACGCCATCCCTTTGTACATATTCAACAATGTTAAATTTAACAAATTACGGGATGACGTATGTGAAAATGCACAAAACAACCCACATGGGTAATTCAACCAATGACTGGGGGGGGAGGGGAGAACACATACAATTTCTAGCTAAGCCAGCACCAGGGGTGCCCATCCCCCCTAAGTTCAATGGCGCAAATCCCCCCCTCCCATTTTTCACAACCCTATTGTGATTTTTAACATATGACTGATGCGAAATTTCGCATCAGTCGCCAAATTAATTAACGACACCCACTGAAGATGACCGCCGCAGTTGCGATCGAAACGTATGGATTAAAGCCATTCAGACCACGGCACAACAGCCCGGAATCCTTAACTAGTATTTCTGGACACTTTTCAAAGATTTCAAAATTTAAAATTGGGTATAATGACTCGTTAGATTTATTTATTTCATTTAAATCATTGATTCATTACTTCTCTAATATGTATTGTAACGAGTCCGTAGCACCTTCAACTTTCTTCAAATGAGCATTCCAATCTTGAGGAAGTAACTATAAATTTATTTACAAGTATTTACACTATTTACAATATGAGCAGGAAACAATTGCTAAACATCCAGCAATTAGGTAGCAGAACAGTACACTGTACTCTCAACAGTAACTCAGCACCACGTATCAAACGTGAACAGTAATTAAGCAATTACAAAAGCAAAACAACCATTCGCCAAAGCGAACGAAAACGAGTCACCAGATCAAATCTGAAAACAACTGACTGACTTGTGTTCAAGGCCAGCTTTTTATACACTCAAGGACATTTCTAGCAAAATCTGGAGTATTCCAATTCATTCATGAAATTTCTAAAAAGAAGAAAAAAAAAACACACTCAGCGGGGAAAATGTCTTCACGCTTATCAAATGTAGGGCAAGTATAAAAACTACAAAACGTTACAGGGCCGGTATACCAGTGATAAAAGTGATATCTTCAGATACCTTTGCAACATGACGTCAGATAAAACCAAAACTAATGAAAATGATGCAAGGCAGGAAAAACAACAACTATTTACAAGATTTGTAACATTGCCCCCTTCCCAAGGACTGCACGTCCCGGGCAGTACAATCCCCAGAAAGGAAGCAAGGGAAAATTTACAGGTGCACACATTACATGATGACCAATCATAAACATGATAAACAATACCAATGAGAACATGAAAGAAATAATAACATTGATAAAGTAATATTACAAACAATTAAAGGCAAAAGTTATTTACAAAATTTACAAACAAATTACCATGGTAGCTTTAGATTTATTTTACGAACTATGGCCATAGTATGGGGCTAGCCGATCATAATGTACAACCCTAGGTTTTGAATGTGATGACTTCTGGATCCTCACTACGACGTCGTTCAGCCGGTGGAGAACTGTGTAAGGTCCATCCCAATGCGACTGCAATTTGGGTGACAGACCTTTACGTCGGATGGGATTCCATAGCCATACCTTGTCACCTTCTTGAAAGTCATGACCAGTGGACCTTGTGTCGTATCGGGTCTTCATCTTCTCCGTCGCGATGTTGATTCGCTCCCGTGCGAAGTGATGAACGTCTTCCAACCGGGCCTGGAGATCCTGGACGTACTCCTCAGGCGATGAAGGCGCATCTGGAGGGAGACCGAAGACGAGATCACAAGGTAGCCGAAGCTCTCGGCCGAAGAGCATCTGTGATGGGGAATATCCGGTTGTCTCGTGGACAGCACTGCGGTAGGCCAGCAGGAACAGAGGAAGTTTCTTGTCCCAATCCTGTTGATTTTTGGAGACCATAAGCGAGAGATTATTAAGGATTGTCCTGTTGAATCTCTCCACCATGCCGTCCGATTGTGGGTGTAGTGGTGTCGTTCGAGTTTTCTCAATTTTGAGGATATCACATAGGCCCTTAAACACAGCAGAGATGAAGTTTCTTCCCTGATCGGAATGGATCTGCAAAGGTGTCCCATATCTCGAGATCCAATGCTGGACTAGAGTCTCTGCTACAGTGGTAGCTTCTTGATCCGGAATGGAATATGCTTCGGGCCATTTGGTGAAATAGTCAATGGCAACGAGGATGTATTTGTTCCCATCAGTAGTTTTCGGTAGAGGACCAAGAATGTCGATCCCGATTCGTTCGAAAGGAGCTCCTACGTTGTAAAGATGTAGCTTCCCGCGGCTTCTTCTCTTCGGTCCTTTACGGGCAGCACAGGCGTCACAAGAATGACACCACTTCTCTACGTCATCCTTCGCCTTGCTCCAGAAGAAGCGCTCTCGAACCTTGTGGAGGGTTTTCAAGATACCAAAGTGTCCTCCAGTCGGACTACTGTGCAATTCCTTTAGAACGTCTGGAATTCTTGATCTGGGAAGGAGTAACTGCCATTTGAATGCTTTGCCATCGTCAGATTCCCATTTCCGATACAGGACGCCATTTCGCAACTGGAGAGATTTCCATAGAGCCCAGTATCTTTTCGTTGCAGGACTGTAGATAGAAACGTCTTGCCAACTAGGTCGCCGACTGTCCTTTTCCATTAACTCTATGATAGGCTTTAGGTCTGGGTCTTCAAGCTGATCTTTTCTTACTTGGTCGTCACTCCATGGATCAGGATCTGAAGATGATGAAGTAGCAGTAACTTGACAGGCAGTAGGGATTGTCGTCCCGTACTGTTTCTCAATTCGGGAGCAATAATGGCAGTTCTCGGAACAAGGTCTTCTTGATAATGCGTCAGCATTACCGTGTGACAAACCTTTTCGGTGCTTAATCTCGATGTCATATTCCTGGAGCCGCTGTATCCACCTGGCTACCTGGCCCTCTGGATTCTTGAAATTCAAAAGCCAAGTTAAAGAGGCATGATCGGTTCGGAGCAGGAATTTACGGCCGTAGAGGTAATGATGGAAATGTTCTACAGCTTTAACTATGGCGAGCAATTCCTTTCTCGTGACACAATAATTTCGCTCCGACTTGGATAAGCATTTGCTCCAGTAAGCGATGACATGTTCGTTACCGTCTATTTCTTGAGATAAAACAGCTCCAACGCTCTCGTGGCTCGCATCAGTGTCAAGTATGAAGGATTTTTCAGGCTGAGGATAAGAGAGAATAGGCGTTGATGTTAAAGCCTCCTTCAGCTGTAGAAATGCATCCTCGCATTCTTTGGACCATTCAAATTTTTGTTTGCTCTCCGTCAGCTTATGCAAAGGTCGTGCAATGTTGGAAAAACCCTTCACAAACTTCCTGTAGTACGTGCAGAGCCCCAGGAAACTTCGCAGCTGATGGACATTTTCGGGGCGGCTCCAATTCTTGACTGCAGATACCTTATCTGGATCTGTTCGTACACCTTCAGAAGAGATAATGTGACCAAGGTAGTTCACCTCACGGCGGAACAAATTACATTTGGACGGGCTTAACTTCAGGTTGGCTTCCTTAAGCTTTTGCAGCACCTTCCCAAGATTAGCCAAATGTTCCTCAAAACTGCGTCCTATGATGATGATGTCGTCCAAGTAGACAAGACAGGATTCATAAGAGAGTCCTCTTAACACTGATTCCATAAGACGCTCGAACGTGGCTGGTGCATTGCAGAGGCCGAAGGGCATCACTTTAAACTGCCACAAGCCTTGTCCGGTTGTAAACGCCGTCTTCTCTCGGTCGTCCGGGTGTATCTCCACCTGCCAGTAGCCGCTCTTTAAATCCAGGGTCGAAAACCACTTGTGTCCGGAAAGGGTGTCCAGAGTGTCATCGATCCGTGGAAGAGGGTAACTATCCTTCTTGGTGATGTCATTCAGGCGTCGGTAATCAACACAAAATCTGGTGGAGCCGTCTTTCTTTCGGACCAAGACGATAGGGGATGCCCAAGGACTGGATGAGGTTTCGATGACGTCATTCTCCTGCATCTCTTTCACGAGGATCTCAACCTCTTCCTTCTTGGCGAATGGTAGTCGTCTTGGATGCTGCTTGATAGGGGGATGATCTCCAGTGTCGATTCTATGCTGCGTTAAATTCGTTCGACCAACATCCTCGGATGTAGATGAAAACACCTGCTTGAAGTTGTCCACCAATTTTTCCGCAGCGTTTCTTTGATCCTTCGATAATGGTGCACTCCCAATTAATTTCGAAGTCAAGGACTCGGAAGACACAGTCTCGGAGGAATCAATTCTTCTGATGATGCAGTTTACGGGAGTACAAGTTGCCAACACTTCTCCTTTCTTAATATTCCTCGGTCTTTCACTTACATTGGCGACTCTCACAGGAACTGCATTCCTTGAAAGGTCCACAAGCGTAGATGCCACTAGTACTCCTTTTGGGCTATTACTCTGGTTAGGATATTCAATTAGGCCGAATTTAAAGCTGTTGTTTTCCTTGATGGAGCCAGGTATTAGTATTTCTGATCTAGGGGGAATCAATAAATCTGTTTGGGCTATTATTTGATGAGCGGATTTTAAGTTATTTTCAGCATTGAAAATTGCTATGTCTTCCCTCATCGAGTGCAGCTCATTATTTTTAAAGTCGATAGAAAAATAAAATTTTCTCAAAAAGTCCAGTCCGAGAATGAAGGGATCTGTAATGTCAGCGACGAATGCCGTGTGATGGTAAGTGGCGCTTCCGAACATTATTTCTAAGTTCACTTTTCCTTCAATCTCGATTTTGTCACCTGTCACAGTTTGAAGAGTAACGCAGGGCGGCGTCCATAAGATCTTGAGTCCAAATTGACGAGCCACATCAGTCTTAATAATGGTAACGTTGGCTCCTGTGTCCACAATCATTTCGCAGGGAAACCCATTCACATATGCGTAAATGAAGAGTCCGTTGCAGCCGCCACTTCTTGAGGAAATCTGGAAGACTTTGGGATGGGGCTCATTCCAATTTGGCGACCTCCGCCCCGCGAGATTGCCATAGCTTAGTTTTCCTGAGCTGGAGAGGAAGAGGTACCCTTCCCTCTTGTTTCTTGGCGGGCTTCGCAGTTCCTTCGTACGTGGCCCTCACCGCCACATTTCCAGCACTTCAGTGGTTGTTTACTTTGGTCCTTGTGAGCCGTAATCTTCTTCAGGGTCCCCGAGAGCTCTTGGATTTGTCGCTTAATTTCCAAGAGACAAGTTGAGTTCGAATCCGGAGCACGCACTTCCACGCCCCTGATTGAATGGCGATCCTTGCGGGACGTTTGCTGTGCAGCCTCGAACTTCATTGCGTAGACCAGACCGGATTTAAGATCTTTAATGTCCGCCATCCGGAGAGCCGTCTGAATTTCTGGATTTCGCACTCCATCTATGAAGTAGTTCAGGGCCAGGCTATCGCGAACACCCGAAGGACAGTCCGAGAAGGCGAGATGGGAAAGCCTCTCAACGTCTGCTGCAAAAACTTGTAGAGTCTCTCCAGCCCTCTGGAGTCTGGATTTCAGCTGGAGTTGGCTGAATTCTTTTTGGCATGCTTCGCCAAAGCGAAGCTCCAAGGCCGATGATAAGGCATCGAAGTCGCGGTGCTTGTCCTCTGGGAAGGTCTGTAGTATGTCGGCTGCATCCCCTCTCAGCGAGGCTGCAAGGTGACAGGCTTTCGTGGAAGAGTCCCAGGAGTTTGCTTCTGCAACGATGAGGAACTGCTTCTTGTAAATATTCCACGAGGTCTTCCCGTCAAACGTGGCCAGTTTGATGGATGGACGAGAAGTTCCAGCTGCAGCTACACAGTCACTTGAGTTGTTGGAGGATGCTGATAACTTTGATTCAATTTCTTTAATTTTCTTTTCCACGTGCTTTTCTACTGTGGTAATTCGATCTTCAACGCTGTCAACTTTCTCTTCTAGAGCCTCCACTTTATTTTCCATATTGGTAAATTTACTTTCCACCAAACTTTTCATTGACGTTAGATCGCTTTTAATTTCTTCAGCTAGATCCTTTTTTAATTGTTCTTGATTAGTAGCCAGCTCATTCTTTAATTGTTCTTGATTAGTAGCCAGATCATTTTTTAATTGTTCTTGATTAGTAGCCAGCTCATTCTTTAATTGTTCTTGATTAGTAGCCAGATCATTTTTTAATTGTTCTTGATTAGTAGATAGCTCATTCTTTAATTGTTCTTGATTAGTAGCCAGAGTCGCCATATCATTCTTGAGGTCACTTTTAACAGCGTTGATCGCATCAAGGAGTTGTTTCAGTTGTTCATCCATTGCTCGAGTAATCACCATAAAATTCCGAATTCAAAAAGTCCTTAGGAAGAAAAGTCCAAGTTCACAGATAATTCCAAGAAAGTCCTTGAAGATGCCCCACGTTGGGCGCCAAAATTGTAACGAGTCCGTAGCACCTTCAACTTTCTTCAAATGAGCATTCCAATCTTGAGGAAGTAACTATAAATTTATTTACAAGTATTTACACTATTTACAATATGAGCAGGAAACAATTGCTAAACATCCAGCAATTAGGTAGCAGAACAGTACACTGTACTCTCAACAGTAACTTAGCACCACGTATCAAACGTGAACAGTAATTAAGCAATTACAAAAGCAAAACAACCATCCGCTCAAAGCGAACGAAAACGAGTCACCAGATCAAATCTGAAAACAACTGACTGACTTGTGTTCAAGGCCAGCTTTTTATACACTCAAGGACATTTCTAGCAAAATCTGGAGTATTCCAATTCATTCATGAAATTTCTAAAAAGAAGAAAAAAAACACACTCAGCGGGGAAAATGTCTTCACGCTTATCAAATGTAGGGCAAGTATAAAAACTACAAAACGTTACAGGGCCGGTAATACCAGTGATAAAAGTGATATCTTCAGATACCTTTGCAACATGACGTCAGATAAAACCAAAACTAATGAAAATGATGCAAGGCAGGAAAAACAACAACTATTTACAAGATTTGTAACAGTATGTATTATTACGTGTATGTATGTATGTATGTATTTATTCATTTCATGTGAATATTATACAAATTTATTTATTTTTAATTATTAAACATCAACAAATGTTACAATAAGAATAAAAAATGAAATTTCACAAGATTAAATCAATTATTAAGTGAATAATTTGTAAGATAACCGTTACTTTTTATCACATTTCGGTGCCAAAGCTAATTATCTAAATAAATAAAATTCATTAAGTAGATAAATGCCTTTGTGCAAAAAAATACAAAAATAAAGGCAAAATACAACGTTTAAAAAGCACAAATGCGTGTTTACACAAATGTTGCGCACAATGCAACGTTTAAAAAGCACAATGTTTCCAGCGTTACAAGGAACGCCTTTTTCAATGCAAAAAAAAAAAAAAAAAAGGGAGCTTATGGATGCAGAGACATTCGACAAAAGCCTTTTGTGCTTTTTCAACGTTGTATTTAGCCTTTAAATCGAAATTCATTTGAAAACAATTTTTTTATAGTTTATGTTCAGGGTCATTCCATAGTGACTAACGTAACATTCAGAACTGATTTTGTAACTGTTCTTACTTGTAACTTAAAGGATAAAAAAAAAATTTAGTTACGCTGGTGGATTTACAATGTACATGGTATCTATGTATCATTTCTGCTAAGAATTTAAAACAAAATTACTGACAGTAGATATTTTTTCAACCAAAATTGCAGGTGACTAATGAAACATTTTTGCAACCCTGAAAATTAATGCTCATGTTGTGAGGCAAAAATTTTTCAAAGTTAAGCAAGTGTTAAAAACTGAATGATATATTTGAAAAATGTGTAAAGTTGGCTTTTAAAAACATAAAATACATTTATTAAATCTTAATTTTTTTTTAGTCTTAAGTTTCACTTTTACTCAAGATGGAGTGTGGCTAACGTAACGTGACTAACGTAACCATCGAATAACAAGCAGTAAACACACTACAAACTATTTATTATGGATAATCTCAGTGATAATTACAATACTTTTTCAATTTTTTTTAAACTTCTTATGTTGTATGATTTTTATTTATTTATTTATTTTTTGATACTTTTTTCACTTCGGTATTTTTTTTTTTTTTCTTCGGCTGAGATTGACATTTCTATGGAATGACCCTTCAATAAAATAAAAAAAAGGTTAATATTTACATGAAATGAATGCATACATATTAGAGGGAAAAAAATAAATGATTTAAGTGAAATAAATAAATGCTATAATTCATTATATAATGTTAAATGAGGAAATCTTTAAGGAATTGAGAAGTGTACAGAATCAAGTCCACTATAGTGTACTTCATGTAGAGTTTGAAAACTATAGCATTTTTCTATTTCCACAACACACACGTCTCTTTCCTTGTCGTCCTCAGCTTTCCGTTTCCTTGTTCGTGCACTACAAGAAAGGTGATTAAACAGAAGAAAAATTTTCGCGGTCGCAAGTTATGCGCTTTGCAAATATGCTCTCAATCAAACTGTTTGGGCAGGCGACAGCTGGGAAGTAGTTCGTCTTAAGGTGGAAAAGATCGTTTCTTGTGAATTGATATCAGCTTTTTTTTTAAATACACGGTGTAAAATTTGTCAATAATGATGATCGATTGTTCTCCACGGTAATACAACCTTTCTCCAATTCTGGAAATAATTTGATTGATTTTATTTTCAATGTTCCCAACCTCATTCAAGAAAAACAAATTTAAAGAATTTTCAAGGACTTTTTCAAAAAATTCAAGGACTATAAATTTACATAGTTTTACACAAAAAATCACACGATAAATCAAAATCAGATGCACTCTCTATTCCCTATTATCAAATATAGAATGACCAGCTGACCTGCGAGAAACATTCACACTTGACAAAAGGAATGCGAATAAAAACGTTTCTTTAAGTTTCTTTTATTTTCCAGTGTGTCCAAATTTTCGGATGCTATTTATTGAAGTAATGTGGCATAAAAACAGATAAAAAATGTTTTTTTGACCAAAAAAAATATTTTTTTAGATAGTTGGTCTATTTTTCGTCAGGGGCCTGCATCATAATCTTTAAAATTTGGAGTAAATCATAATGAAATTCAAGTTCTGGCATGAAAAAAAAAAGCTTTTGAAAAAAAAAAAAGTTCTGGTATGGTAATATAAAACAGGCTAGAAAAAAGTTGTACAAGATTTTCTCGCCTACTATTTTAGGGTAGCGAGAAACTGGGAAAATCTGTAAAACGTGGAGAAATGTAGCAGGAGTCCATCACAGATTCTGGCAATGTTAAGGGAAATTCCTGAAAATTCCATACAGCTCATGGATTTTTTATGTGGACAGAAAAGAGAAATTACGCCTTAAAAATGAAATTTTGAAGTAAAATTTATACAAGTATTATTCTTTAATGACAAGGGGGTGGCGGTCATATTTAAAAAAAGTGTTTCAATCTATTTTTGTAAAACTTCCGACTGAATATACTAAAACTAATCAAAAAACGGTAAGACTTTATACTTTCTATAATTAATTGAAATTAATTTTTGCAATTCATATTTTGAATAATTAAAAACAAGAGAATAATTGCTAACTGAGGTACGTATGTTTTGCTTGTAAACATAATACAAATATAATGGTTAAAAGTAAAATGTCTTGGTTAATTCAACTTTTCTTTTGTAACACTACATTATCAAGAAAGTTTATCCATGTTTAAGTCACATTAAAATCGTCAGAAAGGTGGACAAAATAATTTTTGTCTAATATCTTTCGTCTTATGTCCCAGCTAAAATTAAGTTTGAGACAGATAAACAATTTAATTTACTGAGGTCTATAAAAGGAGGTAAAACAACAATTTTCTTATCGTACAAACCTGAAAGGTACATTTTTCAAGGCTATCAAAATTCAGCAGACATTTTATGTTTCTTATTATCATTTTTTTATGATGTTATTTAATAAAAGAACAGAAATACGTCATGTTTTATGTTCCTATCCGATAAAAATACATTTACATTGCATACCACATAAATTTTGCTGCATCACGAAAATACATTTATAATACATAAGAGAAAAATGAATAAAAATAGAAATGTATACTAAAATAAAAATGAATTAAACCATATTAAATTGTTACAGGATATAGTAATCCCAGATGGTTCGCAGTAAATTTTAGGACATATACGACTCGCCAATTTAACTTTCCACAGGATAGACCATAAAAAAGTACACGTTTGTGCAGAGTATTGCATACTATGTAGCACAATACATACATACAGAGATATTTTATACACAAAGATACGTCTATCAGCTCATTTTATTCAATGAAAACTAGGAAACACGTCGCAAACATCTTTTAAAGCATGTTTTATGCCTTGCCGTTTTAAATAAAAACTCAGATCATGGAAAATGGTGGGGAAGAAAGGGATTTTTTTTCAAAAATTGCCTTTTAATACTTTTTTTAAAATATAAAGTGTCAAATACGTTAAATGTTAGAAAGCAAAATCATACTTATTTTTTCTTTCCCTGACAGATTCCATTTCGCTCTTCAAAAGCTAGCTTTTGAAGGAATAGATCACTATTGTTAGAACAAATTAAGCACAAAAAAAAAAAAAAAAACTTTACAGAATGTATTACATTATATTGTAAAATATACTGTAGCGCTAAATATTGTTAAATTAACTTGTCTAGGCACATAATAAGGCAAAATTAAAGCAATGATTTTCCTTACCTTCTTGATACTTGTTTAGATAAGGCTTGCTTTACGTGGTTCAGTGAGAAAAAGCAATTCAAGCGCATTAGAAAATTTTATTCATTATTTTTTAACGCCATCTAAGTTTTACTACTGGGAGACAGTGGTCATTTATGTGTTAAATATTTTTTTTGAATAAAATTACTGCAAAAGATCAACATTTGTTCCATAAAATACAAAGACACTGTTTAATTTTAGTAGATAAAACGGTTTGGCTACTCTCGTTTTATTGAGTGGATTTATATTTCAATAATTAGAATTCTTCTTTCGAAATTTCAATTTGGAAAGACAGAAAGGAAAAAATTATTTTCATTTTGTAATAGTATAATTTAATTTGAGCAAAATATTTTGATTTTTTAAGTTCTTGTACTTCGTTTTGTTACGTTAATGGGCCAACTGTATACGACGGTGAGTCATCACTTTTGCAATATTTGATGTATTCTTTTTCGCAACGCATTGTTAATATGTGAACTGAGAAACATAACCAATAAAAAAAAAATCGGTTTACTCTTGCTAACCTAAGCACTATCCATAAATAATGTCTCACTTTTTTTCAACTTATTTGACGTCCTTCCCCTATATCACAAATGTCACACTTGACCATACCCCTCCTCTCCCCTTGTCACATGTGACACTATATTTTACAATCATATTAAAACAAAAAAGTTTTTCAGCTCCACTAAATTGTGTGATGTCACACTTCTCATTACCCCCTCCCAACCCCTTGTCACAAAATGTCATAATTTCACAACCCACCCCTCAAAACGTGACATCATTTGTTGAAGTAACCTAATATCATTGAGTTCTAATGCCAGGTATGTGAATTTGACGTATTAAAAGTGCGCATCCTAGCCAAGTTAACTAGAGGACTTTTACTTTATGAGTTTGAGCAGGAGGCAACGGGAAACATATGACTTGATAAAGGCTAAGTCTCGGTTTACCACATCGCTACAACAAACTGGCTATTTTAATATTCATATTAATTACTATATAACGATTAAGATTGACTCTCATAATCTATCATTATCATATTAAAATGCTATTATCGCTGTAGTGTTCGTTCACAAATTGGCTAAAAGATGGCTTAAAACGGTTTAGGGTCAAAACTTCGCGCTGTCAAATCTAGTACGTACAGAGCGTCTTAAAAATATTACAATTCGGGAAGGAAATTTAAGTTTTTGAAATTAAATTATTTAAATTTAATGTTGGAAAAAAGCATTTAAGTTTATATGTTTTTTAACTTTCCAGGTTTGATTTAAAAAACTTAAAAACTCGACCTTAAAATTATTATAATTTTAAATTAAGTGTTTAGAAATTTTAAATATATCGTGTACAAAAGTTAAAATACGAAGGAGGTTCAAAAGCCCAAAATTTCGTAGATCCACTACTTCGAGTGTGTGAAACTTCTCAGATTCATAACTTATATCGTTTTTCATTTCTAGTCCTCAATTATTCATGAATATTTTCCTGTCAATGAGATACACTATTTTTCTCGAAAAAAAGTAGAATTTAATACGCATAAAAATGCTTTTGCGATTCACGAAATATTCTATGTTGCCGTGGGAAAAAATACTGTGAACAGAAAAAAAAACCCTCATATCTAAATAAAACTGATTTTGCAATATGCACTTTTAAACATTTTCGAGCCTAAAATTGCGCTCATTAATCGTCTTTACCTTTCCTGCTTTCAAACAGTTTTTTCCTTAATGTCACTGTATATATATATACATTCACCCTTAACATGTGCGTAAAACTTACGCTTTTACCTCAAAAATACTTTCCCGCGATTTTCCTAAATCTTCAAATCAAGATCATTTATCTCCTGGTGCTTTATTTACTTTTAACTTTTAAAAACATCTTTCTGGCTGGCAACTGAATGCATGCATGCGTAGTACACACTCTTTTTTTAAAGCTAGTATTTCGATTTAACGTTTCTAACCTATGATTTATGATGCAGGATTAAAAACAGTAAGGTATTTCAAAATTATCAAAGCACCTGCTTTAAACGAGGAATAACTTACAGATTCGATGAACGTAGGATCGGAGACGCCTCGATGAGAAGTCAAAGGAGGTCAATGTGACTTCCCAAATATTTTCCTTCCCAAGAGAATTTTGCTGACGGCTCCACAAATTTGAAGAAAATATTAACACGCTTTAATTAACTTCACTTGTATCTATCTATGTAATAGAATCTTGCAACTCAATTTTCACACACTTCCTGTGATCGGATTCTTTTTAACATTGATATGCGACCTCAAACCCCATGACGATGTAGTATTGCGCAATCAAATTAATTAATTAACCATTAACTATTAAGTTATTAGCTTACTCCAATTTTAAGCAGCATTTTTGCATAAATCCTCTAACATGAGATCTAAAAAATGCTCGCACAAATTAGTACGACGTCGTACTATATGTCGATAGACAGGTCTGATTGCTCTGCATCAGAAAAAATTCGTTCATATGTCCTAAAGTAATTAGGACGTCAGTTGAAATTGGTTTTAAATAATTTCAAGCTAAAATTTTCACAGCTATAAAATGGTATCACCTTTTACTTATAAACGTAAAAAAAAAGCATTTAATGCAACAATATTTGATGGTTTCTCTCCCAAGTATTACCCATCAAAAAACATCTAAAGGGCCATTCCTCGAGAAATGCAGTCATCTTGTCCAGTATGTGACATTCATATATTTCACGAAAAAGTAGTGAATTTAAAGGCTAATGAAAGAATCTTATTCGTTAAGAAATCACAGCGATTTCTTAGGCAAAAACTTTGTTCATTACCTTTTAAAATTACTTATTTTTAATGAAATATATGAGAGTCACATGCGGGACAAGATGGCTGCATTTTCGAGGAATGGCCCTAAAGCACATTTTTATAAAAGTTACACATTTTGAAATCTAGCCCTCTTTTCAACCATTCATTTCTGTATTTGATCATTTAACCCATGTATGCCCAGTAGCCTAAAAACGGGACGCTTGTTAGTTACTGCATACAAAAACCTGTAATGGGTATAGCATTTTACTAAAGCTGTTTTTCACAAGTTAAATAGTCCTTCTTTTTGAGAAAACCAGTTACAGCCACTATTTGGACATCAGAGTTTACATATTGACAGCTATTTTCAGACACATCAGTCAAGCAACGATCGAGCATGGGTAGCCGCAGAAAGTAAGTGTTTTTTACGAGCTTTTTTTCATAAAATTAAACTATTTTAAAATTATTTGATTAAAATTGATCACAGATGCCTTTTGTAATGTTACTTTGCACAAGTAAAGTCAAGTAAGGTCGTATTTTGCTCAAATATCCGCAAAATATCCCGTAAACAGTACGTTAAATAACTAAATAAACATGGCAAAGGCGATCTATTTTAAGCCTAAAATGTATGTAAACCATTCCAAGTAAGAGTTTTAAGCAGTTAAAAATTGGAAAAAAATGTTAAAAAAAACTTGGGTATAAATGGGTTTAACTGATTTTCAAAAGACAGTACCAGTGTCTGTAATAAGATATCAAAATTTTGAGGGGTGCATGTATCCTTTGCACCCTCTTGGCCTTGTGTGCTTTGTGTACTTGTGCACTATGCTTGTGTACTCTGAAAAGGGTGGCAAATATTTAATCTCAGGGATTATGACTAATCCCTAACTTTCTGCTGATTTCGGAATAAAAAATAATTTCTCCAGAAAGGATCAGATGAGCTGGAAGTAAATATATATTTTTTTTTATGAATCGTGAAGTATTGCTAGCTTTAAGCGGAGTTTGTTTGTTAAATGCAAGTTATGTGCTCACATACTGAACATTAAACCAACCAGATATTTGTGATTTCCTTGTGAAATACGAATTCTCGTTAAAGTGGGGCTTGTTATAAGCGAGTTCGGCTACATTAGAATACACATTTTTCACTAATTAATGTTTTTCTTAAAATGCCCTGTGCGAAAGTAATTAAAACAACTTTTAAAATGCTAAACATCAGTTGTATTTTCTTTCCTAAGGAAAAATTTGCAATGGGGTTTTGATAATAATACACAGTAAAATCATTTACAAGAAGACACAACACTTTTACAGGGAACGACACATGACGCATTTATATTTTTTAGTCGTTACTTTAAAGATTCTTACTTTTCGCACACAGAAAAATATTTTATTTATTTTTACCTAATTTGGTACAGAATAAGATCAGCTTTTTTTTTCTCCAAGCATAACAGGATAGCACCATTAAAATCTTACAAGAGCTCTTGATCTCTATGGATAGCAATAGAATAGCTTACCACCCAAAAAAGGGGAAAAAAAGATCGACAGATATATATAAAAAAAAATACTTGTATTTCTAGTGAGACAAGGAACGAAAAAAGTATCTCAGCTGAATAAATACACTGCGATGCAAAAGTTTAGACAAAATGCAAATATGTGAATAAAAAGAAAACTATTCAACGAAATGCTTTCAAATTTCTATTACAGGTACACAATATGGTCCCAAATACGTGTCTGGAGTTCTTATAACTATAACTGGAATCACATTTTGGATATTACAAAAGACATTTTTTTACATTGTTGCAAAAGTTTAGACAATAGTTGGATTTTATGCAAATATCCCTTGAAATGTGATTGGTGGAGGAAATGCGGGACTGCATTATTCATTTATAAAGTGCAGAGATTGCTGAATAAATAATCAAAATCTCAAAAGCCCTTTAGTTCTCGTGTAAAGCAGATGAGAAAGTTTGGAAGCCAAAATTTAAAAATGAACCTACTTTATTAATTTTTTGTCTTTTAAATCGGCTCTAGTATGGTAGTACATTGTTTTTTACTTTGTGGAGAGCAAATTCAAACATGCGTATCGATCAAAAAGTCCAAGAAAAATTATATTTCTTAAGGATGAAGGAATTGGAAAAACGGCTCAGACTGACGATTCGCCCCTTAATCCTACAAAACCTCAACTTGGGTCAAAAACAGCACGTGACAGCATAAGTAGATGAACAACTGAATCGGAAGGCATAAAAAAAAACAAAGAATTGTGCCTGAGCCTTTTGGGACAGAGTGTCCCAAATCAGCCAGATTTTAATGTGAAAAGCAGCATATGTATCATCGTGACTAAAAAATGAACGGTACTTTCTTTGATAAAAATTATTAAAATTGGGATGGCCTAGATGGATTGTAATTCTTTTCGCGGGACTTGAGAAATATCCAATGATCATACGCTGTGCTGCTTTTACCAATAAAATCTGGCTTATTTGGGATACTCTGTCTGAAAAGGCTCAAGCACAATTCTTTGTTTCTTTTATGCATTCCGATTCAGTTGTTCATCTTCTTATGCTGTCACGTGCTGTTTTTGACCCAAGTTGAAGTTTTGTAGGATTAAGGGGCGAATCGTCAGTCTGAGCCTTTTTTTCAAATCCTTCATCCTTAAGAAATATAATTTTTTTTTGACTTTTTGATCGATACGCATGTTTGAATTTGCTCTCAACAAAGTAAAAAACAATGTACTACCATACTAGAGCCGATTTAAAAGACAAAAAATTAATAAAGTAGGTTCATTTTCAATTTTCGGCTTCCAAACTTTCTCATCTTCTTTACACGAGAACTAAAGAGCTTTTGAGATTTTGATTATTTATTCAGCAATCTCTGCACTTTATAAATGAATAATACAGTCCCGCATTTCCCCCACCAATCACATTTCAAGGGATATTTGCATAAAATCTGACTATTGTCTAAACTTTTGCAACAATGTAAAAAAATGTCTTTTGTAATATCCAAAATTTGATTCCAGTTATAATTATAATAACTCCACACACGTATTTGGGACCATATTGTGTACCTGCAGTAGAAATTTGAAAGCATTTCGTTGAATAGTTTTCTTTTTATTCACATATTTGCACTTTGTCTAAACTTTTGCATCGCAGTGTATGCATTATGCAATCCAAACTGATGCAAAAACTTTATGGCAGCTGACTCAATTTCTTTTGCTAGCAAAAAACTACTCTGAGGGAGTAAAACACGAAAATGAAAAGGTTTCACAAATTGCGATTTCTGAATAGATCGAATAATAATAGTGATAAAAATGAAAGCTTATTTGTTTCTGAGAAATTGAAATTTTCGCAATCAAAGATTACTTCAAGTTGTTGAAATATCGTTCTTTTTTTTTTTTTTGGCACTTTCCTTTCCCTCTTTTTCGAATTTTAATGCTATATAGTTGATTACTCCATGTTAATATATTGTAACGAGTCCGTAGCACCTTCAACGTTCTTCAAATGAGCATTCCAATCTTGAGGAAGTAACTATAAATTTATTTACAAGTATTTACACTATTTACAATATGAGCAGGAAACAATTGCTAAACATCCAGCAATTAGGTAGCAAAACAGTACACTGTACTCTTAACAGTAACTCAGCACCACGTATCAAACGTGAACAGTAATTAAGCAATTACAAAAGCAAAACAACCATTCGCCAAGCAAACGAAAACGAGTCACCAGATCAAATCTGAAAACAACTGACTGACTTGTGTTCAAGGCCAGCTATTTATACACGGAAAGAAATTACGACAATATTCGAGAAAAACCTGAAATATTTTGTTTCATTCATAACTTTGAACAATCCATTCACAAATTCTAGCGATAAGGAAAAAAACCACGCGAAAATGTCTTCACGCTTATTAAAGTTAGGGCAAGTGTAAAAACTGCAAAGTGTTTCAGGGCCGGTATACAGATGATAAAAGTGATATCTTCAGATACATTTGCTACATGTCGCCAGATAAAACCAAAACTAATGAAAATAAAGCAAGGCAGGAAAAACAACAACTATTTACAAGATTTGTAACATTGCCCCCTTCCCAAGGACTGCACGTCCCGGGCAGTACAATCCCCAGAAAGGAAGCAAGGGAAAACTTACCGATACACACATTACATGATGACCAATCATAAACATGATAAACAATAACAATGAGAACACGAAAGAAATAATAACATTGATAAAGTAATATTACAGACAATTAAAGGCAAAAGTTATTTACAAAATTTACAAACAAATTACCATGGTAGCTTTAGATTTATTTTACGAACTATGGCCATAGTATGGGGCTAGCCGATCATAATGGACAACCCTAGGTTTTGAATGTGATGACTTCTGGATCCTCACTACGACGTCGTTCAGCCGGTGGAGAACTGTGTAAGGTCCATCCCAATGCGACTGCAATTTGGGTGACAGACCTTTACGTCGGATGGGATTCCATAGCCATACTTTGTCACCTTCTTGAAAGTCATGACCAGTGGACCTTGTGTCGTATCGGGTCTTCATCTTCTCCGTCGCGATGTTGATTCGCTCCCGTGCAAAGTGATGAACGTCCTCCAACCGGGCCTGGAGATCCTGGACGTATTCCTCAGGCGATGAAGGCGCATCTGGAGGGAGACCGAAGACGAGATCACAAGGTAGCCGAAGCTCTCGGCCGAAGAGCATCTGTGATGGGGAATATCCGGTGGTCTCGTGGACAGCACTGCGGTAGGCCAGCAGGAACAGAGGAAGTTTCTTGTCCCAATCCTGTTGATTTTTGGAGACCATAAGCGAGAGATTATTAAGGATTGTCCTGTTGAATCTCTCCACCATGCCGTCCGATTGTGGGTGTAGTGGTGTCGTTCGAGTTTTCTCAATTTTGAGGATATCACATAGGCCCTTAAACACAGCAGAGATGAAGTTCCTTCCCTGGTCAGAATGGATCTGCAAAGGTGTCCCATATCTCGAGATCCAATGCTGGACTAGAGTCTCTGCTACAGTGGTAGCTTCTTGATCTGGAATGGAATATGCTTCGGGCCATTTGGTGAAATAGTCAATTGAAACGAGGATGTATTTGTTCCCATCAGTAGTTTTCGGTAGAGGACCAAGAATGTCGATCCCGATTCGTTCGAAAGGAGCTCCTACGTTGTAAAGATGTAGTTTCCCGCGGCTTCTTCTTTTCGGTCCTTTACGGGCAGCACAGGCGTCACAAGAATGACACCACTTCTCCACGTCATCCTTCGCCTTGCTCCAGAAGAAGCGCTCTCGAACCTTGTGGAGGGTTTTCAGGATACCAAAGTGTCCTCCAGTCGGACTACTGTGCAATTCCTTTAGAACGTCTGGAATTCTTGATCTGGGAATGAGTAACTGCCATTTGAATGCTTTACCATCGTCAGAATCCCATTTCCGATACAGGACGCCATTTCGCAACTGGAGAGATTTCCATAGAGCCCAGTATCTCTTCGTTGCAGGACTGTAGATAGAAACGTCTTGCCAACTAGGTCGCCGACTGTCCTTTTCCATTAACTCTATGATAGGCTTTAGGTCTGGGTCTTCAAGCTGATCTTTTCTAACTTGGTCGTCACTCCATGGATCAGGATCTGAAGATGATTAAGTAGCAGTAATTTGACAGGCAGTAGGGATTGTCATCCCGTACTGTTTCTCAATTCGGGAGCAATAATGGCAGTTCTCGGAACAAGGTCTTCTTGATAATGCGTCAGCATTACCGTGTGACGAACCTTTTCGGTGCTTAATCTCGATGTCATATTCCTGGAGCCGCTGTATCCACCTGGCTACCTGGCCCTCTGGATTCTTGAAATTCAAAAGCCAAGTTAAAGAGGCATGATCAGTCCGGAGCAGGAATTTACGGCCGTAGAGGTAATGATGGAAATGTTCTACAGCTTTAACTATGGCGAGCAATTCCTTTCTCGTGACACAATAATTTCGCTCCGACTTGGATAAGCATTTGCTCCAGTAGGCGATGACATGTTCGTTACCGTCTATTTCTTGAGATAAAACAGCTCCAACGCTCTCGTGGCTCGCATCAGTGTCAAGTATGAAGGATTTTCCAGGCTGAGGATAAGAGAGAATAGGCGTTGATGTTAAAGCCTCCTTCAGCTGTAGAAATGCATCCTCGCATTCTTTGGACCATTCAAATTTTTGTTTGCTCTCCGTCAGCTTATGCAAAGGTCGTGCAATATTGGAAAAACCCTTCACAAACTTCCTGTAGTACGTGCAGAGCCCCAGGAAACTTCGCAGCTGATGAACATTTTCGGGGCGGCTCCAATTCTTGACTGCGGATACCTTATCTGGATCTGTTCGTACACCCTCTGAAGAGATAATGTGACCAAGGTAGTTCACCTCACGGCGGAACAAATTACATTTGGACGGGCTTAACTTCAGGTTGGCTTCCTTAAGCTTTTGCAGCACCTTCCTAAGATTAGCCAAATGTTCCTCAAAACTGCGTCCTATGATGATGATGTCGTCCAAGTAGACAAGACAGGATTCATAAGAGAGTCCTCGCAGCACTGATTCCATAAGACGCTCGAACGTGGCTGGTGCATTGCAGAGGCCGAAGGGCATCACTTTAAACTGCCACAAGCCTTGTCCGGTTGTAAACGCCGTCTTCTCTCGGTCGTCGGGGTGTATCTCCACCTGCCAGTAGCCGCTCTTTAAATCCAGGGTCGAAAACCACTTGTGTCCGGAAAGGGTGTCCAGAGTGTCATCGATCCGTGGAAGAGGGTAACTGTCCTTCTTGGTGATGTCATTCAGGCGTCGGTAGTCAACACAAAATCTGGTGGAGCCGTCTTTCTTTCGGACCAAGACGATAGGGGATGCCCAAGGACTGGATGAGGGTTCGATGACGTCATTCTCCTGCATCTCTTTCAAGAGGATCTCAACCTCTTCCTTCTTGGCGAACGGTAGTCGTCTTGGATGCTGCTTGATAGGGGATGATCTCCAGTGTCGATCCTATGCTGCGTTAAACTCGTGCGACCAACATCTTCGGATGTAGATGAAAACACCTGCTTGAAGTTGTCCACCAATCTTTCCGCAGCGTATCTTTGATCCTTCGATAATGGTGCACTCCCAATTAATTTCGAAGTCAAGGATTCGGAAGACACAGTCTCGGAGGAATCAATTCTTCTGATGATGCAGTTTACGGGAGTACAAGTTGCCAACACTTCTCCTTTCTTAATATTCCTCGGTCTTTCACTTACATTGGCGACTCTCACAGGAACTGCATTCCTTGAAAGGTCCACAAGCGTAGATGCCACTAGTACTCCTTTTGGGCTATTATTCTGGTTAGGATATTCAATTAGGCCGAATTTAAAGCTGTTGTTTTCCTTGATGGAGCCAGGTATTAGTATCTCTGATCTTGGGGGAATCAATAAATCTGTTTGGGCTATTATTTGATGAGCGGATTTTAAGTTATTTTCAGCATTGAAAATTGCTATGTCTTCCCTCATCGAGTGCAGCTCATTATTTTTAAAGTCGATAGAAAAATCAAATTTTCTCAAAAAGTCCAGTCCGAGAATGAAGGGATCTGTAATGTCAGCGACGAATGCCGTGTGATGGTAAGTGGCGCTTCCGAACATTATTTCTAAGTTCACTTTTCCTTCAATCTCGATTTTGTCACCTGTCACAGTTTGAAGAGTAACGCAGGGCGGCGTCCATAAGATCTTGAGTCCAAATTGACGAGCCACATCAGGCCTAATGATGGTAACGTTGGCTCCTGTGTCCACAATCATTTCGCAGGGAAACCCATTCACATATGCGTAAATGAAGAGTCCGTTGCAGCCGCCACTTCTTGAAGAAATCTGGAAAACTTTGGGATGGGACTCATTCCAATTTGGCGACCTCCGCCCCGCGAGATTGCCATAGCTCAGTTTTCCTGAGCTGGAGAGGAAGAGGTACCCTTCCCTCTTGTTTCTTGGCGGGCTTCGCAGTTCCTTCGTAAGTGGCCCTCACCGCCACATTTCCAGCACTTCAGTGGTTGTCTACTTTGGTCTTTGCGAGCCGCGATCTTCTTCAGGGTCCCCGACATCTCTTTCATTTGTCGCTCAAGTTCCGAGAGACGAGTTAAGTTCGATTCCGGGGAACTCACTTCCACGCCTCTGATTGTATGGCGATCCTTGCGGGATGTTTGTTGTGCAGCCTCGAACTTCATTGCGTAGACCAGACCGGATTTAAGATCTTTAATGTCCGCCATCTGGAGAGCCGTCTGAATTTCTGAACTTCGCACTCCGTCTATGAAGTAGTTCAGGGCCAGGCTATCGCGAATATCTGAAGGACAGTTCTAGAAGGCGAGATGGGAAAGCCTTTCAACGTCTGCGGCAAAAACTTGCAAAGTCTCTTCAGCCTTCTGGAGTCGGGATTTCAGCTGGAGTTGGCTGAATTCTTTTTGGCATGCTTCGCCAAAGCGAAGCTCCAAGGCCGATGATAAGGCATCGAAGTCGCGGTGCTTGTCCTCTGGGAAGGTCTGTAGTATGTCAGCTGCATCCCCTCTCAGCGAGGCTGCAAGGTGACAGGCTTTCGTGGAAGAGTCCCAGGAGTTTGCTTCTGCAACGATGAGGAACTGCTTCTTGTAAATATTCCACGAGGTCTTCCCGTCAAATGTGGCCAGTTTAATGGATGGACGAGAAGTCCCAGCTGCAGCTACACAGTCACTTGAGTTGTTGTAGGATGCTGATAACTTTGATTCAAGTTCTTTAATTTTCTTTTCCACGTGGTTCTCTACTGTGGTGATTCGATTCTCAACACCGTCTGAGTTGTTGCTGGATGCTGATAACTTTGATTCAAGTTCTTTAATTTTCTTTTCCACATGGTTTTCTACTGTGGTGATTCGATTCTCAACGCTGTCAACTTTTTCTTCTATAGCCTCCACTTTATTTTCCATATTGGCAAATTTATTTTCCACCAAACTTTTCATCGACGTTAGATCGCTCTTAATTTCTTCTTGACTTGAAGTTATGCTCGGGGTTAAATCACTCTTTAATTGTTCTTGATTAGTAGCCAGAGTCGCCATATCATTCTTGATTTCTTCTTGACTTGAAGTTATGCTAGCGGTTAAATCATTTTTTAATTGTTCTTGATTCGCAGTCATGTCACTTTTAATAGCGTTGATCGCATCAAGGAGTTTTGTTAGTTGTTCCTCCATTGCTCGAGTAATCACCATAAAATTCTGAAGTCAAAAAGTCCTCAGGAAGAAAAGTCCAAGTTCACAGAAAGTTCCAAGAAAGTCCTTGAAGATGCCCCACGTTGGGCGCCAAAAATTGTAACGAGTCCATAGCACCTTCAACTTTCTTCAAATGAGCATTCCAATCTTGAGGAAGTAACTATAAATGTATTTACAAGTATTTACACTATTTACAATATGAGCAGGAAACAATTGCTAAACATCCAGCAATTAGGTAGCAAAACAGTACACTGTACTCTCAACAGTAACTCAGCACCACGTATCAAACGTGAACAGTAATTAAGCAATTACAAAAGCAAAACAACCATTCGCCAAGCGAACGAAAACGAGTCACCAGATCAAATCTGAAAACAACTGACTGACTTGTGTTCAAGGCCAGCTATTTATACACGGAAAGAAATTACGACAATATTCGAGAAAAACCTGGAATATTTTGTTTCATTCATAACTTTGAACAATCCATTCACAAATTCTAGCGATAAGGAAAAAAACCACGCGAAAATGTCTTCACGCTTATTAAAGTTAGGGCAAGTGTAAAAACTGCAAAGTGTTTCAAGGCCGGTATACAGATGATAAAAGTGATATCTTCAGATACATTTGCAACATGTCGCCAGATAAAACCAAAACTAATGAAAATAAAGCAAGGCAGGAAAAACAACAACTATTTACAAGATTTGTAACAATATGTTTTTAAAAAAGTGCAATTTGTCAGAAATTTCAAGTTATCTTTTCAGATTTTTTTATTTGTACCAAATATCACATTTAAGAGCACTAATTAAAAGAGTAATCATTGAAGCAATCATTAAAAAACAAAAACACCGTGCAGCACGAAATGTGAGCAATCGTAATTTAAAAAGCGAAAAGATACTGTAAAAAAAAACTTATCAAAAAGGAAACTAACTTTTTTTTTCTAGTACGCCACTTGAGAAAAGAATACAAATATGTTTTAGTTTCGCCAAATATTTATACTAAATTAACTGCAAAATATCACCCGCTCTATTTGCAGCAGTATTCTAAAAGCAGTTTTATCTGATGCCACGTCAATGGATATAGAACTATAAAACAAATAAATAAACACATGTTTCAACCAAAGAAATTTTTCAATTTCCGTATTCATTAATAGAATTTAAATAAAAATATAAAAGGAATTTTTACAAAGGCTAAAGAATTCTTCGGAGGTTTTGGGAATTATTATTATTTTTCAAATACTTTATAAGTCGTGCATTTATCTGAGAGTAAGGATTTACCTAGTCGAGGTTCTTTCTATTAATTCCCTGTCCCTTTTGAACCAGTCTGTCCAACACCAAAGAATACGATTATTTTTCAAGAAATCTACATACTCTTTCTTCTCAGCATCTCGTAAAATTTGATGGGGAGAAAAAACTAGACGAAAGTAATACAATAAAAAAAGTAATACAACCAGACAAAATAGTGGTTTAGGACAATTTTATGATTCGGTATTACAAAAGCATCTTATTTTGTCCAGACGTCAGTGCAAAAATGACGTCGCATACCGAGAATTAAAGGAGTACTTTCTAAACTAGATTAGCATTAAGTTAGCAAAGACTAAAAAAAAAAGATGTGCCCCTTTCATTCTCGATATGTCAAGAGAAGTAGCGGGTTTACAGGTTTGTGAGTTACAAATGCAAATTTGGGTCCCCCTGTGTCTATCACAGAACTATGTGACAAAATTTTCATGTACATTTTTGAATCCTCTTCGAGGTCCTATGTCCGTGGGACTTGCGACTTGGCGAATCCGCCACTGGTCAAACGTTGTTGTAATGGCTCATTCTTCTCTATCTCTTCTCTTCTCTATCTCTTCTCTTCTCTATCTCTTCTCTTCTCTATCTCTTCTCTTCTCTATCTCTTCTCTTCTCTATCTCTTTATCTATCTCTATCTCTTCTCTATCTCTTCTCTTCTCTATCTCTTCTCTATCTCTTCTCTTCTCTATCTCTTCTCTTCTCTTCTCTTCTCTACTAATAATAACGCTGAAGATGGGTCTGCCTGTCTATCTGTTACGCGCGTAGCGCCAAAAAAGTTAAATCGATTTTCTTAAAATTTGGCATAAAATTAGTTCGTAGCATGGGTGGGTGCGTCTCGAAGCGTTTTATCGAAAATTATATTTCGTTCTTTTTCTATTCTAACTCTTAGCTCATTTTTCATACAAATTCAATAAAATGGAAAAGAAATATTTGATACACGTTTTCGAGTTTTATGTCATTCGAAAGCTTAAAATTTTCTGCTAAAAGTGATCTCAATTAGAAGAGCTGTAATAACTGTTTTTAGAATCCCGGAAATTCAAGGTTTACCTTGAGAAAAGCAAGCTAAATAATTCTAAAATGCTGAAGTTCGAGAAAAAAATTATGTACTAATAATAAAGCTGAAGGTGGGTCTGTCTGTCTGTTACGAGCGTAGCGCCAAAACCGTTCGATCGATTTTCTTAATTTAAAATAATAAAGCAAATGCAAATTGAATTAATGATTTACTTTTAAATTTCATGCAGATTCAATACTTTTTGACCAGCTGTAATATGAAAGAATAACGATTTGTTTGTAGAACGATGTGAATATTGGGTTGCTCGAATTAGAAACTTATCGTTTGGTGATGAAAACAATTTTACTTTCACTTTAACGTTAAGAACCATTCATTTAACTCTTGTTTCATTCGAAGGACATTTGGAACACCTGCAAATTTTATCGACTCATCCATTATCCCCTTTTGATAGATTCTGTACTCGTTATTTGCATATCCAATTCATCATAATAATTTTTGCTGCAGTTTCGTCTGCTGTTACCCAATTTTCCTTCCATCAAGGAAAAAGTCGTAAAATTTCGAATCGTTTCAACTTTAGTACAAGTATCATATTATACATCAAAGATGAAACTGAATATGATTTATAGCAAGAGATCAAATATTAAGGATAGAAAATGATGACATTTACAAGAAAATGCGGGTAGAAATTAATTCTTTGCATTTTAATGTCTAGAAGCGAACAAATTTTGAAGTTCTGATCAGTTCAAGCAAGTGCGAATTTTATAATAATAAACTAAAAATTGCTAGTTTTAGTAATAAACTGTAAAATTTCGCCTTTTACACTACTAAACTGTAGAATTGCTAATTTTACAGTTATAAGCTGCAAAATTGCTAATTTTACATTTTACAACCGCACGTTTTACAGTTTTAAACTGGAACTTCTTCTGTCTGTATTATACTGTTGTTTTTATAGTATGATACAACTAAATTTTACGGAAACAAGCTAAAAAGCCCAACTTCACTGTAAGAAACTAAAATTGCCAGTTTTACAATTCATTACTGTGCATTTTACAGTTTTAAATTGGAACCTCGGCTGCCAATATTGTATTGCAAAAACAACAGTTCATTTTTTGCAGAGTATGAGCAATTTTTTCTTCCACCTTTGAGCTATGTTTCCATTTATGCAGTCCCAGTATCTTACAAGAAAACAAGTAGAGCAACTTCTTCACTTTTTAAAAGAGGCAATTCTCAATCAACTACCTCCGCCCTGCTTATAGCGAAATACCTCGCAATTAGCCGTCAAAGTGTCAAGAAAATTGTGCACAACAAACCTACTGAAATGCAACGCGTTCATTTTTCTTTTTGAAAATGAAAATTTTAAAAACATTTGAAAGGGTAAGGTTCAAAAACTCCAGTCACTCACGTCACTTGCTCAGAGAACAAGCAAAAACACACAAAAAATCAATGCTTCAAGGCGTTTCCCAACAAAAACAAACTCACGTTCGGAATTGAATGTTTGAAATCACATGGCCGTAAATTAACGAAAAAACATCCCTTTCTGATTCAAAGATTACATTATCTTTCCCAACCCCATATCCTCAACTCGCTACTAGCCACAATCCATTTGCAGCGTCAGTAAAAGCTGTATATATTTCAAATAGCCCTGAACTCCTTCCGATAATAGGTCCTTTCCTGGAGATTTATGTAACGTTTTTTTACCTTCCTGCGAAGCGGTCCGTTTGAATTTACGTACATTTCAACACTTGGGCTTTTTCACTGGGGCATTATTTGCTCCAATGAGCGTGACAAATCGGTTCGAGAATGCAGGACTTTAATTCTAATCACTTCTGAAGAAAATACTAATGAGTGGGAAGGAAAATCGGGAACTGGATTAGTTCGGAAATGTCCATAATCGTTATATTAATGCGTCAACATAAAAAAATCTCTCTCTCTCTCACTTTTTTGGTTCTAAATTTAAGAGGAAAACAATGAAACTCATATCACTTGAATCACGTAGATTTGCACAAAAAAAGCATTTTATTCAATTCCATGTTGCTCTTTTTTTATTCCAATTTTAAGAGGAGTTCCTTGCAGGTTTTCATTGATTGATTGATTTATTTATTTTTAAACATAGGATGAGCTTCGTTCGATTTTTCTAAGTCGATTAGATCGTCTGTAATTAATGTAAAATATTTTTATTAGCTTTTATTATTCTTGCTCCGTCTATTTGATTCATTAGTGGGACAAGCTATTTAATCGTTGCCAGAACCAAAAACGAATAATAGTAATTGCAAGAAGGCATTGTTAAAAACTTAACAAATAAATTCGAGGCTGAACCTAAGCAAGCATAGAGTTGTGGGTTTTGTGGTTTTGAAACTTTCCTTGATTTGAGTCATCAATTTAAAACCTTTTTTTTTTTTTTTGAAGCTTTTTTTACCATATTTGTTTTGTCTGCTGGCAGATATTTTGGCTTTTTTTTTTTTTTGCTCATTTTAATGTGTTTTCCTGTTTTTGAAGGGCAAAAGTGTTTTTTCGACTTTTAGTTTTTCCTTCGTATTTTTCACTTAATTTTATTTTATTTCTTCTGATACATTTTTAGAGCATTTTAAATATCTGTTTCCGATTATTATTTCTTTTTTTCTCTCGTTTGTTTATTTTGTTCCCGGCAACTGCTTGAAAGAAACGACCTCCTTATTTCTGCTATTTTACAGACGATAGTTCGTTCTTTACCTTTTGTTTAGCCAGTTTCGTAATTCTTAAGAAGAATGTAAGGAGACTCTATTTTTAGAATAGCGTTTTGGAGAGTAACGGCCAACCAGCATTTTTTTTACGATATAAAAACAGCACTTATTTTTCATAACAACAACGTTTTGCGTTAAGATGACCAAACAACAAATAACTCAATGCAGAAAAAAGCCATCAGTAACGGCATGAAGGATGGAGGGACTTAAAAATAACACAAATTATGAAAATAAATTTAAATAATTACTCAAGTACAAATAAATATAAAAAAGTATGTGGTAAGCACTTATGTTCACTTCAGTAGTAACACATTTAACATTCTTTCCTCACAAGCAAATACATAAATTGAGTAGTAATACCAATTATGGATTGTTTAAATATTTTTTTTTTAATTCTTCCCAGAATTGAAATGGCTTCCCAGAGCACTCACTAAATTAAAATCCCCAAGTTTAATGTGTTTATTGATAAATACTAATCTGATGTAAATTGGTAGTTGGGAAAAGATATTAGCACTTGCAGCATTTTCCAGCTTATGCATAGAGTTAAGAGTTTTCGGGGGGGGGGGGCGAGTTGAGGGGGTATTATCCTCGGCCTTTTTTTCCAAAGGGGTTTATTTGAATAAAAATACATTTTATTTTTTGGAAAAATCAAGAATTTATAAATTTTCACACAAAATTATGTATTCAGAACCTCATAACACTGATATTCTGATGCTTTTTGTGCAAATTATGTATCTCATATGAAAACACTAATCTTCATAATGCAACCTGTGAGATAATTTAATTTCCCTGTAAAAATAAGTATTTTTTTGCTATTTTTCTTATTGACACTGTAAATGTATACAAACAACATCAATCAGGGGAAATGTTAAAGTAAAAAGTTTAGTATATGCTCATTAAATGTGTGTAATCATGAACTACACACATATAAAAATGCATATCGCAAATTATTTTTTAAAAAAGCAAGTTTTTGTCACAACTGTCTTAATCAAAATTAATGGTTGTTGTTGTTTTGTGCCAGCTAGGCTGACAACTTGGGTGGGCTGCGTCACTTTTCCAACTGTACCGTAATTTGGTGTGAAGTCCGCCTTCTACAGTGCTTTCCACCAGGGTGTCAATGATTTAAATCAATTGATTTTCTTTAAAAAATCATTGATTTAAATCACTTTTTGTTTTAAGCCTCATAAAATTCTCTTGAACAATCCCAATTTCATTATTTTTGCCATTTGCTTTTAGAGCTTTGATTTCCGTCTAATAAATCGAAAAGTAATCCTACTCATCTCCTCTCCGCAGATGGTGGAATGTTGCACTCCAAATAATATGTACGCACAAATAGTGCTATTTGTTTTGTCTAATATGTGAAATAAATAAATACATGCAGTTGAAGGGCAGGAGTTGCAAAGAGTGCATTGAGGGGGGAGGGACATGATAGGATGTGTGTGATATACTTTCAGTAAAAAAAAAAAACATCTCTTCACTTTAACAGTTGTTAAATTTCTTAATTTCTGTTTTTTTCATTAGTATAAAAAGTCATATTTAATTTTAAAATTTTTGCATATAAACTTTTTACTGTACTTCTCATTTTATTAAAATTTCATTTGTAATGCTGCTTAAGGTCTGTATTTTCTTTAATTTTTCTGTATCGTGGGTCATAATTTTATTGATATTAAAAGTGATTTTTTTTTTTTCTCTCAAATGGGGCTGCAGCAAAGGCACAACCTTTTGCAGACCTAGTGCGATCCCCCAACTAAGCATCCATTCTTTCACGTAGTACCAGAATCGGCGGAATGCCATTACCATGAGAATTTTGCCGCCTAGTTGTCGCCAGATGGAGGCACCTGAGCATTAAAAATGATTAGAATCATATATTTGTATTTGCATTTAATTCCGCGGTTTTACATCATAGTTTTTTGGTGAAGCTTTACTTCAAAGGTGTTTTTGTATTTTTTAAAAACTTAAAGGTAAGTCGTTCATAAATGTAAATTAATTAATAATTGAAGTTTCTAATTTTTTTAAATAAAAAAATCCGATTTTTTTTTTAATTTAATGAAACTTGCTTTCCACATATCATAAGGACCCGCTTATAGGGTAGGCAATCATTGGGCCGTGGTGGCCCGATCGGTAAGGCGTCGGACTCGTGTCCGGAGGGACCCGGGTTCGATCCCAGCCGATCAAAGATCCACCGCCTTGATTAATGGTGGCTGGGAGGCGTTAAAAATGTCGTGGTCACAAAGTCCTCCAAGTGAAACGATACCTCTGGGGGTGCTAGAACCTAGGGTTTGCTCGACCCTAGGTTCTGGTTCAAAATTAAGAATAGAGCGCTCTTCAGGGCCCTATCCCGGTTAAACCACGAAAGTTGTGGTAGGTACGGGGGACCCTGGAGAGTGTGAAGTGAAGTGAAGGTAGGCAATCATTCACGACACAACAACACATTCACACAAGGAAAGGCCACGAGAAAGTACATCCATGCCTGAGTCGGGATTCGAACCCAGAACTTCCCCATCCGGTCAGACTTCTCTGACCACTAGACTAACTGGCCGGCGAAATTAATAGTTGATTGATGATTTGACTAATTTTCATAATTTTTGGTATTTTGAACAAAGAAATCTGTTCACTAATTTTTTAATAGTAAAAGTTTTATCTATATACTTCTATTTAAAAGAAAAAACAAATAACATGGATTGCATATACACTATTGGTCAGAATGGATGAATCTCTACAAAAAACTGTGATGTTTAGGAATGCACGAGAAAAATTGCATTTGCACCAAGTATTTACTTTGTGGGAAGGATTAATTTTACTTATATAAGTAGTGTTCATAAATAATTGAGAAAAGATTCAATATTTGATGTGGCAACCTTTTTTTTTCTTCAATACAACTTAGATGCGATTAGGCATGGATATACGTAATTTTTCCCAATGATTTGGTATAATCCATGCCTGATCGCATCCAAGTTGTATTGGAAAAAAAAAGTTTTTCACATCAAATATTAAACCCTTTCTCAATTATTTACGAACATTGTGCTTATATACGTAAAATTAATAATTCCCACAAAATATATATTTGGTAAAAGCAATTATTCTTGTGCATTCAAAAACATCGCAGTTTTTTGTGGTGGGTCATTCATTCTAGCCAGTACTATATCTTTAAATTATTAACATTTTTTATGCTCTCTAATAAAATATAGCAATTACATGCATACTAATTAGTAAAAATTAATATGTTAAAAAACGGGAAAAATGATTTTTATTCCACCGTTTCAGAACTTCCAGAAATATTACATCTCTTGTCCTAAGTCTTAATATTTCCTCCATCTAATTTTATTGTTTTTAAAAAGCGATTTATATAGCTTAACCCATTTATGCCCAGTAGCCTAAAAACGGTACGCTTGTTAGTTACTGCATACAAAAACCTGTAATAGGTATATTATTTTACTAAAACTGTTTTTCACAAGTTCAATAGTCCGTCTTCTTGAGAAAACTAGAAAGAGCCACTATTTGGACATCAGAGTTTATTTATTCACAGCTATTTTCAGACACATCAGTCAAGCAACGATCGAGCATGGGTAGCCACTTTTTTGCGAACTTATTTTTCATAAAATTAAACTATTTTAAAATGATTTGCTTAAAATTGATCAGAGATTCCTTCTGTAATGTTACTTTGAGCAAGAAAAGTCAAGTAAGGTCGTGTTTTGCTCTGATATCTGCAAAATATCCCTTAAACAGGACGTTAAATAACTTAATAAATATGGCAACGGCGAACTATTACAAGCCTAAAATGTATGTAAATCAATCCCAGTAAGATTTTTTAGCAGATAAAAAGTTGAAAAAATTGTTAAAAAAAACTTGGGCATAAATGGGTTAAACAAGACTGACTGACTGGGGTGAACTCTCGCATCCCGTTTGTCTGCATGGAAAGGAAGGAAGATTCAAATTGCTGGAGAGTGGCACTCACATTTCCTCAGTCCGTTTTTGGTGTCAATGTTCAATTCGAACGTCTGTAATGGGACACGACAGCTACACCGATTGATCGCGGATGCTGTTCGTTAACAGAACGAATGGAACGTTCTCTTGAATTTAAAATTAAATTTTGGTTTTGTTTCGTCTAGCAGCGTCGATTGAAACGTAAATGTTCAGTATTTTTGTTTTAGCTGTCTGACGTTGATTGATCACCGGGGAACATTTTAGAACAATTTAGTGAAAGACATTTTTTGAAATTGAATACTTTTTTGCTTAATTTTTTATTGTTTATTTTTTGCTAAAAATTGCATTTTAAAGTTTTACCTCAACACTCCAAATTGGAAAAACGAAAAAAAATCTAAGGAAAATTATTTTATTATATTTTCGATTTGAATACAAAATGGAAAACAGAATCTCAAAAAAACATTTCAAATAAGCCCCCTATACGCCACTATACTGTGGGTGCCCTTCTACCCCCATATATCTGTCCCCCTATACCCCACAGGATGATCTACGATTACACTGTCATCATTTTTTCTAAAATGTTTCTCAATTTAACTACTAGAGACTCAAGCTTTTTGTATTTTTTAATTCAGTTTAAATCAGTTTTTAATCTTAGAAAAATATTGTCTTATCTTAATACCAAACATACCAAACAGTTACATGTAGTCGAGGTATAATGCATAAAGACTATTTCCGTTGTAGGAGAAAATTTTGTTTCTAACCTTTAACCTCAAAAATTTTGTAGAAAACAACAAATTAGATGGAGAATTTTGATATGCTAGGTCTGTTTCGCAATTGGAGAGGGGAAGGCGCTGCTTCCCTAGAACCACATTTTTCTGTTTAATATCTTTTTAATGCCTTGTGATCTTATTGAAACAGGATAGATTCTTCAGAGGCATATATCTCCAAGAGCAATGCTCCTCCCCCAGAACGAGAGCCCCTAAGAAAAGAGACGACGCATTAAAGCATCATCTAAAAAAAATAACAGCACATTCAGAGCAGGGGTGGATACAAGACAGGGGCAATGGAGCGATCGCCAATCCCTTGAGGCCCCTCCATCAGAGAATGTTTTGTATTGAAGTTAAAAAAAAAAAAAACTTAATTTTAGAAGAGTTTTGATGAGGTTGATGGCAGGAAGTTCAGGCTCCTCCCCCCCCCCTTGAAATGTTTCGGAATTGAAGTCCGAAATATATGTAATCAATATTCGTAAACCAGTATACAAAGAAAAAGTAAGAAGGAAAATCAATCCCCCCTTCCTTGAAACATTTTTGATTCTTGAATTGTCATGGATCCAGCATGACCCCCGCCCCCCATGGGCACCCTCACATCCTGATTATCACATCCTATTTCACATATTTTTTACTATTCCACATAATCTCTTTGGAATTCTCAGTTCTGTTTTCAAACTTAGCACGCTTTCTCCGCACCAATCACAGCTCTCGGATTATGACACTCCTTCCCCATTGTTGTTGACGTCACCAGAGGAAGAAACGAATAGATATCACTTCCTACAGGAAGAACCCAAAAAAGCAACACATCCCAAAGACCTTATTTTAAGTATTCCGTAAAACACGTGCAAGCACATTACAAGGTTACTGGAGTCATTCCAAGTGTCTTAAGTCTTGACTCCTTTATTTGACTAAGTAAGATGGAGGAAAAAAGAAAAACATCGGCTCAGTGAACTCAGTCTACAAAGTAGCGACATCTAGTTAAATTTAAATAGAATTAAAAAATCAAAACATAATTTAAAAACATTTCAATACTGCTCCCACTCTTTAATAAAAGCACCGCCAAAACTAAGTTACTAATGACAAACTTTTTGATACAAGGTATTAGGAAGTCAAATTATTATGCGAAAAATATCATTTCTTTATTCAGAGCAGAAAAGCAGTACAGGTTATATGCATCAAGAGCTTGTATTTTAAAATAATGAAACTATACCATTAATGCCTGACATTTTTTTTCCAAAGATATTTTGTATACTGGTTACAAATAGTGTTTAATGGACAGGAAAAATAATTTTAAAAATATCATGCAAAACATAGTTTTTGTTATTAAAAAGAAAAATCGTTCTTAAAAAGGGACGTTAGGCATCAGAGGGTGCATACTTTTTTTTATTAATATTTTCTTTTTTCTGCCTACGATATAATATTTAAAAAGACAAGTTATGAAAAGAAATAAACGCAGCAATTAACATAAACTGGGAAGCTAGGAATAATTTTAAAAACTTAGCTTTTTGTTCTTGAGATTGTGAACGATGTAATTCTTGATACAGATCATAATAAAACGGCTACAGAACACTTTACAATGGTTATGTGCTGCTATCTGTTAATAATGAGTTGAAATAATACCAAAGTGACACACTGAACACTATTATTTGGTTGAAATGCTAATTTTTGGAAAATTCAGACACACTTTTTGGAAAGTCCCTAAAAATGGATGGTAGGCATTAATGTGTTAACATTTGACATATACTGCACTGACAAAATAAATTTTAAACTGCCTGATCAATCTTTGGAAGACATTACTTCGATATAATAACTCGCCCCCTCAGCTCAATAATAAATGCTTGAACATACAGTGAACTCTCACTTATGTCACCAAGGGACCGACAGAAAAAGGCGCATAAGTGAGAGAGACGTATAAGTGAACAAGCCTATTTAAAGGACTAAAACGCAACATAGGTTCTAATGAGAGAATGTATAAGAATGTTTCTATAGAAAAGGGACAGATTACTGCGGTTTGTAAATTGCAGTAACGTAACTACAATGATAAAGAGAAAACAAAAATTGTAGCATACCTAATCACAAACTGTTCCCTTTAAAGCGATGCATAATAGATAATTGTCCCTCTCTGAACTTTAGTACGTGCGGAAAAAATGCCTTCCGTGAGCAATAAAGGCGAAATATTAGAGAAAAGTGAAGAAAAATGCTTATTTTTAAAGAAAATAAATTAACTATTTTACATTTTAAGGAAAATTTGGCGCATAAGTGAAATATTTATCTTTAGGGCGACGCATAAACGAATGATACTATAATTATTTTGCTATGGAATGTGCTGGGACCATTCAAAATCGTCGTATAAGTGAAAAAGGCGCATAAATGAGGCGGCGTATAAGTGAGACTTCACTGTGTATTATGAATTTTAAAGCACTTTTCTTAGTTTTGCATGCACTCTGGCTTATAACAGTGAATTTTTTGATTTCATCTTTACCAACACAAGATATTGCGGAAAAAAAGACCCAGTGACAAATTTAAACAGTTGATGAACATTGTAATTACTAACATGCCGAAAATAAAGAGGTGAATACATTAAAACTACCGGAAGAAAATATCTTATTTTCACATGTATAATGCTGAAATTTGAATTAAAGTTCGAAACAAATACTTAAAAGTTAGTTTAAACATTTATTTATCAATTCAAAAAAGAAGTACCAGAGCTTCGAAAATATACATTTATCAGTTAGTTTTGATTATCTTGCTTACATCATGGAGAATTCATCTATTACATCTCAAAGCCATTGCTTGTCTAAAATGAGACGAAATTGAGAAGCTAACCAATAAAAATAATGTTTATTCTTTTCTCCGATAGATCTTTAGCCAGCATCTGAGAGCTGGCACAGATCAAAGAGGGTCGGGGCATGATTGCCATAACCTTTTTTGACCCGCGAACCGGCAAGAGCTACTGAAAAAGAAAATGCGGACCGGTGATGTTTTCCCCCTTCAATTTCTCTTTTTTTTTTCTTTCCTTTCTTTTTTTTTCTTTTGTATAAAAAAGAAAAAGAAGAACTAGTGTTTGAGGAGCTTTAACCGTTTGGATCCGGGCTGTTCATATAGAAATTTTTCTTTCGACCCAGGTAGTACGACAGTTGAACCACAGATTTCTTTTCCATTGAAAAGACAAGGTATAAACTGTCGTACCAGACGTATAAAACCATGAAAAAATTCCCGGCTCCAAAGGGTTCGAGTGAAAATTTCAAGCCCGTCCTCTAAAGAAAAAAGATTTATGGTACAACATGTGTACCGCCCGGTTCCTCACGTTTATTTACAGACCGGTGACGGGTTTTTCCCTCTCTTTGTTTTCCCTTTTTTTTCAGGGGAAAAACTCACTCTGGCTCATTAAGCTCTTATGAAATAATTTTGTAAAAAGATTTTGTTCTCCCTTTTTTAACAATAAACGAATTAATCTAATATTATTAAAAACTGAGGGTATCTGCATTTATCTATCTATATCATTTATCCATCTATATCTTTTTCTCCTGAATGCAGGGGTGACAATTAAACCAGGTATTGTTAGATTCGCAATTTTTCAGGCACCTTTATAGTTCGTCTTAACTGTAGTTCGTCTTTTTAGAAAAATAATTCACTAAACAAACCTTAGGATGAGCATCGGAAATGTAGGCTGTCTTAGCAGTAATTTGTTTTAAGCTCGCTCGAACTAACGAGGTTTGATTGTTTTTTAGCCTACTTTCCCGTTAAAAATAAAAGAAAGACGAAAAAAGTAGGAAAAGTAGCTTAATGCATCTAAAAAATATCGCCAAGTCCAAAAAAAATCGCCAAGTTAAAAAAAATATCGCCAAGTCCAAAAAATATCGCCAAGTTAAAAAAATAAAGAGGTAAAATGAATATCGAAAAATTAAAAATTTGAAAGTAGGGTATTGAGATGGGGAATTTGTGTGTCGGTCTGTCGGTCGGTCTGTCGGTCTGTCTGTCCCCCCCTAATAACTTTTGAATGAACATTCCGATTTGGACAAACTTTTTTTTGTTGGAAAGATCTCGGCGAGTACAGCTCATTCCCATATTTGATTTTTCGATTTGAACAATTTTTGGTTCAACTTTGAACCGTTCAAAAAACCGGTCCCGCGATGCTAACTTTTGAGTGAACAGTCCGATTTGAACAAACTTTTTTTTGTTCGAAAGATCTTTTTAAGGATACTTCATTCCCGTATCTACATTTTCGATTTGAACAATTTTTCGTTCAACATTGAACCGTTCAAACAAGCTGTCACCCCTAATAACTTTTGAATAAACAGTCCGATTTAAACAATTTTTTTTTTGTTCGAAGCATCTCGGGAAGGATACTTTATTAAAGTATTTAAATTTTCAATCTGAACATTTTGGGTTCAACATTGAACCATTCAAGTAACCTTTCCCCACCTAATAACTTTTGAGTGCACAGTCCGAATGGAATAAACTTTTTTTTGTTCGAAAGATCTCGGCGAGTACAGCTCATTCCCATATTTGATTTTTCGATTTGAACAGTTTTTGGTTCAACTTTGAACCGTTCAAACAACCTGTCCCGCGATGCTAACTTTTGAGTGAACAATCCGATTTGAACAAACTTTTTTTTGTTCGAAGGATCTCAGCAAGGATACTTCATTACCGTACTTAAATTTTCCATTTGAGCATTTTTTCGTTCAACATTGAACCGTTCAAACAAGCTCTCACCCCTAATAACTTTTGAGTGAACAGTCCGATTTAAACAAACTTTTTTTTTGTTCGAAAGATATCGGCAAGGATACTTCATTACCGTATTTAAATTTTCAATTTGAACATTTTTTCGTTCAACATTGAACCGTTCAAGCAACCTTTCTCCACCTAATAACTTTTAAGTGAACCGTCTGAATTGAATAAACTTTTTTTGTTCGAAAGATCTCGGAGAGACTCGTTCCCATATTTCACTTTTCAATTTGAACCATTTTTCATTCAATGATGAACCGTTCAGAAAATTTTTTAACGTGAGCGCCTACTGGGAAATTTAAATTGAATGTTGATTCTAAACTTAAAGGCGGATTTCCTTCAAACTAACTTTGTAAGAAAACAGTTTTGATAAAAAATGTATGTTAAGTACTTTTCTGAAAAATCTTCTGTGAGGACTCTGATTCCGACTCCGACTCCGCAAACATGGCGGAAATGCAGGCTCAGAAAAAAATGACTGACTGGGCAGACGATTTTTTGTTTATTTATTCATTTTTTTGTTTAATTTATTATTATTATTTTTATTTATTATTTTTTTGTTTGGCAGACGATATTTTTTTTGATTACAAAAATTGTTCATTCACGACAGCATTTTATTCTTTACTTATATTTAATAACTGGCAACGGATTAAAAATAAAATTCGAGATATTTTATTAACGAACGAGGTTTTTTTTCTTTCTTCGATAAAATGTGTTTTGATGTTCTTTGTACTTTTGTTTTATTTTTTATTTTTTTTTCCATTTGAAAACGATTGTAAAATTTTTCTACGGAAGAACTATAGCAGTTACATTCTTTAAAAGGTGCGACAAAACTTTATTTACTCGTTTATTTACTTTTTACGTGTCCTGATCATCTGATGAGAGGGGTATATTTTGCTTTTAGAAATCAGCTTTAAGTGTTATAAAGGTATGTTTGACATAATTTTCAGTTTCAGATATTCAAGAGAATATTGATTAGATGCTAGATTGCCGATGTCGATGTACGGGAAAGTAGGCTCGTTTAGTTCTTGACAGAACTTCTTGTTTGAGACTATAATTGAACTGATTTAAATTCTTTAGAATAAAATGTATAAACTTCTTAACAATTTAATTTTTTCGCTGGGGAAACACTCAGTTAAAAAAAACTATTTTTATAAAATTCGCTGCACGCGAACGAAGCATAATAAAAAAAAATGTTCAGCGTACATGTATTGTTCTCTTATGAGAATATATGCACAAGAATTTTATTTTCATGTCTGACATTGTTTTCAAATAGACATACGATTCCATTCAATAACCACCTGCAACTCTGAGTGATGTGTCATGACTATATTTCGTCACTAAGAGGTGTCACTAAATCGAAAAAAGAATCGTACAAAGAATAGAATGTTACTTGAAGTACGTGATAGGTGAGATAGAAATAAAAATTGCAAACAGCGTACATTTTGATTCTTGAATGAGAAAGAAAAGTCAGCCGTCTGTCTTAAGAGCAAGAATCTGAGAAACTCACGCCTAGCATTATGAGGTGATTCATGACATCTCAGACTTTCTCCTAAAAATTGTTTACCAAATGTTTATTATATTATTGAAAGACCAAATCCAGAATGTTTTGTTCTAAAGTTGAGTTGTTTAGTATTTATGGACCCCTAAAGGTGAAGGTGCGACATCAAAAATTAAGCGGATTTTCAGGACATGGAAGTTGCTATGAGCCAAAACTCTCACCAGGAACTGTTGAACTCCAATTTTCCTTTTGTATATGGAATATAGAATGTTGAAACTTTACCAAATGAATGTTAAATTTGTAGTAAGTTGTTGCCGTAAGGTCAGTGAAGGCCCTCAAAATCAGGCACTTTTGACGTTTTTTAGCATTTTTGAGGTCCAAAAAACAGCTTGTACATTTCAGTTGCCACGGTAAAAGTAGTATCGTTTGAAAGGCCAGTGTCAGCACTTTAAAATAATGTGTAAACAACCGAGGAAAGTTCAATGTGCTTTTAGTTACATCAGGCCGAAACATGAAAAATGTCATATTTTACCGATATTCAAACGGTCATAACTTCCTCTGCCAACAAACATATTGAAATATTTTTCTTGCCAATGTCATACTCTATTCTTTGTCTTAACAGAACAGTTGAGTCCTTTGAGGCTTAATGTTAAAAATTTTTTTACAAACAAGTATTTTTGCCTGTGCATTTTCTGTAAAATTGTTTTTAACATTTCGCCTCAAAGGACTCAACTGTTCTGTTAAGACAAAGAATAGAGTATGACAGTCGCAAAAAAAAAAATATTTCAATATGTTGTTGGCAGAGGAAGTTATGACCGTTTGAATATCGGTAAAATGTGAAATTTTTCATATTTTGGCCTTACGCAACTAAAAGCACGTTAAACTTTCCTCGGTTGTTTATACATTATTTTAAAGTGCTTACACTGGTCTTTCAAACGACACTTCTTTTGCTATGGCAACTGAAATGTACAAGCTGTTTTTGGACCTCAAAAATGCTGAAAAACGTCAAAAATGCCTTGTTTTGAGGGCCTTCACCTACCTTACGGCAACAACTTACCTCAAATTCAACATTCATTTTGTAAAGTTTGAACCTTCTGTATTCCATATACAAAAATAAAATTGGAGTTCAACAGTTCCTGGTAAGAGTTTTGGCTCACAGCAACTTCCATGTTTTGAAAATCCGCTTAATTTTTTATGCCGCACCTTCACCTTTAGGGATCCATAGAAACTAAACAACTCAACTTTAGAACAAAACATTCTGGATTTGGTCTTTCAATAAGATAATAAACATTTGGTAATTTTTTGAAAAAAATCTGAGACGTCATGAATTATAGGCGTGACACTCTCTCAGATTCTTGCTCTTAACATAATTCACTCTGGATTATTAAAACTTAATAATTGTAGAGGCTTGAAAAACATAAGTCAGGGAAATTTTCTGTCAAGCCCGAGGTTTATTTCTTTTTATTTTTTAAGTGAATAAGCTCGAAGGAATTGCTCCTATTCGAATAACTTTAACCCATTAATGCCTGACATTTTTTTTCCAAAGATATTTTGTATACTGGTTACAAACAGTGTTTAATGGACAGGAAAAATAATTTAAAAAATATCATGTGAAAAATAATTTTTTTTATTAAGGAAAGAAAGATCCGTCGCTTAAAAGTTACGATAGATCCCAGAGGGTACATATTTTGTTTACTAAAATTTTTTTCTGCCTACCATATAATACTTAAAAAGACATTTTATAAGAAGAAAAAAAAACAGCAATTAACTTAAACTGGGAAGCTGGGAATAACTTTGAAAACTTAGCTTTTTTTCTTGAGATTGTGAAAGATGTTATTTTTGAAAAGATCATATTAAAACTGCTACAGAACACACTTTACAATGGTTATGTACTGCAATCGGTTAATAACGAATTGAAGCAATACCAAGGTACTAATTGAACACTATTATTTAGTTGAAATGTTCATTTTGGGGAAATTCAAACCCTTTTTTGGACCGTCCCCAAAAAGGGACGCCAGGCATTAATGGGTTAAGCTGAGATAAAAAGCAAATAAGTAAATGGCCTTGCTCTTTTTTTTTACAAGACGGAATGACAGTGACCTGGCATCATAACTTTCACGGTCACCGTAGCAAAAGAAATCGAGAAAAAAAAGGTGGGGGCGGGGGGAGGGTATTTTGGGATAACACCAAGACTTGGATAAAATAAACTTTTTTTATATTTTCGTCTAATGCTCAATCGCGGGAGCTTTTTTGGTGCTGCATTTAACCAATATGATAAACATTCATAACATAGCCTCACGATAAGGAGCCAAAAAAGAAAAAAAAAGAAAAAGAAAAAAAAAGTTAGCTTAAAAGTCTTTCCCAACTTTTCAGTAGCAATTTTCACCAGAAATCTTGGATTTGAACAGGTGTTCGAAACACCCATTCGCGATTTTAGTGAATAATGTTTGAACCCAAAAGAGAAAAACAGAGAGCGAAACTCCTCTAAATTCATAGTTGAAAAGGACTAATGGATAGAGCGATGTATAAATATGTTAACGATAATTAAATAAGTAAATAAAGCATACAATTGCTAAAAACAAATTTCTGACGCTTATTTTCTGGTTACAAAGTACCCCTTTTATCTGATGTTTTTCCATCTATTCATAAACTCCCTTTTTTCATATTGAAAGAGAAGTTTCTTGTAACCCTGAAACACATGTCTGCAATTTTTTTTTAATTTTTGAATTTCGAACGAGGTTTAATTATTTTTAACATTTCATCACGAATTTGCTGTTAATTTATGAGCGATTCCATACCAAATCACCGAATGGGGGTCGCACGACCGACTCGGATTTTTTTAAAATTTGGTACACAGATTGATGGTATAGAGTTATGAAAAAGCCCAAAAGGAAAGTTACCTGCTCCGATTATTTTCTGAGATACATGCCCTCAAAGTTTGTCCGCCGCGTCAAAATACTAAAAAAGTGATGTTATTTAATCATTTTTTATAAAAAATCGTACTCATACAAAATAAAAGTGTTAGATATCTATGGAAACTAGTTACTCCAGGCATTCTGAAAAAAATACTAGAACGTTCACAATGAAAATTGCCAAGGTACAGGGCTCTTTGAAGTTGTCACCACAAAAACTTGATTTTGCAGATTTTGCTAAAATTCAGGCATTTATTACAAAAAAAGGCAAACAAAACCAAAGGTTTTCTCACTTTCTGGTAGTGTACAGGTCCTCCGTGTAAATTGCTATGCAATAAATTTTTTGGGTTTCTCACTCCTTCTTGGAAATATTTTAGCTTAAAGATAAGCCGTAAGGCAAAAAATGCGTTTTTGGCCATCTTGGCAGCCATTTTTCTCATAAAGGGGGAGGAGTAGAAACTTTAATTTTTTTTTAAAACAAGCCGCTGATATGTTAGCTATTCACAGGAAAAGAGTTTACTTTTGGTTATTTCCTCCATTAAGAGATATCCTGCTGACAGTATATGCATGTTTTTCACGACGACCATATGCTTTTGCTTCACCTCTCATGGACTTAAATTTAATTAAACCAAAAAATAATGATATATTTATTATTAGCTGTATTATCTACCCGATATGTCATGAAATTTAATTTATTAAATCATTGAACAATAACTTAGATAATTGATGAAAACAAGAAAAAGTATTTCTCTGATGCCTGAGCATTATGCATTCATAATTATAAAGCACTAAATACTTTCTTGAGAAATTAATTAACATAAATAAGCTCTAAATATTTATATTATAAGCAATACCCAATCTTGTGATTGGGATACTCCTGTTTTTAATTGAAGAATTTCTTGAATATCACATGAATATCAGGGAAATAAATGAGGTCTTTTCGTTTGATGTAGGATACTTTATGACAAATTTCATTTGATGGGCTACTAACTGAGCATGGTGATAAAGAGCTATTAATTTCAGCATCGAATTCCATTTTACCTTATTAACAGTTAAATATTTACAAAATAATTAAATACATAATTTAATATAAAGCCATGCTTGAAGAATTAAAATTAGTGCAACTAATTTATTCCCATACTGATCTTTACAAAATTGACATGCGTTGAGCACTGATAAGAACTGACAAGAAAAAGTTTACTCACTAAAATATTAGTTCACAGATACTGTAAAGCATACATTCTATTTTCCACAAAATAATACTGCAACAAAGAACAAGGGTATCCTCCTGTTTATAGCCATCAATCAGGAACATCCAATCACAAGATTGGGTATTGCCTATGAGATAAATATTCGAAGCTCCTTTATTTTAATTGATTTTTCAAGAAATTCTTTAGTACCTACCCCTTTATACCCTTGTTCTTTGTTGCAGTATTATTTTGTAGAAAATAGAATGTACGCTTTATAGTATCTGTGAACTAGTATTTTAGTGAGTAAACTTATTCTTGTCAGTTCTTATCAGTGCTCAACACATGTCAGTTTTGTAAAGATCAGTATGGGAATAAATTAGTTGCACTAATTTTAATTCTTCAAGCATGGCTTTATATTAAATTATTTATTAAATTATTTTATAAATATTTAACTGTTAATAATGTAAAATGGAATTCGATGCTGAAATTAATAGCTCTTTATCACCATGCTCAGTTAGTAGCCCATCAAATGAAATTTGTCATAAAGTATCCTACATCAAACGAAAAGACCTCATTTATTTTCCTGATATTCATGTGATATTCAAGAAATTCTTCAATTAAAAACAGGAGTATCCCAATCACAATATTGGGTATTGCTTATAATATAAATATTTAGAGCTCATTTATGTTAATTAATTTCTCAAGAAAGTATTTAGTGCTTTATAATTATGAATACATAATGCTCAGGCATCAGAGAAATACTTTTTCTTGTTTTCATCAATTATCTAATTTATTGTTCAATGATTTAATAAACTAAATTTCATGACATATTGGGTAGATAATACAGCTAATAATAAATATATCATTATTTTTTGGTTTAATTAAATTTAAGTCCATGAGAGGGGGAACAAAAGCATATGGTCGTCGTGAAAAACATGCATATACTGTCAGCAGGATATCTTTTAATGGAGGAAATAACCAAAAGTAAACTCTTTTCCTGTGAATAGCTAACATATCAGTGGCTTGTTTGAAAAAAAAATTAAAGTTTCTACTGCTCCCCCTTTATGAGAAAAATGGCTGCCAAGATGGCCAAAAACGCATTTTTTGCCTTACGGCTTATCTTTAAACTAAAATATTTCCAAGAAGGAGTGAGAAACCCAAAAAATTTTTTGCGTAGCAATTTACAGGGAGGACCTTTACACTACCAGAAAGTGAGAAAACCTTTGGTTTTGTTTGCCTTTTTTTTGTAATAAATGCCTGAATTTTAGCAAAATCTGCAAAATCAAGTTTTTGTGGTGACAACTTCAAAGAGCCCTGTACCTTGGCAATTTTCATTATGAACGTTCTAGTATTTTTTTTCAGAATGCCTGGAGTAACTAGTTTCCATAGATATCTAACACTTTTATTTTGCATGAGTACGATTTTTTATAAAAAATGATTAAATAACATCACTTTTTTAGTATTTTGACGTGGCGGACAAACTTTGAGGGCATGTATCTCAGAAAATAAGTCGAGCAGGTAACTTTCCTTTTGGGCTTTTTCATACCTCTATATCATCAATCTGTGTACCAAATTAAAAAAAAATCCGAGTCGGTCGTGCGACCAACTTTTTTTTTTTTCGGTGATTTGGTATGGAATCGCTCTTATATATTTCTTGGAAATGTGTATTTGAGAAGGCCAAAGTCTGCTCAAAGTTTTAGCTCCGTTTACCTAAGAAAAGTAATATTGACATCAACTAAATATTATTCTCTCATTGCGTGACAAATGTTGTCCAATGGTATAAATAAAAAAAAATTAAACGATAAAAGATATTTTTTTTAATTCAAGTTCTAATAGAATCTGTATAATTTTTGTGTCCTCGACATTAATTTTTTGATAAAAACTACTGCAGTATTTTTTTTAAGCAATTGTTTAATGGTAAAAGATGGTGAAGTAAAAAATAAAACGCTTTGATCCTTCCATAAAGAGACTTCGAAAGATGAATTCCCAAATCACAGCAAATTGTTGCGATTTCATACAGTTATTTTCTGTATTAATTAACTTTTATATGAGATGCTTATGATTCATTGAGCAATGTTGCCAACTGCAATAGTTTCTCTATTTTAATAAAAACTATGTCCTATAGAATAGCCGTAGACATTCTCGTGCAGCAGTATTTTTGCAACTATTGCTCATTGTTTGCAGGGGCGGATACAAGGGAGGGGCGATGGGGGCGATCGCCCCTCCCTTGGAGACTCTTCCTCGGTAATTTTTCGATATTGAAGTTCTAAAAATGCAACTTGAAAAGTTTAAATGAAATTGAGGAAGAAGGTTTGGGGCTCTCCCCAGAAATGTTTCGGAATTGAAGTCCAAATCCTTTGTGATCGATATTTACAAACCTGTATGCAAGTAAAAAGTAAGAAATAAAATTAAATCGCCACTCCCTTGAAAAATTTCTGGATGCGCCCTTGATTGTTTGACACTAAAAAATTTCTTTCGCAATTGGCAAAAATATATATTATGCTATAAGTATTCTACTGTACAAAATCAGACACATAAATGCAATACAAGCAAAGGCACTGAAATATCCAGAAGATAATACAGTACTTAGTTCAGTATCTTCAGAACCTTCAACGCACTTCAAACTGAATAATACGTTCTCATTAATGGAAATTCATCGTATACAGCTTTAAGAGTGAGAACCTAAGAACGATACACATGATATTATTAAGAGGCTGATCATTGCAAAGCTTTTCAAGGAAAGGGGGGGAGGGCATGGAGGGGCCAGATGTGCCCATCCCCCCAAGCTCAATGGCTCAATTCCCCTCCCCCCCCCCAATTTTTCACCTTTTTAATTTTTATTTTTACCCCTCTTTATCATTTTATTTATTTTTTAAATTATTATTACTTTTTTATTTTAAATATTATTTATTATTTTTTTAATGATGTTTGTTTATTTTTTTAAATATTATTAATTTATTTATTTAAATTATAACTATTATTTTTTTATATCTTATTAGTTTTTTAAAAGTACTAATTATGTGCAGAATAAAATCGCTTTTTTCCCTTCCAGACATTCCAATCACACACGCACAAAATAAATAAATAAAGAAATAAAAAAATAATTTAAATTAAAAAAATAAATTAATGAATAATTTAAATAAATAAATAAATTAGTTTAAAAAATCCCCCCCCCCCCAATTTTCCTGGCGCAACTTGCGCCATAATCCCCCCTTGTGGGCATGGGCATCCCTGGATGGGGCAATTGCCCTTCTCTACGGGGAATCTTGATTCCACGTTGATCGTCAGGGGCAGGGGATAGCGGGGGATTATGGCGCAAGTTGCGCCATGAAAATTTTAGGGGGGGGATTTTTTAAACTAATTTATTTATTTATTTAAATTATTTATTAATTTTTTTATTTAAATTATTTACCGCTTTTTCTTAATTTAAATTATTCATTAATTTATTTTTTTCAATTTAAATTAGTTTTATTTATTTATTTATTTTTATTTTTTATTTATTTATTTTGTGTGTGTGTGATTGGAATAGCTGGAATGGAAAAAAAGCGATTCTATTCTGCACATAATTAGTACTTTTAAAAATTAATAATGTATAAAAAAATGATAGTTACAATTTAAATAAATAAATGAATAATATTTAAAAAAATAAATAAACCTAATTTTAAAAAATAATAAATAATATTTAAAATAAAAAATAACAATAATTTAAAAAATAAATAAAATGATAAAGAGGGTTAAAAATAAAAATTAAAAAGGATAAGAGGGTTGTGAAAATTTTAGGGAGGGGGGGGGGGAATTTGTGCCATTGAGCTTGAGGGGATGGGCAACTCTGTTGATCACTTAAGTAAAAAAACTTGTTAAGAACTTGTTTTATCTTGCCCTTCCTAGAAAATTTGATCTCCGACCGATTGTCTTGACTTATTCGAGCAATTATTGATGGTAATGTAATGACAAAAACAGCAATGCATTTGATGAATACTGCGTAAAAACTATCAAGAAATGTTACAACTGATTTTAAAAGAGAGTTATAAGGGAGTCGTTGAAAAATAAAACGTTTTGCATCATTGTCTCTTTTCTCTCAGAAACCTTTAAATCCTGCTCCACTAAATTGTGCTTATGGACATTTTCAATCAAAGCACGGTTTAAAGTTACAAAGAATTCTTTTTCAATTTATAGAACTAAAACTTTTTTTTTGCAAGAAAAGTGCTGTCTTCTGAAATAACTTTTCAGCATCGTTATTCAAAACAAATCGTGTGCGAAAACATTTTGTAATATATTTAAAAGTCTGAGCATAATTACAAGAAAAGAGTGGCAGATAAAGATAAAACCAAGTCCCGAAAAACCAGTTTTGATTTCTGCACGACAAAACCAAGCACAATCTTTTCCATCGGGAATTAAATTATAAATCTAAATTCCATTGAAAATTATTTTGAAATTCAAAGAACGAAATATCTAATTGTTTGGAATTCACAGAATCAACACTTACTTACTAATAGCTCCGCCAGAGGTCAAGATCAACTACCGGTTTAGTCCACAAGTTCTAATGAACCAAGTATATAACTAGAGTTGGAAGTAAGGGACCTTGAAGAAGAACTTTTAGGAAATATTTACTACTAGCGCCACGTGTGTGATAATGAATATTTATCAACGCACTTCGGAAATACAATACTGTATATTGGTCCTTCTTTTTTTTAGTAGGCGCAGCACTCGTAAATTTTTCAACGGGAAGTAGAGGAAGATACCGAAAGGATGCTGCATCACGAGACGCCGGAAAATGAAACAGGAAATAAAAATAAATCGTGTGAATTATGGGCCTAACGTGTTGGTAGCCATTTGAATAAGGGAATAGGGAAATATTAAAATGCATCGAAATGGCTGATAGATGGCGGATAAATACATTTTCTGAATAAGTCGTATTGATATCCAAACTTTCAAACTCATGCTCCAGGCAGCAGAATTTCTTTCAGCAGTATAAGACTCAATTTGAATATCCCAATAAATAGTCCGCAAGTTGAATCAATATTAGGTTCAAAGTAAAGTCTAAATGAGCAGCGATAAATGCTTAAAAACCGAAGAAAAGCTTAAAAAATATAAGTAGAAGATACTACCAGTGAAAGATAGACAAGGAAATGCAATAAAAATTTTCGTTGGCGAAAATTTAAGATTATTTTTTCTTTAAACATTTTAGGTTTTTTTCGCCTTCGGCTAAAAAATAGTCTGCAGATTTTGTCAAGAATCTGCAACATACATTTTGGCGTCACTCTGCTTATGCTACCGTGCAAAATGGCTTTTGCTCATGGCTTAATCAGCATGGCAGCACACAGGAGTCTTGCACTTTCTTTTTCCAGCGAATTTTTAGAAATAATATAGTGTGTGCAGCGGAGCTCATAAATATTATGCTCTGGGGCATACCAGTAGACCAATTCCAAAATTGATAAATAGTCATCATTCTCCGGCAGAGTTTGCCAAATAAAGACATTCTTTTAGAGGTCACAGTGACCTCCCATCAAGGCGCCTCTGAGAGTAGGCGCTGCACTCTTGTGAGCTCCCACGTAAATGAGGTCCTGCTTGATAAACATAAAATGATTCATTGTACTAAGAGAGAGCAAGTGAACCTTGTTATATAAAGACTTATCCTTTTATCTATGCTTAAATATGTAAATGTAGGAATAAAATGTAGAAGTGAGGAGCGTGCAGACCTTTCTGTTACCGCTATCGCCAGACATTCAACAGACGACTGCTAGCAAAGAAGAAAAGCGAGCCCCTATGTCCAAGGTAAAAGTTAACCTTTGGTTGAAATTAAGTTAAAATAGATTTCTTGTTAGAATTCAGATCTAGCCTAAAATTTCTTTTTTCTTTTTATTTGATAGCAAGAAGGCGGAGAAAAGCTTTTCGCTTAAAAGAAAAATGCCCTTTAACGTGTAAAACGAATGCAAAGTAAATTACTAGTCTGAGCTTTATAAAACAACTCGCACTTTATCAACGACTGTAGAAAAAGGGGGGAAAGTTTGTTTGCGGAGAAGAAGGACATAAGTTGAATCTACCATCATGAAGTGAGGTACATTGTAATTAGAAAAAGTATATTAGTCACGGAAACGTTTGGAGGGGAAAAAATGTACTGCATATAGTAATATTAAAAAGTCAAGAAAAAATACTAGGTCGGCAATTCCGACTAATACATATGTCTTTTAAACCGGAAACCGAACTTCAAAAGGATTCCTTCTTTCAATAACTGGACAATGGCGACACAAACATTAACATATTTTTAAAGAAGATATTACAAGTAATGTGGATTTCTGACATGAACAAATAATGCTGAATAACGTAAAAAAATAAATTGTGATAAAATAAGTCGAAATCAATTATTGTGGTATATTTTTTGAACTTTGATTTGTAGAGCGAGTGGCAACATTTGAGATTCTTCAGGAGGCAAGGTCAAAGATAGCTTGTAATTAAATTTTGAGAATTTCAATACCGGGAAATTACCGGAGGGGAGTTATAGACTCGCCATTTGCACCTGAATATTCCATTTATGACAACCCCTTTCCGACGCACATAGGAGTATTTGCATGAAAAAACCGGACAAAATTATTTGATGCATTTTTTGGTCATATAATGGGTTGAAACATACTACTTGAACACAATAAAGTGTTTTTTCGAAAAAAATAACAAAAAAAAAAAGCAAAAAAAAAAAGGATTTCTCAGCCGGAATATAATTAGGGCTTACTTGCGATCATCATGTTTAATGCATCTTTAGAAAATGACTTTGCTTTTCTATGTTGCCGGGGTCGGCTACAACATAAGTAGGGATCCGAACTTATTAACAATCTGTGCAATATGTCTCTATTGCAATCTATTCTGGAAAACTTCCGAGAAAAATTTAATCTGTACTGCCGAAAATGCTTATTTCGAGCCTCAGCTGCCTCTTCTGATAACTGTCCTATCGGCAGTACTGCTTTGGCAATCACTTCAGCTCCGATTATCAACACTTTATGTACAGTAGGAGTCATTAGATACCAATTATAAAGGTCTATGTAAAGTTTTGCAGTATCATGTCAAAAGAGTCGAACTTTTCGGCATGAATGCTGAATGCACTGGAAATGACTTCTAAGATAATTTTAAACCTTTTAATTAGTTGCTCCTCAACACCAGTGATTCTAGCAAAGCATCCAGGTCTGAAAAAAATCTTCTTGATGTATTACCATCATTGGTATTTCCAAATCCAACTTTAGGAATGTCTACTAGGAGTCCCATTTCGTCTTTGAATGCGCTTTGAATCTGCTCTTTTGTTTCTTTTACAATTCTTTTCTCCTCAGCAGATCGCGCTTGCCAATTTTTAATTTTTCTTTTGTAGGTCAAGTGTAATAAAGTTTCAAAAAATCGGATGCTTGCATGAAGAATTGAAAGACCGAACTGTAAGGCATCTTGATAAATGGTTGTTTTATTTAATTTGTTAAAATCTATTTGAAGTCTGTCCACATCTCATTGCAGATACAGTATTTGTAGCAGCATTGCAAACTTTCCCGTCAACCATTGTTAGCATTACAGTATGCTTTATTTTGCCTGTTTCGTTAATGGTAGATAAATATGTTTCTGTAAGATGTGAGGTTTGATTTTCTATGTATGCAATTTCCTCTTTGGTTACATCTTTTGACTCACTTACAAAGCGTATGCGTATCAGTCGACAGAATCTAACAGAAAAAGGGGCTGGGTTTTGCCATAATACTTTTTTCTCTACCCCATCAATAACAACCGCTAATCTCAATGGAACAAGTGAGCTTTGAAATATATTTGAATCACGATCGGTGCTGTTCTGAAATTTTTGTTTGTATTGAGTCTGCTGAGATCCATCACATCCCCATTTAGATATAAGCACCATATTTTGTTTTTCCTCCACTGAGCACCTTTCCATACGGTATTTTTTATTATCTGGGCATTTTGTCAATTCCATGAGCTTATCTTCGAATAGTAAAAACTTTTTGCACAATTCCTTACCGTGAAATTCGCTCCAAATCTCAAATAAATGTCTTCTAGTGAAGGATTTCACAGTTTCAAAACAATCTGGAAGATAAACAGCGAAAACTACAAACTCGAAATAATTAAGCCTTTTCCACTCATTAACTTTAAAATTTAAAAAAACGAAATGGCGGAATTAGGCGGAAGATGTTTTTGCAGAATATAATAGTAGAGAGTCCATATTTTATGCCCATATAAAACAAGTAGCGCAACTCGACACAGAAAGTTAACAAAAACCTTGCTATTTAAAAATTTTAAGAACAAAAAACACCCTAATTTTGCTTCATTTCACATAGCAATAAAATGGCAAATAATTAAGTAAATCAACGCAACAAGATGTCAAAATGTACTACATACCTTCCTTTTCCATCTTCAGAGGTTAATTTTCCTATACCGCATTACATTGAATAAACAAAATCAAGATCCGAAGACTTAAATTTAAAAGATGCAAAATTTAAGAAATGCAATATCAACGAAGACTAAGTTTGAACTCTCGTACACCAGTGGGGAATTAACAGGGGACATTTTTAGGATTGCCACGTGATAGAGTAGTTATCTGGCGAGAAGTACAGTAGATTTAAAATAATGTTTGCGAAACTTTTTTTTTTCGGTTTTTTTCCGGTTTTATAGGCAGAATACTCCTCTGTGCGACGTACATATTCACATTTCATATAAACTCTCATCAAAACTAAAAGCTAGATAAAACCTCGGCTTCATTATGCCGGTTGGAGCCCAAGAAAAGTTGTGTTGACGCATTTTCAGCGAAGTTCTTTTCGAAGTTAACATTTTTTTCTTACTATCGAAAAGCTTCGCAATATGTGGAAAATCCCATAACAGTATTTTCAAGGTCTATTCAATTTAACAATCGCGCCACATTCGAAGATGCCATTTTTAATGAAAGTGTCGAGTTGCATAAATAATAAATAACAGTAGTGTGTAGCCAATTGTGTCAGTGATATCAACTGCGCAATAGGCGTAGATAAATAAGTGACAACGTTAACCCATAAATAACCGCATAACGTTTACAACGCAACGTAGACATTTATGCTTGTCATTGGGAATTCACTTCACACTCTTTCTCGTGAACGAAATCTTCTTTTATCTGTTCCGTGAGTTGAAAAAAACGGAAGGAGGAAAAAAGAAGATGGAAATTTGGAATGTCGTAGGGAGTCCAGTTTGTTGATTCTCGATGGAAGGGAAGTGTTGAATATCGAAGTGTAGATTTAGATACAATACCCAAAATTGGATTAACGATTCGGTAAACCTGGAGAAAGCATTGAAATATTGCATATTTCTTTTTTTCAATTTTATTTTAAGAACACCTGGTGTTCTTTCCTTTAGATGCAGATATTTATAGTGTGCATGGCTTGTATTCCGTCAATCGGAAAAATTCGGAGTTTAAGTTAGGAAATTGAGACTTTCTCCCTCGAAAAAAAAAAAAATTAAACTCGGGACGACCCAGACGAAGTTTTAAGCCTTTTCAGGGGCTGTGGTTATAAGCCGGTCAATCTTAGTATGCTTATAAACACATGTGCGCGGTTGGAATTAATTTTAAGGGGATAACCTATCAGTTCTTTGATGTCCATAAGTTACCATATTAGGATTAGCAATGTATGTTTAATCAAGAGATTCAAAGAAAGTCTACTAGGAGAAGGACCTGACATACTGGGCTGGAGTTGGGAGGTAAAAAAAAATATGTGACTTTCATTAATAACAACGAACTATCTCTCTGAATTTAAAAAATGCTTCCTTAAATTACACCTTAACAGAAGGGACACTTCTGCTTGGGAGATATTTTTTCTGGTTCTAGTCCCTTTAAACAGAGACCACGATGTATTTACCTCTGATTAAGGAAACTCTATTAAAGGTACGTTCACAGAAAGAACTGCAATATATTAATGTATAAACATTAAGAAAAATGGAATTTTATCTAAAAACTAAATGGCGAAAGATGGTATGAATCTTGGTACAAATAAGGGAATATATTGTCGAAATCTACGCAAGAATGATTTTTTCTTCTTCAGAAAAAATTTTCATGTCCCAGTGTTGAGCTAGATAGAACATAGCTTATGCACAAGTTTTCTATCTTCTAACTATTGCATTGTAACTTACATGCTGCAAAACAAACTACTCTGATAAGTATCAAATGAGTATCAACATGAAGTATACCAAATGCCCAGCTATGCCTTCCTTAGAATGCAGTTTTGTTCTTATTATGGATTTATTAGTCTGGCATATAGGCAATAAGAGAGCTGGATGAAAATGTCATTTCACATATCTGTTTAAGTACTATGACATTGCCAGATTTTTGATAAAATTAATTTTTTGTTGAACATTTTTTTAAATTTAAATTATTTTAAATTTTCATGACTCAACTCAAAACATTTTCAGAATTTAAACTTTAATGTTAACAATAGCATTAAGCAACATCAATACATTATGAATGTTGTTTAACTTATTGGTATTAAACAACATCAATACATTATTGATGATGCTTAATGCTAACAGTGCGAGCTTTAACTCATATACCTCTGAAAATCAGACAACTGTATTTCAGGAACAAAAATATTGACCCATTGGTATTCCTTAATGAGAGCTTCTAGTGTGTATAAAAAATGTATGGAAAATTATTTGAAGGCAATAAAGATTTTTGAAGATGTGATTTGTTAACTTTATTGCGTTCAAAAATATGAGAGAAAACATAAAAAATTTAAAAAATGGAGGAGAAAGACTGAATTTCTGTCAGCCGAAAAACTTATTCAAAAGTAAAATTTGCAGCTTTACTCCCTCTTGAAGACAGGTGAAAACTGTTTTGTATTACATAACTGAAGTTTTATTTATTTAATTATACCGCTTTCAAGATGCATTGAAAGAAACAATTGATAAAACATTTCAAAAGTTCAAAAATCAAACTTCATAACCATGTAGAAAGTAAACAGGCTTTTTTTTTTTATTTTAAAGTTCAGATCATGTGTATACAAGCTGCTAAATAAAACAAGTGTCAATTTTAAAAATACGGTATTACCATCGCGTTTAGAGTTTCTTTGAAACTCATTATCTTGATGCAGAAATAATTGGAACGATAATTTAAAAGTAAGTAATAAAAACCACACTAACAATAATACCGAGTAAAATCACTCAGAACATCATCAAGGATTATCGAAATACATCCAAGTGAAACGCAAGCTACTGGTCTTCTGATACCATCTCACTTCTTACACCCCGATTTTACACTTCATTATCAAGCCCACTTGAAAAATTCTGAAAAACACTACAAATCTGGGGAAAGAAAGTTTTGTTATCCTCTTCTTACTTGTCAAAGTGATGTTTCTCATAATCAAGTCAACGACTTGTTATTATTTTGTTGCAGAGAACCTTGTATGATATTTCGCAACAGTTCTACATGAATTCTGTAAAAGGTGTTTCTCTGCCAATAGCATGTTAGTGCAGCAAAAATAATATGTCTCCGTTACACTTTTAAAACTGCTGCAATTGTACATTTAACTAGAGTCACTACAAACTTGCACAGCTGCCAAATAAAACAAAACTCGAACATAATGTTTCTCAAAGGGGGCGGGGGGAGGTTATGACAACGCCATAACTTCTTTTCATCAAATTTCAAAATTAAAGTGTCATTTTAAAGATTTTTTTCCTTTACTTTGGGCGAAAAATAAAGATATGTTTCACATTTTGGTTGTTTTGCTAAAAAAATCTATTTATTCTGTTTTTGTTAAGCACTGCTTAACAAAAAATGGAATTATATAGCATTTCGTAAGGGAAGAACAGTGGGTGGGGGAAGGGGCGTAACTAGGGGAAGTAACTAGTTGGTTAGTGCGTCGCATTAATAATTCGAAAATCAGGAGTTCAAATTCCCATGGGCCCTAAAAATTCCTAATCAGGTTTTCATAAATAAGCAACTTAAACTCATAATTTGTAGTTCTATTTTTGTTAAAATCAGAAAAGATTTTTTTTTAATACAGTGAGCTCTCACTTATACACCGCCTCATTTATACGCCTTTTTCCCTTATACGATGATTTTAAATGGTCCCAGCACATTCCATAGCAAAATAATGTCAGTATTATTCGTTTATGCGTCGCTCTAAAGACACATATTTCACTTATGCGACGAATTTTTCGTAAAATGTAAAATATATATATATATAAATCTATTTTCTTTAAAAAATTAGTATTTTTCTTCCTCTTTAATCTTTCGCCTTTATTGCTCACGGAAGGTACTTTTTATACGCATTAACTAGGGTTCGGAGAGGGACAATTAACAATTAGGGATTTTAAAGGGAACAGTTTGTAATTAGATATGCTACAATTTTTGTTTTCTCTTAGCATTGTAGTTACGTTAAAGTAATTGCCAAACCAATCTTATTCATTCTCTCATTAGAACCTATGTTGCGTTTTAGTCTTTTAAATAGGTTTGTTCACTTATACGTCTCTCTCACTTATGCGCCTTTTTCTATTGGTCCCTTGGGCCGGCGCATAAGTGAGAGCTCACTGTATTCCTAAACAGCAGTGTAAGTTTTTAAAAATATTTAAGAAAAGTAAAGGTATCGATTTCAATTTATTTTGTTATATAACTACATACCCAAGTAGCATCAACTCATCGGATTTTGCTCGGCCGATCAACAAACTCCTCGTAAACTGATCCTGTAACGCACGATGACATCGTTCCGATCAGTATCCGAGCACGGTTTTCGATGAGCTACTTTTCATCGGAAATCGATATCCTTCCGATCAACTTTCCCGATGAAAATAAGATGAGCTATATTCCATCGGAAAACGATATCCTTCCGATCAAGTTTCCCGATAAAATTCCTCGGCACGGGAGTGTTCTGCTTGTAAACTGCTCTAAATCTCATCGTATTCTCATCGGATTTTGCTGCTCGGATTCTGCTCGGCCGATGAGACATATTGGATCATCGGCCGATGAGAATTTCATCGGGTTTCGATGAATGGCCGATCATCGGCCGATGAGATGATGCTGCTAGGGTATTGTGCTAACGTATAGCATCCTAAGAGGTAGGTCCATTAGCTGAGTGCAGCGAATCGGAAAAGTTTGGGAACCACTGGAAAGAATCAAATTTCAATAAACCTATAATTTATGCTTCATTAAATTTATCTACCCCTTATTCAAATCAGTTACATTTTTTCTTAAGTACGTATTTCAGGTTACCTTTGTTCCTCTTGTTCTATCACAACAGGGAAGAGTATCAGATGTCATAATCTGATTAATGTCACAGATAACACAAGAGTGGATAATAAGAAGTGGAGAAAAGTAAAAGTTGAAAAATACAATAAACCTCCGAATACATAACAGTTTTATCAAACAGTGGTAACAGCTTTCCTGAAAACGTTTACCCTTTCGTCCGCTGTTATACGTGATCATTGTGAAGAAGGTTGTATACGAAAGTTTCGTACGACGTGAAGGTAAAAGTTTCAATTGCATAACAAATAAGTAAGCATAAAAATTAATACTTACGTTTTTTCTTCTACACTGCAAAAAATTAACTGTTGTTTTTACAGTATAATACTGGCAGCCGAGGCTCCAATTAAAACTGTAAAATGCACAGTAATAAACTGTAAAACTAGCAACTTTAGTTTCTTACTGTAAATTTAGCAATTTTACAGTTTATTGCCTTAAAATTTAGCTGTATTATACTGCAAAAACAACAGTATAATACTGGCAGCAGAGGTTCAGTTTAAAACTGTAAAATTCACGGTAATAAACTGTAAAATTAGCAATTTTACAGTTTAGTACTGTAAAATTAGAAATTATAGTTTATCACTGTAAAATTAGAAAAATTTTACAGTTCATTACTATAAAATTAGCTGTATTATACTGTAAAAACAACATTCATTTTTAACAGTGTACAGTGGCCGTCACTTATATGAATTACGCTTGATTCAATAAAGCGGCTGATTCAATTAATCACTGATTGAATTAACCGGCGGTCACAAAAGGAATGAAAATGATTCATAAGATGTTATTATAAATATTGTACAGTTGCTAATAATTTAAGAGGACTGGCAAATGGGATATCTTTGCAGATAAAAAGTTCTCTAAAATTAAGTTGTGAACGCAATAAAAGAAAATCCCTTATCAGAAGAAAATCTTTTCAATTTTAATTAGCAGAAAGCAACATTCCATACTATTGAATTATAACTATGCAAAGCTTAGGAAAATCATATTTCTGTGTTCTTGCTGCATTTTTCTTTATTGAACTATATGTTAGCAAGATTGAAGTCGCCAATCTAGTTTTCTCTTCGAATTAGAACACTAGTTAAGGATGTTTTAAAAATAAGCAACTGAATTTATAACTTTTACGCGTTGGTTCTTGGGTATTTTATTTATTTATTTGTTTATTTAGAAGTGGGACAGAAGATCAAAATAAATTTAAAAAAAAATAATAATGGCGATTGTGCTTATTGGTAATGTTCATTCTTGTGCGAGGAAGAAATATGCGCATTGGGTTGAAATATGTGCAAACCACTCTTTTAAAATAAATCTACATAGACATCTTAAGCGAAAATTATCTGTCTGACTCTGTATGGAAATAAAACTATTATTTTATAGAATCAAAGCAGCGATCATTATTTGGCAGAAATTGAAGTTTTTATTCAAATAACAAGAACGGCGTTTGTTTTTAAATAATCTTTCCTTTAATTTTAAGTACCTTCAGCTGTATATTTTTCATTTAATTGCTGGCTCTTCAAACTTTTTTTATTACTTTTTATTAATAAATTTTTGTAGGTTCTATTTTTAAAATATAACATTAAAAAAAGAAGAAGAAATCGTCCGAGATTAAGTTACTATTTTAACGTTTAACGTTTTATAATTTTAACTAGAGATGAGCCGAAGCATGAGGTGTGATTCGGCCGCTACGGCCTATAATTATTTTTGGTGTAAATTTTCATTTAACAACTATAATTCCATAAAATATTGTCTTTTAAGCTACACACTATTAAGTTGATAGATAAAATATAATAAAATATAGAAGAAAATTACATTTAAATAAACTGTGTATTGAGCCCTTGAAATCAGAAACTGCTCAATAATTAACAGTATATTATATTTAACTTGAAACTTCTTATGAAATATACGTATATAAATAAATTAAACTAAATTACATTTAGTTAATAATTAGTTATATGAGTATCTTTAGTTGCTTTAAAATAAAGCAAGTGAAACGTGAATTTCTTACACATTTCTAGTGTTGACACTCAGATATAAAAATGTCTATTTTAAACATTTACCAGACCAGGATTTCTTTTTTAAAGTCATATTTTATTTAATAAAGTTGTAAGTATAAAATTTCAGTTTTTATTAAACTTAATAATAAGTTGACAAAATTTAACCCACTTTCTAGGAACTGATGAAGATTATCAATAAAAGTCGAGGATTATAAAACATCCTAGGGCTTAACAAAAAGTAAGCCCCTCCCCTTTTTTTTCTTCACATCAAAATATACCAAATTTCACTCAATAGGAATCCTGACCCCTATGTTAAACCCCTAAATCCGTCCCAGACATTTCACGTGATTAAACTTTATTGCACTAAAATTTTATCACCGAGGCTTTCGTCTGAAAAAGCCAGGAATAGCTACTTGACTCATAATATCAGTTTCTGGTGATAAGGAAACAAGAACTAATCTAATCGAAGCATCACAATGGTATTTCGATTTCTTTTCTAATCAAATGCAGATTTTAAGTTTATATTCATAAGATAGGAAGCGTGAGTTACGTATTTAAATGAATTGTTATGACATAAAGATATATTCAAGGTATAATTATTGTGAAAAAGTTAATACGACGCATCAAAAAAGTATCAAGTAGGTCATTTTAATTTATTTTGAAATTTTGTCATTGAAAAGAAAAGTATTCATTCTGATGTCTTGTTATCTTACTACCAAGAGCTCCCACCAAGGGAAAGGGCCTTTTTATGGTGTGTTTTTTTTTTCTTCTCACTTTTTTGGCAGGTTCTCGTTTTTGCGAGGGAAGAGGAAGGGGGGGGGTCGCCATTTCTGTTGGAGAGTATGGGTATCTCTGTTATTGGAAGTATATTTCTTCTTTATTCAATAAATTCAGCGACGAGGAATATAAACGATTAGAAAGCTTTTTAAAAATAGTCAGATGTTTAAGAATGGCTTAAAAGATGGCCTGTTTAAAAGTCATGTTACACATGACGTCTGTATTATTAGATCTACCCCCAGATAACTATTGAAACAAACGAAAAACATGATTTAACTGATTGTAAAGACTTGAGGTTAACAAGTTGTTTGAAAATACTTCATTTTATTTTTAAAATTTGAAGTTTTGTCACTTTTAAACTGAAATGAAACGCAGATAAAATAATTCTGATTTTAAAAACTAACTTCCTAAATGCAATAAAGCTAGTCTGTGTCACTCCTAATTCGAGATTTACATGAGAAAAAAAACAATAAATTGCGGTAAGTTACTGCTCAAAACAAGGGCAAGGGCAGAACTACGAGCAATATACCAACAGCCCGGTTATGACTTAATAGGGCATTGGTATATTGTTCTCAGTTTCGCCTTTCCTTTGGTTTATGGTACTGCATATTACTTAAGCTTCTACCTTTATTTTTTGAGTTGAACCGCACCATTGTTTGCAGACGCTCGCTAGTTTTGTAAATTAATTTTGTCCATCAGTTTGATGAACGTAACCTCACCTTCAGTCTGTCTCTAGCTCGATTACTGACTATTCCAGACTGATGAGTCCATAACAAAGACTAAACGGCAGTATCTGGATTATCCCAAACAGACTGTTGGTACATTTGCTTGTGAACGATTAATTGCTTCAAAACATCTTCGAACAGTTGAACCACAGCATTGCTTGCAGACGCTCGCTAGTTTTGTAAATTAATTTTATCCATCAGTTTGATGAACGTAACCTCACCTTCAGTCTGTCTCTAGCTCAATTACTGACTATTCCAGATTGATGAGTCCATAACAAAGACTAAACGGCAGTATCTGGATTATCTCAAACGGATTGTTCGTACATTTGCTTGTGAACGATTAATTGCTTCAAAACATCTTCGAACAGTTGAACCACACCACTGCTTGCAGACGCTCGCTAGTTTTGTAAATTAATTTTATCCATCAGTTTGATGAACGTAACCTCACCTTCAGTCTGTCTCTAGCTCAATTACTGACTATTCCAGACTGATGAGTCCATAACAAAGACTAAACGGCAGTGTCTGGATTATCTTAAACAGACTGTTGGAACATTTGCTTGTGAGCGATTAATTGCTTCAAAACATCTTCGAACAGTTGAACCACACCATTGCTTGCAGACGCTCGCTAGTTTTGTAAATTAATTTTATCCATCAGTTTGATGAACGTAACCTCACCTTCAGTCTGTCTCTAGCTCAATTACTGACTATTCCAGACTGATGAGTCCATAACAAAGACTAAACGGCAGTATCTGGATTATCTCAAACGGATTGTTGGTACATTTGCTTGTGAACGATTAATTGCTTCAAAGCATCTTCAGTGCTACTCTCCGAGGGTCAGAGAGCTGAAAAGTCTTTCCCGTAAAACTTTTATTTGCATATTACTCACTTCGGTTTTGCTTTATGAATGATTCTTGCATCATCTTGATTTAAGATTTCCCTAAACCCATTTAATGAAAATTATTGCTTAAGCAAAATAATTTATTTGCTTTATTTGACATTGATGTTTCCATTTTTACAGATTTCTTCTAAGAAATTTGAGCAGAGAAATCATTTGAGTGCAAATTTTTCCACAGAGCTCAAGTTATTGCAAATCAAAGTTTGAGTGCAAGTATAAAATATCCTTAAGAAGAAAAAGTCAGTTCAAAACTACAATTAAAAGTAAAGAGCTGTTCAATATTGAAAATATACTTCTCTTTCAACATGCCTTAACTCTACAGTGAAATTGTTTTCCATTTTATTAAAATAGCGAACTGATTTGTGATAAATCTTATACAAAAGTATTTCGTGTGTTACTAAAAAGTTCACAATGACAGCAAGTAAAATAGCTGACGAGGACCACCTCATATTGTCTCTGCCACCCAACCAAGAGAATTTCAGCAAGATACGAATATTGAAAAATGCTTTTGTCTTGAGCGCAGGATTCATAATATTCTTCACGGCATATGATGCACTTGGGATGCTGCAGAGTACTATAAATGCAGCAGGAGGCGTTGGTGTTGCTTCCCAGGCAGTTATCTACGCATGCTTCAGCATTTCTGCTCTGTTGTTGCCTAAATATGTGATACAAAAATTGGGGTGTAAAGCTACTTTGATACTTTCTATGCTTTGTTATGTCCCATACATAGCTTCAAACTTTTATCCACATTGGGCAACTTTGATTCCATCGGCAGCTTTGCTGGGTCTTAGTGCTTCGTTGCTGTGGGGGACACAGTGCACATATTTGAATGAACTATCTATGGAATATGCCAAACTTTCTTTCCAAAGCATCAGGAAATCATCAAATGCATCCACAAAAGACTATTCCTCCTTTGAAAATCATGACAAACATATTCTAGCAAGTGAATCTGGTATGACGAATCATGCGAAAGTTGATGAGCACAGTACATGTAAAGTAAATGGGTCGAAAGATAACTGTAACCATAATGAATGTGATGCAGCGACATCAGAATGCCAAGTTTATACCACCTCACACAGCTCTTCAAAACCTGTAAAACCAATGAATGAATTGAACTTTAAAGATAAAATGCACCAAAATAGTGACCTTTCTGCTGAATCAACTATTACAAATTCTACAACAACTTTACTTAAACTCACGGAGTCAACCAACGCCAGGTTCTTTGGGGTATTTGGAATGGCCTACCTATCAACTCATGCATTAAGCAATATGATGTCATATTTCATACTTGCAAAGAATAATGTCAGCTATGGGAATGGTAATTTTAGTAACTTTAGTTGCAACTGTGGTCCAAATTTCTGCAGTGCAGATTCTTTTTGCATCAGCCACAATACTGAAGAGCTTAATATATCAGCAAGAAACATTTTGACAGGCGTTTGCACAGCTTTGAGCTTGTTTTCAATTGTGTTGATCGTTTTCTTCTTAGATAACGTTCATATGGAGAAGAAACCTGTGACTTTTTCCTTGGATCTACTCATGGCGACTCTCAAACTTTCCAGAAAGAAGGAGCAATTATTTTTAACGCCTCTGTCTTTTTATATAGGCATGATCCAAGGATTTTTCGCAAGTGATTTCACAAAGGTACGTTTTTATTCCACAAAGTATTATGTGACAAAATATGAAAAAAAAAGTCGTGTCCTTTCTTTTAGGTTTCCTCACAAATGTACTAGTTCGTAAAAGCAATTGGGGTGAAATGCCAGTAAATTGACTATTTAACGGAAGTTTCTACAAGTTCTGTTTAGTTTTTCTGGTAAAATAACAGGAACAAAATTTAAAAAACTTCTGTGTCAATAAATATATCAGTTTAAAAAAAAATAATTCTATAATATTAAAATCCGATCATATCTATGAATGTATATTTGTATATATGTCAGTCTAATAAAGGTAACTTATAATTGGCTATTGGTGGATGAAGCCATCACATGAAAACTTGATGATGGGCATGTACCAATGATGATCTTTTAGGTTCACGAAGTCTAAAAACTTACGCCAAATTTAAAGTCGAATACGAAGGATATAAATAACTTGGCAATATTTATTCTATTTCTCGTCATTCTCATAGACTCCAAGCAGATATGGTGCCATCACTATGTGAGTCGCAGCAAAACGTGAGTCTAGCCGTCGTACGTGCTACTTTAATGTCTAAATATTGAATTATTACTAAATATTTATAAATAATATTTAATAGTAGTAATATAGACGGGCACCGTGACCGTTTTAGCACCGGTTTCTCCATCCGAAAAAAAAAACCATCTCCAATTTATACAATTAAAATGCCAAGTAGAGCCCCTCCACAGGTCGGGGCCACTCCCAATAGTCAACTACTAGTAGAACACCTTGATTCTAACTGGGAAGAAAATTGATTTGTTGTAGCTTAGAGGCAATTGTAAATTTGTTGAAATGCTACTTAGTAGAGTTAAAATATTTAGCGGCGGTCTTTGTAAAGTTGTTGGCCACTTTTAAAGTACATTACTTTTTGTTTGCAAATTAATTTTTAAAAGGGCTTTCACTATAAAATAAATTAATTACAGAAGTACGAACTGAAGGAAGTAAAAGCGTAATTTAGTATGTTTACAATTGAATGCAGTGGTCTCCGCTTATATGAATAACGTTTGTTCTGAACAGTTTTGATTAAATAAAGTGGTAAATTCAATAAAGCTGGATATTGTTCTGCTGTTGGCGATTTGATTCATTAAAGCGGCCAGTGGCGTAACTACTCGTTGGTTTCAGGGGGGGTTATATTCTAAGTCGTCACGAGGTTTAAAAAACGGGCGGGGGGGGGGGGAGGTGGCAACCCCTTTTTACCCACACTTTGCATGTATGTATGTGTGTATATATTTTATATATATATATATACATATATATATATATATATATATATATATATATATATATATGTATATATATATATATATATATATATATATATATATATATACGCACTTGAAAATGCGTACTTCGAAAAATCTGACAGCTTTTTAAAGAGTAAAGCAATATTTCTGTAGAAAAATGGAAGGGGGGTCCAGGGGTTCGCCCCCGGAAATTTTCATAAATTGTACCTCTAAAAACTCCATTCTAGACTATCTTGGTGATGTTCGATCTCTTCCTCAGTCAGTAAAACACGATTGCCGACCATTTTTAATAATGTGAAAGAAAATGATAGGATACAGAAATTTTTCTCAGCGATTTTTTTCGAAATTTCAGTTCCAAAAACGCAATTTCAGACGAATTTCGATCATAATGGGAGGTTTAGAGTCCCACCTCCGGAAATTTTTGACATTTATTTCCTGAAAAAGACAATCCTTAATGGTTCTGGGAAGGGGAGGGGGATGGCAATGAAGTCTGTAACACAATGATATTCGCTCGAGAATCGTAATTTTTCATTCTAGGAGTTTTATATTTTTTCATCTCATTTTTGCATTTTTGGACCAACGTTTCGGGGGGGGGGGGTTGTCCCCAAAACACCCCCCGTAGGTACGCCACTGAAAGCGGCTGTTTCAATTAACCACTGATTCAACTGAACGGCGCGCCCACTGTATAATCATTTGGTGGAGTAACTTGGAGGGAACTATTTGCGTGATGAGTTATTTCTCCACCATCTCATATTTTTAGTAGATTCTTCAACAGAAACCTGTTGAAATCTTGATTCTTCATTCTACTGGCAAGATTATGATATCCGTTTTCTACTTTTCATTTTACATAGTAGGTTGGCAGCACTGTAGTGTACATAGCTAATTGTATGTAATCCAATAATTAAATAGAACAGAAAACCACGTTAAGTCCATTTTTATGAAAAATAATTTTATTTAAAAAATACAAGTTTAAAACCACCAATATCAAATGTTTGAAGGTAATAGATTAAAAACTACTAGATCTTAACGAAAAGTGAATGTAAAGTAAGGAAATGTTTTGAATTAACACCTCTAGATCCATAGTTCCGCCTTCGTAACTACAAACTTTGAGAAATGGACTCAATGGGTTTTTATTCTAAACGACTCAATTTTAAGTTGCTTTTTGAAAGCTACTACTGAATTCTGATTTGAAGTTGTTGAAATATTTTGCTTTACATATTCATATGTTCTGATACATAATAAATTGTAAAAAACTTATGATGCTATGAAATAAGAACTATGAGCATCACCCTAATAACATACAATATGCAATGTACAAAAACAAATAATATTTCAGTATAGAATATTTTCTGAAAGATTCTTCTTTGAAAGAACTAATCACCAAGGTATTAAATAACCCGGGGTTTCTCGGACCTCTGTTAGCATGCCCCATCAGGGGACAAAAAGTAAATTTTCATTCCAACTCATTAACGGTTTTGGTTGTTTCTTTTTTAGTCTTATATTGGATGCGCTTGGGGAACAAATGCAGTGAGTTTGGTGAGCATATGTTACGGAATTGCTTGCTCTCTATCGTCTACTTTATCAGGTTACCTGGTAAGCGCTGTTGGAAGAGTACCCACATTTATTGGTGCAGAGTTGGTCAATGTGGCTGCTAACGTTCTACTGCTCATGTGGAATCCCGACCCATCCGTTCCTTGGATGTTCTTCATCGCAGCTGGACTGTGGGGGACGTTCGTTGGAACCTTCTTTTCTCAGCATCGAGGTAAAACATAACATCTACACAGTAAAAAAATGAATGTTGTTTTTACAGTTTTATACAGTTAATTGAATATTAATAAACTGTAAAAAGTGCTAATTTTACAGTAATGAACTGTAAAATTAGCAATTTTACAGTTTATTACAGTGCATTTTACAGTTTTAAACTGGCACTTCCTGCTGCCAGTTTATACTGTTGTTTTTTACAGAATAATATAGTTAAATTTTACGGCAATAAACTGTAAAATTGCAACTTTTACTATTACTGTGTATTTTAGAGTTTTAAGTTGGAACCTCGGCTGATAGTAATGTACTGTAGAAACAAGTTCATTTTTTGCAGTGTAGTTAATTAAAAAATGATTCAAAGTTGCATTACGTCGGCTCTCATAAATGTTATTTTTTTGGGGGGGGGGGGGTTAGAGTCTTCAATTTTTTTTCTACTTACTAACTTCTCACTTTTACGTGAATCCGATGAGGCTTTTCAGATGTGTTGTCCAACTATTAATAGGTATTTTTTAGGAAATATTGCCCTTATTCCAATGGGAATTTTAAATCAGTTATTTTTATTGTAATCTTGGATATGTTTCATAATAATTGGGAGTACTTTTAATTTTAATACTACAAAACCAAAAGTGAGATTCTTATTTTTATTTTCATCAGTAGACAAATCTGCTACATAAACTACATTGCGACATTTCTACGGGCCTGACTCCACATTAGCAGAAAACCGACTGAAACCGAAAGCAGAAATCGAAAATCGAAACGCAACCGAAACCGAAAAAGAGTCATTTTACGTTTCTGCTTTATGTCAATGTAGAGCCTGGTAACAAGAGTTAACTCAGTACAGAATGAAATTACGTTGAAATTTTAAAGGAAAGAAGTTTGAACAACAGATAATCATTAATGGCTTTTCCTGAAATGTTTTGATTTTCATGCACAAAATTTATTTTGAAAATTCGCAGCTCTAATATCTAGAGACCCTTCTCTTCCTTTTAGTGGGTACCCATATTGCTATACATTCATAACAAATACAATTATTTTTTGCTTTTCATACATTTCATTAGTCTCGAGTATTTCATGCATTGAATTGCCATGCAGTAAGAATTTACGGAGAAGAACATTAAAAAGGGCTAATGATGACAAGAGAGGAGAGAAGCGAGGACCAACTTTGTATAATTAAAAAGATAGACAGTAGTAAAAACACCAATCGCAGAACGCATCGTACAGAGCGTTGTTTGAGGGAAAACCTTCAATAAGCAGTCTAAGCTTGTTTAAATACAAGAAAAGGTACATCATCATCATCAGATATTGTAGCTAAGTTTATGGGTACGTTTTTCTTTTTTTTTTTTCTAAAAAGGCATGAAAAAGACCATTGCAAATTGCAGTGTTCCCAACTTGTCCCTTTTTAAGTTTCAATATCTTAAAAGTTCACTTTTCCCTCCTTTCCCTCTAAAATTAAGTCTTACTTTAACTTATTTCAGTAACCTCTTATTCTTTTTTTATATATGTTACCTTTAAAGCATCAAATTCGCTATTTTATAGGTGAGGGGGCAGGTTGCTTGAACGGCTCACAGTTAAACGAAAAGTTATTCAAATCGAAAAACCAAATACGAGAATGAGGTTTTCTCGTCGAGATCTTTCGAACAAAAAAAAGTTTGTTCAAATAGGATTGAATTTTATTAAGGAATTATTAGGGAAGGACAGACAGATCGATCGACCGACGCACATTATTCCCCAACTCAAAACCCCACTTTCCAATAGTATAAATACAACGTTAAAACGAACGACAAATCCGCAGGAAAACTGCAGACACGTGTTTCGGCGGAGCAAGGAACACCTTTTTCATTGCAAAAAAATGTGAGCTTATGGATGAAGAGACATCCGACAAAAGCTTTCGTCGGATGTCTGTGCATCCACAAACTCACAATGGAATCACAAAACAATCGATTCCTACTTTCCACTTTTTAATTTTTTAATATTTATTTAATTTTTTTCTTCCTTTTTGACTTATTTTTGTACTTTGCAATATTTTTAAGATGCATTAAGGCACTTTTAATGCTTTCCTCGTCTTTCTTTTACTTTAACGGGAAAGTAGGCTAAAAAATGAATAGATAAATAATCATGATACTTTCGTAGAGGCTGCCGAAATATTTACATTTCTCATAAATATCGTGAGAACTAAGCAGCAAAGAGGGGGAAACGTGCATCAGCCATTGAAATAAATTTTAAATAAAAAAAAAGTTTAAAATAAAGTAAGGGAGATTTCAAATATATTGTAATGCTAGTTACAGTATTTGATTGTAAAAAAACACGAAAAGAAACCAAAACTTTATTTGGAACCTAAGGTACCGTAAATCAGGGTTACTTGGACCCAGAAGAGGGCTACTTGAGCCCACAGTAAAATGATAAAATCTGGGTTTGGTACTAGCGTTAGAGACTGCAGAGGGCTTCTACCTAGTGGAGAAACGAGGAACTGCATGCAAGTCTTCAACTAGTAGGTACCAAACCTAGATTTTATCATTTTATTGTAGTGGGCTCAAGTAACCACCTAGGGTCCAAGTAACCCTGATTTACGGTATTGAAAATTACCACATCAGTCCAAAATGTTTTTTTTTTTTTAAATTTACCGGGGAACTGGGACCCCAATCACTTGTATTTTAAACGAATAAAAATATCAGGTTGGAAATTGAAAAGTCAGTTTGAAAAATTAAAGCACTTAAACAGTTGAAAAAAAAAAACAGGGGGGGGGGGTTGTGGTGATAAGCTCACCACATTTAAAAAACTCCGCCAATACTTCTGCTTCACAGCTCGCCAACAAAACCATTGTTTAGGCAAATGGCTGAGTGTTTGTTGGTGCAGTTTTGTGTTTAAGCCATTGTCATACAGCATAATCTTACTTTGGCAACATTGCCCGTGCTACGGGACCAGAATTTAAATATTGAGCGTGAAAGTTAGTTTTTAAAGAGATTTTGATGGAAAATGTTAAAAATGTTTGAATCAGTGTTAAATGCGGAAAAAAAACCTGGGGACAATAAAAGTGGTGAAGTATTACATTTTTCTGTTTGGCTAAGATATTTTCTGAATATATTTAATAAGTTAATGATTAATTATTGATATTAATAATATAAATAACAATTGTTACACTTGGCAGATATATAGCATAGGTAGTCAGTCATACATAAACTTTATGGCATTACACTAATTATTTAAAGTCAATAAAAATATTCATATGTCAAGAATCTCTGGTTATTGCGGCATTTATTCCACTATACGCTTTTATTAAAAATTATCGCACTTGAAAATATAATAAAGACTACCATATTTGGCTTAATGGCTATCATAAAAACTACCACAGGGGTTTCGTAACATTTTAATCAATATTTAAAAACAACAAATGAAGATAGGGAAGCATCCAAGAAAGAGGAAGAGAGGTAGATCCCAGAACTTAAGCTATTCATTTTACGTGACCAAAGGTAGACTTTAGAAGTGTATTTTTGAAGCTTTAATTCTGAAGGAATCTGGAAAACTTTTCAAACATCATTCTTCCCCTATTTTAATCAAAAATGACCTATAACTACGTAATTTGGACGTTAATATCAAAAAGTTTCAAAGAAAGTGCACCCATCCAAGAATTGCACCACATTACAGAGTAATGGCCCTTTTCTTATCGTTAAAGATCCAAGTATTCGTTAAAAGCGAACTTTGAACGTTTTCCGGGGAGCATACACCCTTCTCCTACTAACATAATTTAATTTAGTTTTAAAAATTTCATTTCAAGGAATTTAATTTCGAAAAAAATCTGTGTTCCCCCACAACATCATTGAACTTATTAAACTTCCGTTTTTAAAGCTGCTATTTCGGAACATTGTCGGTCTTTGAAGTATTCTTAGAGCTATAGCTTCAGATTGTCCCAGAACCCCCAACACCCTCTCCCGAACATATTCGGAAATAATCCTTAGTTGCGTGTTTTAAAGTTGCAGTTTCACAAAAGAAAGAAAAATCCGGAAAGGGCAATCGACTACCCCCCCCCCTAAAATTACAATATAGTCTAAGATGCATTCTTATGACAACGAATCCAAAAGATTTCTGAGAGCTAGCCCCCTATAATCTCTCCTTCCCTTAATATCGCCAGAGACCGTCTAAAACTGCGCTTTAGAGTCACAATTTCAATAGGCCGTAGAATACCATCACCACAACATAATCCAAAATAATGATTATCCTTTCTGATCCAATTTATTAAAATTGGCGGAGGAGTACCCTCAAACCTTGCCTATAACACAACCAAAAAATCCACTAAAACGCAATTTTAAGACTTCAAATTCAAAAACTTTCCGGGGAAGAGTCTTCAAACATCTGTCTGCCTGACGTAGTCAACAAGGGCGGATCTAGAAATGCTTCAAGGTAAGGGCGATTGATTTTTATTACTTACTTTTTACAATGTATTCTGGTTTACAACTATTGAACACAAATGTTTCGAACACTTTCCGAGGGAAAGTCATAATAACATAAAATTTAATAATATGCAAAAACTCATAAAAGCATAATGTAAAAACACACATAAAATTGCGTGTTTAGAACTTCAATATCAAAACATTACAGTGGAAATTCCATCACAAGGGAGGGGCGATCGTCCTCATCGGACCTCTCTTGTATCTATTCCTGAATCGAAGATAATCTACAATTGCTTTTTTTTAATTTTCAATTTCAAAAAAGTTCAACGGTTGAGCGCCATACAGCCTTCTCTCCCCTAACAGATCTGTGGATTTTAGACAATCCACAGATAGTCTAAAATACATTCTTAAGATTACAAATTCGAAAAGCTTTCGTGCAAGCCCAATTTCTCCCCTCCCATTATCTTCAACTGCGATTTAGATCTACTATTTCGAAAAGGTTCATGAGAGCCCTCTTGGTTTTTTTCTTTAACATAATCGTAGATAGCAATTGCCCTTTTTAGCCTACTTTCCCGTTAAAAATAAAAGAGACGAAAAAAGCATTAAAATTGGCTTAATGCATCTAAAAAATGTCGCCAAGTCCAAAAAATATCGCCAAGTCCAAAAAAATATCACCAAGTAAAAAAAATATCGCTAACTAAAAAAAAGTCAAAAAGAAACAAAAAAATGAAATAACTATCGAAAAATTAAACATTTGAAAGTAGGGTATTGAGATGGGGAATTTGTGTGTCTGTCGGTCTGTCTGTCCCCCCCCCTAATAACTTTTGAATGAACATTCCGATTTGGACAAACTTTTTTTTGTTGGAAAGATCTCGGCGAGTACAGCTCATTCCCATATTTGATTTTTCGATTTGAACAATTTTTGGTGCAACTTTAAACCGTTCAAACAACCTGGCCCGCGATATTAACTTTTTAGTTAACAGCCCGATTTGAACAAACTTTTTTTTGTTCCAAAGATCTTTTCAAGGGTACTTCATTCTCGTATCTACATTTTCGATTTGAACAATTTTTCGTTCAACATTGAACCGTTCAAACAAGCTCTCACCCCTAATAACTTTTGAGTGAACCGTCCGATTTAAATAAACTTTTTTTTGTTCGAAAGATCTCGGCGAGGATACTTCATCCCAGTTTTTAAATTTCCGATTTGAACAATTTTTCGTTCAACATTGAACCGTTCAAACAAGCTCTCACACCTAATAACTTTTGAATGAACAGTCCGATTTAAACAAACTTTTTTTTTGTTCAAAAGGTCTCGGCAAGGATGCTTCATTACCGTATTTAAATTTTCAATTTGAACATTTTTTTTGTTCAACATTGAACCGTTCAAACAACCTTTCCCCACATAATAACTTTTAAGTGAACCGTCCGAATTGAATAAACTTTTTTTTGTTCGAAAGATCTTATCAAGGATACTTCATTCCCGTATTTACATTTCCGATTTGAACAATTTTTCGTTCAACATTAAACCGCTCAAGCAAGCTGTCACCCCTAATAATTTTTGAGTGAACAGTCCGATTTAAATAAACTTTTTTTTTGTTCGAAGGATCTCAGCAAGGATACTTCATTACAGTATTTAAATTTTCAATTTGAACATTTTTTCGTTCAACATTGAACCGTTCAAGCAACCTTTCCCCATCTAATAACTTCTGAGTGAACCATCCGAATGGAATAAACTTTTTTTTGTTTGAAAGATCTCGGAGAGGTTCATTCCCTTATTTCGCTTTTTGGTTTGAACCATTTTTAACCGACTTCAACAAAGGAGGAGGTTATACAATTCGTCGGAGAAATTTTTTTTTTTTTTGTATGTTATAAGATTACTCGAAGATGCCTGGACCGATTTCAAAAATTCTTTTTTTGTTAGAAAGGTCTTTCTTTCCGATTGGTCCCATCCTCTCGTGGTCCGGGTTCGATAACGGGAACCTGCAGAAATCTTTCGAAAAAGAAATTGGGATCACAGTAATCGTAATAATGACCATTTTGAACGCCAGGCTTCTCTGGATTGCATAATGAAATTCATTTCTATGGTCTTTTTGAAAATTTTAAACCGAGTATCTTTCTATGTCCTGCTTTTTTCTCCTGAACTCCAACGAACTGAGAGTCGTACCAGGTACTAATTGATTCGTAATATTTCAGGTTTTATTAGTCTTAATTTACATAAGGTTTGATAAAGGAATTCTGAAGAAAGTGAGGAAAATCTCCAAATTTTTGCTCAAATTTAAAGCGATTTGTCCTAAATGATTAAATATGAAATACATTGTTACAAAACGTGATTGATATGAAACAGTTATTATAATGATAATGAAAATTTTGAATGAAGGCTTAACTGAAGCAAACATGAAACTCATTAGCGCCACGTACGTAATACGTCGTAAAATTTTATGAACCGCGAGAATCTAGTGTTGTTTTGAAATATAAATTAGTTGAAAAGCCGTTAATATTTAGCCTTTGATTAAACTAGTACACAAATAAATACCAGAGAATAACAAGGATTATTTTTTAGTGTCAATCGTTTAAAATTTTAGACGCGTTGATACTTTCTTTCTTTTTTTCCTTACATAGTTTATTTTATGAAGCATTTACTTAAGCAAATTAGGTGAAGTTTTGTAATGGAAACATTACCTTATTTCATGTGTACATTTACACTAAAAAGAATAAAATAAAAATATTTTTGAAAAAAAAAATTGAACCGACTTCGGAACTTCACTCAGTAAGTGCTCTAAAAAGTAAAAAATAATTTTATTCTTTTAACACCATCGACACTACGTTTAAACATAAGTTTTGAAGTCGGTGCAAAAACTATAAATGAAATGATGTTTAACTACATTTTGCCAACATTTTTCAGAGAAACCATTGAAAATTAAGAGCTGAATATTTGTACCATTACATAAATATGTGGTTGTCAATGTAGTGTATGCGAATGCGATTAAAGAACCTGGATTCATTGCAATTTATATACATAGTTAAATTATAGTTTCGTATGATGCTATATAGTGTTTTTGCACCGACTTCAAAACATATGTTTAAACGTAGTGTCGACGGTGTTAAAAGAATAAAATTATTTTTTACTTTTTAGAGCACTTACTGAGTGAAGTTCCGAAGTCGGTTCAATTTTTTTTTTCAAAAATATTTTTATTCGTTCAATATTGAACCGTTCAGAAAAAAATTTAACATTAGCGCCTACGGGGAATTTAAGTTGAATGTTGATCCTGGAACTTAAAGTCAGATTTCCTTCAAACTAACTTTGTAAAAAAATGGTTTTGATAAATAATGTTTGTAAAGTACTTTTCTGAATAATCTTCTGTGAGGACTCTGATTCCGACTCCGACTCCACAAACATGCCGGAAATGCAGGCTCAGAAAAAAATGACTGACTGTGCAGACGATTTTTTGTTTATTTATTCATTTGTGTTATTTTATTTATTACTATTATTTTTTTTTTTGGCAGACGATTTTTTTTTTGTAACAAAAGTGTTTCATTCACGAGGGCATTTTATTCTTTATTTATATTTAACAACTGGCAACGGTTTAAAAGTGAAAATCGAGACATTTTATCGACGGACGAGTTTTTTTTTCCTTTCTTTGATAAAATGTGTTTTGATGTACTTTGTACTTTTAATTTTTTTTTTTTTTGAAAACGATTGAGGAATTCTTCTACGGAAGAACTGTAACAGTTACATTCTTTAAAAGGTGCGACAAAACTTCATTTATTCACTTTTTATGTCTCTATTTCATCTGATGAGAGGGGTATATTTTGCTTTTAGAAATCAGCTTTAAGTGCTAAAAAGGTATGTTTGACATAATGTTTAGTCTCAGATGATCAAGAGAATAATGATCAGATGCTAGATTGCCGATGTCGATGTACGGGAAAGTAGGCTCGTTTAGTTCTTGACAGAACTTCTTGTTAAAATTCCATTTAAAAATATTGTCACAAGCGTATCCTCGAACCTTTGCTCCGGAAAACAAAACTAAAACTTATTCAAAATGCATTTTTAAGACTACAAATTCAAAATAATTCTGGAAGGAGTCTAATTATTATAACGTAGAAAACTTGTTGCCAAAGATTTTCACTGGAATTTAGTAGCAGCAGTGAAATACTGGAACGTTGTAGGAAATGCAGTGCTGTTTCGGAATTTTCTTAGTGCAGAATACTACGATGCATAAAAAAAAAAAAATAATAATAATCCTATATTGATAGTGTATATTTCTTTTTTAGCTTTTTACGGAATCTTATTCAAGGCGAATGAAGAAGCAGGATTTGCAGCATTCTACTTGTGGTATTCTTTGGGATTTTGTTTGTCATTTGCATACAGCAATTATTTATGCGTTTATGTTAAAATTTATATTTTATTGTCAGTATCGACAGTTGGCATTATTGGTTATTTATATGTTGAATTGTTTCTCCAAAATCACAAAAATAAAAAATGATTCAAAAGAGATGTGTCACTTTCTCCCACAAAAAAGAAAAAAAAAAGTTTAGAATATAGCGATTCTCAACTGGTGATTCGTCGGACCAGCAGCGATCCACAGAAAAATTTGGCCGGTCCTCTGAGATTTTCGCTTACCTACATGAAAAAAAAAAAAAAAAAAATAAATACTTGACGGGGAAAAAAAACATTCAATAATATCCTATACATTATACAGCATTTTTCCGAGAATTTTTAATCGGTTTTCATTATATTCAACGGTTTTCCTAAAAATGACTTTTTAATTATGTGTTACTGTTACAATATTTAAATTTTTACATTCAAATATTTTTTGGAACGGTTCTTTAGTGTTAAGATAATTTTTTTTTTTTTTCCGTTACCATTATGTAAATATTTTACTTATTTTTTTTTTATTTTAATTTAGTATTAACCAAAATTATTTTTCTTGTGTATATATCAAACTGAATGTTTACCCATGTGGGTTGTTTTGTACTTTTCACATACGTCATCCCGTAATTTGTTAAATTTAACATTGTTGAATATGTACAAAGGGATGGCGTATTTTTGAAAAAAAAAAAAAAAAGTGTTAAGATAAGTTGTATTTGCTTTTTACCATTATTTTAAAAATATATCAAAACAAAAAAAAAAAAAAATACTCCGCCAGAAACTTTTTTCATATGTTTTTCATAGTCAGCGAGTCAAAACGGTGGGGGTGGGGAGAGGAAAAACGTGAAACATTTTTAAAAGCAGTAAACCACCGCCCCTAAGCCAGAATTTCTGCCTCCATCTCGGTTAATTCTATTCCAGGCTCACGAGTGCCAATAAGCACGAAACTGCAGTCATTGGATGGAATAACCAAGTTGGCGGTATAATGCATTTTTGAAAAGCTTTAAACGGTTCACGATAAGTCCAGTTTTTTTTTTTGCAAAAAAAAAAAAAAAAAAAAAAAAAAAGGACTCACTGATCCGCGAAATTCTTTTGAAAGATTTTGCTGGTCCGAGGGCCAAAAAAGTTTGAGAAACGCTGGTTTAGAAGGAACGCACCAGCAAGCTATTTGTTTTGTGACCTGTTACAAATAAAAAGGAGAAAAACATTCCATAGACAAGGAGTCTATAACTTTTTTTTTTTACTCAAGGGTCACATTGTAAATTTTTGTGGGTGAGGATTTGAAATTACCTCTAATTTAACTGTTGCCATTTGCTATTGTTTGAAAGATTTATCCACTAAATGGGAAGAATTTAAGAAAATTTAAGCAGAAGTGTTCTCTGACCGGAGGTTTGGCAAGGAATTGTTTTTAACCGACTTCAACAAAGGAGGAGGTTATACAATTCGTCGGAGAATTTTTTTTTTTTTTTTGTATGTTATAAGATTACTCGAAGACGCCTGGACCGATTTCAAAAATTCTTTTTTTGTTAGAAAGGGTTTCATTTCCGATTGGTCCCATCGCCTCGTGGTCCGGGTTCGATAACGGGAACCTGCAGAAATCTTTCGAAAAAGAAATCGGGATCACAGTAATCGTAATAATGACAATTTTGAATGTAAGGCTTCTCTGGATTAATTCATTTCTATGGTCTTTTTATCTTCATGTAAAGCTGATAACATTGTTTTGAAATATCTACTTATATTAAAAACTGAGTATCTTTCTATGTCCTGCTTCTTTCTCCTGAACGCCAATGAACTGAAAGTCGAACCAGGTACCGATAGATTGGTAATTTTTCAGGCTTCATTAGTTTTAATTTATATAATTATACGATTTTAATTAACGAAGATATCAATTAATAAGTAGTCAAATTTAAAGCGATTTGTCCTAAATGATTAAATATGAAATCCATTGTTACAAAACGTGGTTGATATGAAACAGTAATAATAATGATAATGAGAATTTTGAATGAAGGCTTAACTAAATCAAACATGAAATTCAATTAATTTTAAACTTTATTCTGAACTTGATTTAAAAGCGTAATTTTTCGTTTTTAACTATATTTTGGTTATTTTAAGAGCATTTAAACTAAAAAGAATGAAATAAAATATTTTTGGAAAAAAATAGAACCAACTTCAGTTGAAAATTGCTCTTAAAAGTGAAAAATGAAAATAATGACCACAAACAATGGCATGTTTACCAAGTCTTGATTGTGGCAGCCCCTCCCCCCAACATAGAGTCCATGAAGAGAATTCAAACGAACATGAAATATTTTTTATGTACTTGTGTTATTTCTGAGAGAAGAGGCACTCAAAAATACACTGTGACGGGTTCCTGAACCTGAAAATCCTCCACTGATCAATACAACAATAATAATAAAAAAAAAAAGATGCAACTTTTTTAGGAATAAAATGGAAGATGGCAGGAGAAAGAAGATACATATACTATTTGAATCTCAACTGTGGTTAACTAATAGAGACTTTTTTGTTACATTTTAAGATGGCCTAGATTTTCCTTTTAAACCAGAATTTCTCAACCTGTGGTACACTAGTGATAGTTAGTAGTTCATGAAAAATAATTAATAATCGTGGAAATAAAAATAAATAATTGAATAAAATATTATAGAAATATTTTTTTTACATAAATCAAACTTTTTTTAAATTAATAATATTATACAGTAACTATGTTAATATGAAGTCAATTGTAGAGAATACGGCAATCAAAATATATTTTTAGATTGCATTTATTTAGCCATTAGCAATCAGTAAATTTTAAAAAGTACTGTTCTTCTCAACAAGAATCTCACAAAATTTATTTTATAAAAATATATGATTATGATAAGAGCTTTTTTTTTATAATTTACTTTTTTTTTGTAAAAGTGTTTATCTGTAAACAAAAAACGACATAATTGAAGACAAATGTGTGTGTTGATGTGTATATAAATGAACGTACTCACTATAACGAATTTTACGAAATGTACAATTTTTCTCAGGAAGTTGTGCAAGTAACATGATATACAAGTGGTACCTGACCCAAAAAAGTTAAGAAGCGCCGCTTTAAACAATTCAGGCTATGTGAGAAAGAAACAACCTTACAAACAAAGAAGCAATCTCTGTTTGCACAGACTATTGACACAGCACCTCTCCCTTAAAGTAGTTAGTGTACTAAACTCAGGATTTCAAAAAGAAATATTTTAATTCATCATTGCATGAAATACAAAATATGGCAAACATGTGAACATATTTAAAGTGCAGAGCAAGTTTACTTACGCAATATTTTACTTACATAAAACTGAGATGAATGAATGAAACATTTCAAAATAATTAAAAACTGTATACACAACTTTAGACAACACCAAGGATGATAAATTAGTTTATGGATAAATATATATTGAGCATTAGTTAACAATTACTGATAATTTTAACTTACAGCACTAAAGGAAATATTTCACATCTAAAAGAGAATCCCGTCTCTCCCCATACGATTTTCATATGATATGTATTCTTGAACATAATTCTTTGTCGTTAAGCTTCCCAGTTAAACTGCTTATTTCTTAATATTCAACCCAGTAAAGAAAAAAATATGGACTTCACACTACTTCCTTTTACATGTAAATTTCTTAGTAGTTGCATTAAGTGTTAAAAAAAGTGCTTGGAGGGAGCAAGGTAACAATTAAAATATTTACTCCCCTAATCTGCCACGAAACAATGCAAAAAATATTTTACAATGGTTAATTTTCTAAATATTGCTGATTTTAATATCATTCAGTGAATTTTTCGCAAAATATCGCCAATAGCGCCAAGTTGAACCCAAATTCAAAAAATAATTTTTTCGCCAAATTGGCGTCAAACACTTGGCGACATATCGCGAAGTGATCGTGCCAATTCATATAACTTGAGTCTGCATTGAAATTAACACCGATTTACCTCAAAAATTGGGCAAAACACCCCCTTGGGAACATTCAAATGCAACCACAAGGGGAGGTGCACAACTAGACCATCCTCAGAGCCTACATACCAAGCTAGACGCTTTTATGGCATATAGTTTTTGAGTTATGCGACACACATACGCACATACAGACGTCACGAGAAAACTCGTCGTAATTAACTCGGGGGTGGTTGAAAAGGATTTTTCGGCTGCTTATATGTTGGTAGGTACATATGCACGAGCTGACAGGTCGAAAAAACTACTGAACATTCATTCGGGGATGAGCAAAATCAAAATTTAGACTCAAATTTGAGTGATTTTTTTTTTTGCAATCACAATACTTCCTTTACAGGAAGTAAAAATATACGCTGAAAAGTTGTTAAAAATCTGCAGAAAATTAAAGCATATTTGGAACATGCTTCAAAAAACCTGCAGAATATTTAGAGAAAACTAAGAGATTTTTTTTGTATGGATTTGCTGCAGCTTATATTGAAAATAAAATGTGCATTTTTTTCTGCCTTCTAAAATCTGCAGATCTTTAAAAAACCTTCAAAAAAAAAAAAAAAAAACTCCACACTTTCTGCAGAATTTTTAGCTGGGAAATTCAACTGATACAATTGCAGATTTCTATAACAAGTATAGAATCAGAAAGAAGGAAAAAAAATAACAACAAATAGCAAAATTTTATTTTACATTTTACAAAATAAAAATATAATGTTAACATTTTTACATCATCAAAATGAAATATGAATGATGATTCAAGAAATCTACCTTGTTTCGTGATCTTCGGGTACGAAAATATATATGTTTATGCAGTTATGGGACAATTCCAGAGCAGATTAAACAACAGTAGTAAATAAATGAGAGTAAAACACACTATTCCATGGACGTATCATCTGTAACCTGGCCTTCAATTATGGCAACAAATCTGGTCATTAATTCTAAAAACATATCCCCCTGTTTTTCAGCAATCAAGTTCATTTTTTCAAGTTGTCGATTTCCTTCCTCCACAGCACTGATGAATCTTTCGTCTATCTCACTCTGCCTATCTCTCCTGTTTGATCGATGCTCTGAAGAACCATCACCATTTGGCTCATGGTGATCATTGGCATCTGAAAACTGTATTTCCACAACCTCCTCAGCATTTCCCGATAATATTATCTTTGGGTCTTCGTAATCTTCCAACTTACTGATAACAGATTGCATTTGATTGTAATGTGGCCAGCCAAGTTCCTCGCTGCATGATCCATCAGCTATTTTGCGTTCCATATCCTGGGGGTAAACAAAAGAAAGAAATTAGTAAAGTACAAATAAGCTTCAGAGAAAAGGGATTAATCAGCTATTTCTTCAGAACCTTGCATAGATAATAGACACACAGTAACCCTCATTTTATGCAGGCTCATTTTACACTTTACACGGATTTAAGATTTCATGCCTGTATTTTGTTTGGATTTTGTGCAGATGTGGTATTGCAAACAAATAAAATGTTGCCCTCCTTCGAAATTCAAACTTCTGAGTTGGCAGATTAACACGCAATGAGCGGCCATTTCACGAAAACGGGCCATTTTGGTCGGCTCGTGACTTGCATATATTTCATTAAAAAGTATTAATGTTTCAATGTAATGAACAAAGTTTTTTACCTGAGAAATCCCACATTGGTTTGTGGCTTCTTAACTAACAAAATTTCGTTCATTACCCTTTAAAATCACTACTTTTTACTTCCTTTTACGTAATAAAGGAAGTATTGTGATCACGAAAAAAAAATCACTCAAATTTGAGCTTAAATTTTGATTTTGCTCACAGCCGAATGAATGTTCAGTAGTTTTTTCGACCTGTCAGCACATGCATATGTACCTACCAACATATGAGCAGCTGAAAAATCCTTTTCAACCACCCCCGAGTCAATTACGACAAGCTTTCCCGTGACGTCTGTACATACGTATGTATGTGCGTAGGTAGGGGTGAGCTGGTCGGTCCGTGTCCTGCCCCTGGATAGCTGTTTTAATTAACAGTGAACTGAACGCCAGCGCTTATCTCCGTGTGGTGGTGACCGGAGTATAAGAATACCCCCAACGTAGCTCATGCGTGTCGTAGGAGGCGACTAAAATGGGCACCCAATCCAAGGTGTGAGGCACCGTGCTGATGGATGGATGGCATCTGGGTTGTATGATGTCTCAAGCGGTCCCCTCGAGGAACCAGGCGAAACCTCGTTGTATCCAGCCTTGCACTCGTACAGGGAGGCTATGCGAGTGTGGACCTTTTTCTACCTCCCAGTTCTCTGGTTTTTTATGGATGTTACAAACTCAAAAACAAATAAAAACGAAAACAATGAAAATAAAACAACTGAAAAAAATGAAGGGTTGGGTTCTTCTTCTGAAGGTACCCGACTAGCCAGTGAAACAGTTCCTATGGAGCTGGATCCTGGCACAAAAGAGAAAACCAGCAACCCTGCTGCTGGAGGAGGTAAGGGTGCAAGCTTGCTACCCACTGACTCTGCAGTAGGGGTGCAGGCAGTACTCACAAAATCACAAAAACGCAACAAGCGCAGGCAGGAGAAAAGGAAGCTGTTACAGGAGGTGAAAACCACTGCGCCAGCTATTCCTGAGAAGGTAGGAGGAACTAAACGGCTTCGGTCGGAGGTTTCAACTCCTTCCCCTGCACAAACGTCTACATCGAAAAGAGTGAGGACTAGTCATCCGCAATCCTATGCTCAAGTGGCGAGTATGTTTAAGATGGCTGTTGTGAGAGAAACCTTTCCTTCGGATAGGCTATCAAATGACGACCTCGATCATATTCAGATGGAAATCCTCAAGAGGACCGACCTGATTCCCTCTGGAGATCACATGCCAAAAATTCAGAAGGCTGTTGCTCATGCTGGTACTCTTATTGTCTTTTGCGATGATGTAGAAACCACTGAGTGGCTAAAAGCTATCCTACATGGCAATGAAGAAGTTGTTGGTGGCCCTGCACTCAAAGTACTGAAGGCTAGTGAGCTACCTAAACCAATCAAAGTGGCATTTAAAACAAAAGATGTGTACACCAAAGAAGCTGGACTATTGCTTAGGCGGATCAATCGGATAAACCCGGAGTTGAAGTCTGAGGAGTGGCGGTTTATCCACAAGGCGGAGGAGCCACACTCCATAAGATGGATCTTTGAGGTTGACCGAGAGGCTGCTGAAGCAATTAGAAAGGCCGACTTTGGAGCGTACACAGGACTTGATCGTGGAACATTCAAAATCTTGAGTGATCCTAATATCAAAACCAAAGAAGCCCAAGCTGAGGCGCCAATCCAGACAACTGAGCAGTGTTCCCCTTCCAAAGAGGAAACCTCTCAGGTAAGTGACTCAGAGAGAGATAGTGTTGTTCTTTCTCTTGGGGGTTTAGAAATTGATTCTGACTCTGATGAGACTCTGCTAGCTGCCTCACCTCCTCAAGAGGAGAGTCGGTCTGAGTCCAAGGAATTTGTGGCTGTTGAACCCACTTAAATAAGGTGGGGGCCCATCCTCTTCTCTGTTCTTTTTATGGATCTGAACATTAAAGTAGCCCAAATCAATCTTCACCATAGTCGTGCTGCTTCTGCTCTGATGAGTACGAGGATGACTAGAGGTGACTTTGATATTGCGTTAATTCAGGAACCCTGGACCGGAAAGGGTAAAATCTTAGGTCTAGGTGTAAAGGATCATAAATTGCATTATGATATTACCTGTGCAAGACCTAGGGCGTGCATTATTACTAGCACCAGGTTGAATGCTCTCAACCTCATTAAGTACCTGGATGGTGATAATGTAGCCATCAGGGTCAGTTACGAGAATGCAGGACATAAAGAAGAAATTATTTTTATGTCTGCCTATTTACCCTTTGAAAAAAAGGAGCCCCTCTCTGAGAACATGAAAGGTCTCATTGAGAGCTGCAAAAGTAATAATGAAAAATTTATCATCGGTTGTGATGCTAATGCTCACAATATTGTTTGGGGTAGTTCTGACTGCAACAGACGTGGTGATAACATTTTAATGTATGATTTATGTCTTCCAGGGGCGGCCCTAGCGCCGGACATTCCGGACCCCTGTCCGGGGCGGCATTTGGACTCGAATATG